>CM068842.1:4969064-5524064 GCA_028554795.2 Sinohyriopsis cumingii | reverse complement strand
AAATAGCCATCAATGCACATAGAAGTCAAAATTATCTCTCCTATGGAAACTATTCAGCATAAAACTTGCCTATTTTCTCTGTTAAGAAGTTTCGTGATTAGCATTTTAAATTAATACACAAAATCTACTTTACAAAATAGTTATGCTAAACAAGTAATTTCATACAATTTCTATAAACATGGTGTACCGTATATCCATAGGTAAAACTAGTGTCTAATCGCAAAAATACACCCTTATCGATAATACGCTGGCAGATCATGGTTTTTGTTTGTTCTACCGATTACTCCCACAAACTGCATAGTACCTAATCTTCCTGCACGCCATGAGACTGTAGATCCAGCTGTTATTTTCGCAGTTAAACTCCACTTAGAAACGAATATATATATATATATATCTATCTATATATATATATATATATATATATATATATATATATATATATATATCCTATCGATAATATGCATTCTTGCATAAAGGAGTCAAATATATGTACTGCCTTAAAAAAGAAACGCAACATTCTTTGAAAATCTAAACTTTTCATTCATGCTTCACACTTTTACAAACACAAGTACCATTGCAAATACGTTCATTGCAAATGTGCTTGGTAGACGTTTGTGATTTCACTTGTAGAGGTAAGAGTAAAACCAGGATATAAAATGTTTACAGCATTCATTAACACAGAAATGAAGCAACTATTTAAGGGGTTGGGGCAGTATGTTAACCACACCCTCCCCCATCCACAAAATGTAAACAAACAACAATCAACTGTATTATTGATGTATGGCACTTGTTTTCAAAATTCTCTTCAAAGCAACGTATCATTAACACAAACATATCCATAAAAACCTGTTTGTGATAGGGTAGACACGTGACTTTTATCTAGTTACTGACTACACTCGAATATAAAAGATAACGAGAGCTTTAACTAAATGGAACAGAACTGGATAAAAAGAAAAATATTTGACGATGGGGCTATATAGACTAATTCTACAGTACATCTACTGTCAATCTTTCAGACAAATAGTCCAGATGAAATCAGAATAAAACTGAGCTATTTGTGCAAGACAATATAATAAACTTGCCTTGTCAATGAAATTTCAACCATTAGGGATTGATAGATGATGGGTAAGGGATAGTGTTATCATGCATCAATCCCATAATGAATGGCAGAAGAAGTGGTGATGACAAACCCGATCCAGACTCCAATACAAAGCTAATAATCTGCAACAGCAACCTATATATGTCAGCCTAATTCAATTTTCAAGTCTGGTGATGGAATAGGGATGGTTTCTCTCTGGTTTATTTGTGCAATAACGATGTCTCAAGCATCAAATGGGTCAGACGTTGATGTTTTTTTAATTTTAGGTAGCCATTTTGCTGATTCAAGGGACTCAGATTCTAAGCTTAATCCAGCATACACTGACCATTACACTGACCATTACATGAAATAGCAAAGTATCCGTTGACCAACATTTTAAGGATTTGCAAGCATGTATTTACATGTAAGAGTCATCAACAAACATAAATACACATTCGACATAACTTGTGTATATAAACGACAAACACAAATATTTTACCCAGTATCAAATTCAATCTATTAAGATGGGTATTTTTGAAATGTTGTATTTCTGATCATTATTGCAACTTAAGTTTATACAACAATGTTAGTGGAATCAGTAACTATGATTGGCTGATTTTTAAATTTCATTGTAATCGCTTCCATTACAATCAATTTCTACACAGGAATTAACAAAGACAAGAAGCAGTGTATTAATACAAAAATCGATAGGTTACGAAATAGAAGTCATGGAGGATTAGAGAGTGTTTGTAGAAATCTATTTTAGGCAATGAGAAAATAGCTTTTGAAGAAAGCCCTATTTCTACTTCCATCAATTATTATAATGGATTTTTTTCTTCTATTACATTGGATAAATGCAAGTCTTTCTAATTATCATCATTTTTATATTAATGAACGTCAATCAGGCTAACTGTAAGACAGAACCGAATAACTTTCTTCATGTAAGAATCATATGTAATAAATTAAATCTGTTCTGATATCAATGGTTTGATGAACGCCATTATAATGTACTTGCAATGCCAATGAGAACATTAACAAGTTAATTAAAAAATAACTTTTATGTTAATGTTAAAAATTACCTTTTGTACTCGCTTAAAAGTACAGTCAAACTGCAAACGACAAATACCCTGATCTACCGTAGCATAATGCGCCTGCCGATCAAGGACTATGCTGTTTGTTCTGAAATAATTTTTAAAAAAATCCTTTGTAGCGTCACTGCTAGCAAAACCGTTTAACCCAGTGTAAACTTCGTTTTGAAACGTCATTTATGTTATTTGAACTATTTATTGCTGAAGAGAAAAAGAACCTGATAAATTTACAATATATAGTTTTAGATCGATCGTTCTTTTGGTATTATCTCGTTTCTTTCAGTGTGTTATTCCAAGGGATACATTTAGACCAGGGGTCGGAAACCATTTTTTTTACATAGTGTGCCACTTTTTTCCGGATTAATTACAAAGTGAACCAGAGCATGCCACCAGTAAGAGTGTAACACTATTAAAATCGAAATTATTGACTGCCCTTCGCGTGTCACACAAAACCTCTTGACGTGTCACCTTGTGGCATGCGTGCCGTAGGTCACCGACCCCTGATTTAGGTAAAAATGAATGCAAGTTTCTAGCAGATGTCAGCTTGTGGTGATAGTGACGTTGTCCGAGTTCTCAAGGGAGGTAAGTTATTTAAAATGTAAAGGGAGGTAAACCAGGGTTAGGCGCAGGGTAGGCCTATATTTCTTTATTATTTGATGGCTATACTGCCTTTTATGAAACATAAAGATCAGCTAATTAGCATATGACACCAGTCTCATTTAGCGGGCAACCGTATTGCTACAAAAGTATAGAGTTTCACTATTTTGATAAACTATGAATGAATCAGCCAAATAAAATTTGTTCGAAGTTGATCAGTTGTGTAGCGATTCGTAAAATGTGTTTAGTACAGAAGATACAAATGGATTTAAACTCTTTGATATTACAATGCTAAAAAATGAAGGACATTTTCGGATGAAATATTTACATATATTTCAGACTTATATCGTTTTCGCTGATTTCTTTTTCTTACTTGCAGACCGCTTGTTGACCTAAAATTGAGAATCAGATTTGTCGAAACATGCATACTCTCTAACCTAACTGAATCATCATTACAATTCCGATTCGTTAGAGTAAATTCCGTGTTAGCTGCAAGAAAATCGTCTTCTTATATCAGTTGGAATAAGCCTTTGTCTTTTTCAACATAGCTGTACTCCGCAGACAAAGTATTTTGTAATAAACACCACTTTCACACTGTTTTTATATTATGCTTATGCAAAAAACCACTTTACATTACATTTTCTGGACATATAAAAATATGATCTTTCGTAGACTAAGTCTAACTGTATTGTGTTGTGTGCGCTTCTCTTTAATTAGTCAATTTACCGTACAATGTTAAACATTGGGACGTACTTTGCAAAGTGTTTGCCTGGTATTTAATTGTTTCAAGGTGCATTGATGCTGGGACATCTTTAACTTTATGTTTGGCTGTATTATTTTGTCATTTGAATAAATCAATATGATAATTCACAAAGCTTTTGAATGTCAAATGAAATAACACGCGGGCTGGACTAAATTGCCAGTTCGCTAAAAATGCCACTGCAAATAACTGAGAAAATAAGATGCTATTGTTTCGTATCGTTGTGCCTAAGAAAATTAGTACTATTTGTGCCCTGACATTTCCTGCTCATTTGCTAACAGTTAAGAATGTTATTTGCACTCAACAGAAAGCAGCATTAAAACCTAACCAGAGAATGCAATTTTTATTTTTTCGGCTTTTGCATAGGATCTATTCACAAACTGTTGTAATTTGGCAAGTTACGAAAGATCACTGGCACTAAAAATTCGTTATTTCTGTCAAGGTCAATTAGTTCCAGAATATGTAAAAAAAAAGTCTATGCCGATCTTTGGATACATTATGCACACATTAGAATTGTATTGCATGAGTCCAGTGGTTAGTGCGTCCGCTTCGGATGCAGGAGGTCGCGGGTTCGAACCCCGGCCGAGTCATATCAAAGACTTATAAAAATGCTACAAACCGATGCCTCACTATGCGCTCAGTATTAGGAGGTTAGTGTTAGGACTGGTTGGCCTGGTGTCAGGATAATGTGACTGGGTGGGACACGATGCTACATGTCTGTGGCATAATGCCCCAGTGCGATATGACTGAAAGAGTGTTAAAGCTACATTAAACATCCATAACACACACACACACACACACACACACACAAGATAGTCCAAATGGAGCTGAGCCTACAACTAATCCAGTGAATGTCTTCACATATCTGGAAAAGGAAGGAAACATATAAGGGACTTTTAGGCAGCGTGGTGATACCTTTAAACATATAAGGGACTTTAAGTCAGTGTGGTGATACCTATAAACATATAAGGGACTTTAAGTCAGTGTGGTGATACCTATAAACATATAAGGGACTTTAAGTCAGTGTGGTGATACCTTTAAAACGCGTTCTTGTTTAGTATTGGAACTACCTTGCTCACATCAACTAACGGTAACTTTATATTTGATGTTACCAGGAATACGTTGGAATGTTTGGCTAAACTGATAGCAACTGTCCACTTTACAGTCCTCAGAATAAGCATGCACATGTAATACCTTATTAAATATATCAAAAATAACTGCTTGCGCGCGCTTCGCTCTATAAAGGCAGGAGTATCTACAATATACTCCGATAATATATGAAAATATTTGATAGAAAAAACATCAATATTTTAAAGGCAGTAGCGGATGAAGGTTTTTGGATAAACCAACTTAAGTTCGGTTTCTCACTCTAAAGTTTGATACATGGATTGGTAGTTGCACTTTATTATTTAAAATAATTTGGTACTTACGAATCCTTTTAAAGACTAAACTGCGTAGGTATCTACGCCTCCAGTCTGTAATGCTCAACAATTCCATTGATTTACACCCTGGGTCACCAGTAAGAAAACACTAAGTTAAACGAATAACGTGCTCAAAAGAATCAAATCGAATCAGCAGTGATATTAACTGTGCCTTATGTAACTTATGAACACAGAGTACATGCCCAAGTCTACCAAAATCAGAATGAAATAAAAGACCTGAGCTCAGTCTCTTGCATCCTATCACTGAAATTATTTCCAATATTTCCAAGAAGTGTTCTGCTTGTTTGTGCCAATATAAACAGTGCTTGCTATGACTTTGACGAAGCATTGAAAATACTGATCTACTAAAGGGTAGATTTTTTTCTTTCTTGGATCAAACGTAAAGTGAGATAGTTTATTCTTTCACTGAATCCCAGTCTGTAATTTCCATTGAGGCTGACATATATTCCAGAAGAACCAGTCTGTACTTCATGGTGCTGTCATTATATGTTCGGTTAGACATATTAACGAAAACGAGTACAGACACTGAACCTACAACTTAGAGTGTATATGTAGACAAAAAACCTTGAGAAACATAATTTGCTCTTTGACATTGTCTACATACCTCCAAACATGCTACAGGTGGTTTCACTAAATACTGTATTTCGTTTGTAGCTAAAATTAATATCCAATATCATTACTCCATGCTTCTAGAAGACGTTAAAGTTTGACCTTTCAGACTAAAACAAATATCAACCGTTTTTGATAGTTGACATTCTGACATTATAAATTTAATTGATTGGACCAGTCTAGTTTAAAACGATGACAAACTTTAAGTGTAGGAAATTTAAAAAAACAAACAAACAACAGTATACATGTAACTCTGGAAATTTTAATACAGGCACTGGTGACTTTCATAACAGTTTTAAGGCTTTTAATCAAGAAAATGTTAGTGTTTACCTACGGTCTGCACCTTTTCATGCAACTATTGGATGACCCCGATGATGCTTACTAGACCTTTGATAAATTACTTAATGATGTTTTGAGGAAGCTGCTCCTCTTAAGAAAAAGAGGTAACGAAAACAACAAGAAGAAAAAAGAAACCAATCAGGTCTCTTTATTCAATGTCAACCAATCAGGTCTCTTTATTCAATGTCAACCAGTCAGGTCTCTTTATTCAATGGCTACTTAGGAAAACTATTACATACAAAGGAAATCTTAATTATTACATAATTGCCAGATGCATACAAGATCGCAAAACTGGAACAACTACAAAAACCCTCCCAACTATGGAATTTGGCGACAAAACTCAGACGTGAAGCCCATGAAACCTATTTAAAAAAAAAACGAATCTGCTCCTACGGTAAAACCAAGAGTTTTTGGTCAGACCTAGACCCTTCATTGTAAATAGAAGTGTATTTTACTACAGAGCTCAATTAAATTAAAACCAGATAATGTGATTTTTTCCGAACATGCCTGTGTAGTTGAAATCTTCATTCAGACAATACGAATAGCCACCTACCTATAGACGAACATCCTAACATTCAGGCTATTAAAGATAACTTTCTTATGTAAAAAAAAATCCTTTCTATAATCTCACATATTTCACATCAAACGCCATGTCTATTATCAGCATTTAAATGCAATAAGGACTGATCGTATTTCACACAAACACTTAAAAATTTGAGAATCAATCACTGGCTGGTTTCCAAATAGATTTAAGGAAGCATCAACATTTGTCTCATTTTACATGAAGAATGATCAACTTGATAGACAAAATTACTTTCCAGTTAGTACTCTGTAAACAATTTCATAACTCTTTTTGCGAGCTATATTTGACAAGTTAATGAAATGGAAAATATGTAACACGCATACTTTTTTTACTTTTAGACAGGGTTTCACATGTCAACCCCACTAGAAGAGTAGTGCGTAGCCCTAAATTAGATCATGCAACTAATGTGATGAATTGTCTAAAACAATGCTCAGTGTATGCCTTCAAACCTAGCCTCTAGAAACTGGCAGCATATGGTCTTTCATAAACACCTGCCTCTGAGTTTGCATCTCAAATAAAAGACAATATGTCAATGGAGGAAAATCAACTAGTTCATGGGCAAATGTCTATAAGTATGCACCTAAGGAGTCAAATAAAAATCCCATGCTTTTAAATATTTGTTTTCATTAACGACATCTCGGCTTCATAACCCATTCAGATTTAAATAACTACAGTAACACGATTAGAAAATAATACAGTACTTTAGATACAATATTGGTTTTGCACGTAGTCATCTGTAAATATGTTCGAAAATGAAAAGTCAGATTCCACTGTACATTCATAAATATCGAGATTGATTCAATGAATAAATTGGAAAATGAGCAGTAGGACACACACACACACACACACACACACACACACACACACACACACACACGACAGCTATGTGTAGACATCAACACTTATGTTAAAACTGTTTATTTAACTATATGTCGATGCCTTGTTTGTATTTACCACCTGAGATGCATCGCTTACTTAATTAACTTGAACCTTATTGCGTTGAATGAGGATTAAAGGTTAATTTGGATTAAACAAACGCTGGGTTTTTCTAAGACAAAAAAAAAAAGACTTCCTACGGAATCACGAAAGAAACTAATCACATGTTAAAAGTGGTTTGATAAATAACTGGGGTTGGTATTCTCCTCATGGTATTTGGCATCAAGACATAAAACTCCTGTTTGAACCAGCATCTGAAGTACTATTCTATGTCAAAGGCAAGTTGCATAGGTCTGGAAAAGTATGCATAAATAATATTTAAAAGTTTTGATACTATGTGTATGCTATGTACCTGTAATTTGGGACTTTAGTAATGCGTTTGATACCCAGAGAGTACACACAAACTACTGTAAATATGTATGTAAACTGAGAAAATCTGATGCAAGCAGTTTTTATGCGTGCATTAAGGGAGAAAGATTTTACGTTGTTTTTTTTTTTGTATCACGAGGACAATACAATTCTGACTGAAAATATTCAAAATATATAACAGTAGAGTTACAAGAAATTGATTTATTATTGTAAGATATCTAACAGAGGATTTACAAGAAATTGATTTATTATTGTAAGATATAGGTTTATGAAATCAAATATATACTGACATGCTCATTTCTGATGGTTACGGTTATGAAGAGGCTTGGGACAACCAAAGTGTAGGGAATGCTTGGTACAATCAAGTTGAAGGAGAAGCTTGGTAAGACCATGATGTAGGAGAGGCTTGGTACGACCAAGGTGTAGAGGAGGCTTGGTACAGTTAAGGTGTATGAGAAGCTTGGTACGACCAAGGTGTAGGAGAGGCTTGATACGACCAAGGTGTAGGAGAGGCTTGGTACGAACAAGGTGAAGGAGAGGCTTTGTACAACTAAGGTGTAGGAGAGGCTTTGTACAACTAAGGTGTAGAAGAGGCGTAGTACTACCAAGGTGTAGAGGAGGCTTGGTACAACCAAGGTGTGTAGGAGAGGCATGGTACAACATGGTACAACCAAGATGTATGAGAATCTTGGTACAACCAAGGTGTAGGAGAGGCCTGGTACAACCAAGATATATGAGAGGCTGGGTACAATCAAGGTGTAAGAGAGGCCTGGTACAACTAAGGGGTAGAACAATCAATGTTATGGAGATGAATTTGTTCAAGCAAAGATGTATTGATATTGACATACATACCTGTAATGCAAACATTATGTTACATTTATTATATTGATATATTAGAAAGCCCATTGTATCTTAGCTTATTGAGCAAGCTTAAATGCAGTTATCGGAATGCTAGGGTTAATATGGGTAAATATGAACATACACCATATCATGAAAGTGTATGCTCTTTTATTCACGTAATATTGGAACGGAATACCATTTTGTTTGCAACTGCTTCGTAAATGACATTCATCTAAATATTTTTTTTGTAAAATGGAAAGATTTTATGTTCACTGTGAAGTAGAAACAAACATATATTGAACTCAGTATATATATATATATATATATATATATATATATATATATATATATATATATATATATATATATATATATCTTCTCTTTGTCTAATTAACATGCTTGTTAGGATATCTTTATCTGCCCTGCAAAGAGGAAGTAAACATAAACTTATTATTCACTCTTCAATATATGAAGGAGATTCCAAGAATCTTGTAATATAATCACAGATGAATAATGATATAATGTGGTTTGTGAATAACATTGTTTTTCTCTCACGCGCTTGGTATTTCTTAATGTTGCATGCGTTATGTATATTTGATTTAATTTATATTTGATTTAATTTAATTGTTTGTTTGTTAGTTTTAACTTTATTTAAATTCCATTACATGTTATTGTAATGTAATTCTATTTACTGGATTTGACATTATCCAGAAATTCAGTTCAGTTCTGTTTGATCTGACTGTTTGTTTTATTATAAACAACTAATAATAGAAACGTTGTATCTAATGCTGACATGGTTCCTGACCTTGATTCAGAACCAGTAAGAGTTGCAGTAAGCAATATTTTTCTTTTTTTAAAAAAATTCTTTCTCAGAGTAAGACTCATGAAGTGAAATCTAGGCCATACTTGAAGTATGTTACAAATAACATGTATCAGTGAGGTTTTCCAGAGGATTGACCCACATCCGAGCATCTGTTTTGCGTCGTAGCTGGATTTATTATTGATGTTTTGAGAAAGAATTGTCATTACTTGCCTTAACACTGGAAACGTCCAGGTGTTTTATGTTGTGACCAGTTTTGGGGCTAATTATTTTGTTTTCTTCAATTTATTTGGATTTCAAGTTTATTTTCCTTGGAAATACTAGTGCTTTAAATCAATTCTTGGACAAGGACATTTATCGAAATTTACACAGAATTCAAAAACTGGAACATTATTTTCTGTGATTCAACAAAGAAATGTTGACAGATGAGTACGACGCTGACCACATCATATTCATCGACTTCCATTTCGGATTTCATCGGGATTCGAACTCAGTTTCATTAGGACATTTCATTACTATGACTTCTATTTTTTAATTCTTGGATATTATTTTTTAATTTGATTCTTCAAACCGTAAGTTCTTTTTCTCATTTTTACATTGTTGTTTAGGGAAATAAATTGTTTGTTAATTTTTACAAAGCTTTTTGTCTGTACTCTTTTCTCCATACGCTTTGTAAGAGGATAAACACGTAACACATGTACTATGTAATTATGGCTAGTGACATACATTACTTTATATGTATGTATATTTGTGTTTGAATTTGTTTGTGTGTGTGTGTCTCTGTGTGTGTGTGTGTGTGTGTGTGTGTGTGTGCGTACGACTTTGACGCCATTAAATAACATGGTGATAAGTCATTTGTTTGTAGAGAACCGATCTCTTTTTATCAAACCACTCACCATCATCTTGCCATGCACGTATCTTTCAGTCATTCTCAGAACTTAACATGCAATACCTGATGATTTGAACAGGGTCTAATCAATGGAGGCATTGTTTTGTGATATGTGAAAATTACCAGAGACTGTTTAATATGTGGAATGGTATGGCTAGATGCAAGGGACAGGATAGGACTTGGTCTTTTTTCTGATGATAGATAATATATCATCATGAAAAACATCTCTAAAATCAGTTGTTCAGTACTACAAAAAGGTTTCAAAGCCAAACCCTATACTTTTAAACGATTTGACACTTCCCACTAGGACCTCTCGCCATGTAATAAACTATTATATTAAGAACCAGAATATACATATATATATATATATATATATATATATATATATATATATATATATATATATATATATATATATATATATATATATATATAATGTGTTTATTTTAATAGATGTATGCAACTTTTGGTATTTCCTATAGGAAAAACTTCGTTGGAATGAACTGAAACATGAATATCTCTTCCAAATGATAAAGTATCAGATACGAACTTTCAATAAGCAGATATTCGTGGCATCCTTTTGATATATGTCAGAACAGTTATGGTGTCTCCTGACCGTTCGCAATTGTTGGTAAATTTCAAATTATGTGCATAGAAAGTAAGTATCCCCCATTTGATTTTCCCTTACTTTTAAATATGTTCTCCATCTTTTAAAATTTATATTCAATCACAGTTCTATAACATCAAAAGAAAGTTTACAAGTTTGCCACCACAACGTATACCAATTATTCCTCTACATCTCAATCACCAATCTATAAAAGTCCTAATGATTCTCAGAGTAGTTGCTCATGCGTTAATGATGATGATGATGGATATGTTTCCAGTCTCTATGACAAAATTTATCTTGTGACACTACGCCATCTTGCCATTTTGTCACGGCATGGAAATTTGATACGCAAAAAGCATCAACTAATCTATGAATACTTCTGGCAATTTCGTAAATGTTGTTTTTGCGGAAAAGCTTTGATCATATTCAACCATGCGTGAACAATAGTGGCGGATGCCTCACATATTGCATAGTTCTTCATATAATCTGCATCGCTGCTTTAAGACAACTAAAGATATATAACGAGCTACTACGCTCCTGATAATAAATGAGGATTTTTCTTCCACTTCATCCATAAACTTGATCTAAATTTACAGACTGAACAACGTTCTCTACTCGTTCACAGTACTATCCACAAGCATTATAGCCATCCATACAACTTGGAAAAATGTAACCAATCTCATTTTAACTGAACCATCAATCATCCGTCTGGATGCCATTAGGTAAAATGTTTCCTTCTAAGGGCAAGTGTAACACCAGTAAAAAACACATTAAAAATCAGATATGCTCCAGGAAACGGCTCTTGTTCTTAAAGGATAATAGTTACAAATCAATGATGGTTTCTTCATAAGATGCCGTGACATTTATACTCATTATTCAGGAATAGAATAGTTCCCAATAGCATATTTGCTATGACAAAGAATTCAAAACGAAATGAATCACGGGTAATAGTTACAAACTAGATTCGTTTACCAATATCCAAATAGCCGAACATTAATGACTCAAAAAAGTGAAGCAGGAAAAAATTGAGATCATAGTCTTAAAATAATTAAGAACAGATTGCAAATGTTTCCTTGTTGGATTTCAAACCACTGTACATGCAGGTAATTCCACTAGGATCGTTCGTGCAGTGTGTAATCGATTTTCAAGCTTTGAGACTTCATGTACATTGTGAAGTTCATTTCTTAAATACAACGAGAATTTAATAGCACCAAAATAACTGATTCTTTGATGTGAACGCATCAGGCGGAAAATCTGTCATTATGAATAACGTCAGTGAACGAAACGCTTTTGTGTTAGTTCAGAGTATCCGAGACCGCAATTCTCAAAACAGCTATTTTACGAACATATTGGCAATATTTTTAGAATAATTCTTACTCAACTATTCAGTGTTTGTCTGCCTTCCGTCATGTCTGTGTGTGTGTGTGTGTATGTGTGTGTGTGTGTATGTCTGTGTATATATATGTGTGTCTGTGTATGTATATGCATGTGCGTATATGTGTGTATGTGTGTATGTATGTGTGTACGTGTGTGTATGTGTGTATGTATATATGTGTGTATGCATGTGTGTATGTTTTATGTGTATGCATGTGTGTGCGTATGTGTGTGTATGTGTGTATATATGTGTGTGCATGTGCGTGCGTATGTGTGCATGTGTGTGCGCGCTTGTATGTGTGTAGATGTGTATGTGCGCTCGTCTGTATGTGTGTGTGTGTGTGTATGAGAGAGAGAGAGAGAGAGAGATCACATTAAATATAATATAGTTTGCAGCATGAAGCGTTCGTCAGATAATAATTCAGGCCAATGTGTCACACAGAATGAATTTCAAAATTCAGATGAAGAAGTGAGAAATGTTTCGTCTTCGAGAAAAAGGTAATCAAAAAATGTATTTCCAAACGGTGTCACCAAACCGTTTACAGATGTACTTGTATGCATTTCTTGAGTTCGCCAAAACAGGTTCCGCATTTGAAAATAAAGAAAACCGTAAATAAAGGAATTATATTCATATAGGAATTGAATTTAATTTTTGACAGGAAACATGAAGACAGGAAACCTGAAAATCGATTTGACACTATGCATAAACAGCCTCTGATTAGGAATAGCTATCCATGCCGTGTTTAGTCGGTTTTCAAGGTTCATGACTTGAATCTTGAAAACATGAAATTAAATTTATATAATTACAAATAGTTATTAAAATGTTAAAAATAAAAAGAATAAATAAATAACATATTTTAACAAATATTTACAGCAATTGTCAAAACGCATGAATACATAAGTAGTTCCTTCTTTTTTCCCAATAGCTTCCAGTCTGAATTGATGTGATTTTAACCAATCCACATGCATGTTACAAAGCTCTGATAAACAATTGTAACTTTATGTGATACATAAGCATCGACATTCTCTGCCTGGAATTTTTTGTACATCTTTGACACAGAGAGGATGACATGCAACGACATAATGTGGTATTTATTAAATTTGTTCCATAACATCTAATTAGTACCAGAACTATACTTTTATCATTTTTTCTGTGTTTGTTCATTAAATATTTGTGTCGCAAAAGATAGTAATTCTCTTGATGAACGGATAATAAAAATATAAAAAAATAACATAGTAACAGTGTCTTAAAACGACGCTAAAAATATCTGAGATGAAATTGCAGCATCTAATACGAATGAAGTTAATTAAATGCATTTGTTGTGATTGTTACCCACGCTGTTAATATTAGATGTTCCCTAAAAGGTAGGCTCAGACAGAAAATATTGTTGGTGCATTTAGGGCTTTGTCCTTGAAAGACAACCTGTTTGTAACTTATTTCAGTTTCTTAGTTGGTCTCAAATTCGGCTTGTTTTGTTGTTGGGGGTGGGTGGCATATTTATACGAGCCCTCCTCCTTCATACAACCAAGGTCATCGGAAGCAATGGATGCAATCCGGGAATTGTAAGACGCTTTGGTGGGATTTTGCTTTGATTGAAGGTACCTTTTGCTTTAAATTCTGTATTAGGTGAATGATGGTGTGTACAAATGTAAAAAAAAAATGGATTACCGGCTAAACAGTCATCTTTTTTACGACGAGTAATTTCTTCAAACACCTCAAACGATCATCCGTGGAGGTGTTTGAAGTTATCAGCAGCGCTTGGAACAAACATGTTACAGCGATAATACTCTGATAATACTCTGAGAACCTGCTGACCTTGGTGCACTAGGTATTTTTGCATGAAAACTCTTCATAATTAATTTACGTTAAGAAAACACTAACTTCGAATCAACAGTTCAGTCAAATATAGCGGCTCAAATTTACCGCAAAAGCATCCCTTCTCATGTCATAGGTTTCTGTTCTTGAAACTGTATACTTATTTTATTCCGAGTCAGCGAAGAGAACGTGTTTGATCTGGCGTGGAGATAGGCCGTCACACTGAAACTTTCTGCCAACACAGGACAATACACGAATGTGGTTTGTATGTATTCCATACACACTTTACGCTTTGCAAATATTTGTAGTTTTTCTTTATGAATGAAATTCAAAACGAACTTGGAAATCAATCAATCAATTAAAGGATTTAAGTCGCCTACGCAACTAATGCTTTCGCGACTGGTTAAGTCTCGAAGGTCGAGATTTTCAATTGATCGGGACTGTAGGAATGGAGCCACTACAGTCCCGCTTTTTTGTAATTTTCGTGTAATTTTCCTAATCCTTTGAGTTGTGTAATTTCATTACTATTTTTAATTAAAGTTGGAATTTGGTGTACATGGTGTACTTTTGATTTTCCGAAATGTTGTCAATCAGCTGGGTGTCAAGCACCCTATACATGTTTGGGTCACGCTGTGTTTACTTTCGGTTTTCATTTTGTTGGTGGTATACAAAGGATCGAGTCAGGGTTGTGGGGATAGAGCTTGTATCGAAAGAGGTCTTCAATAGCCGAAGGAAGAACCTCATATAAATTGGCAATTTGAAAGTCGATGTCCGTTTCCTTCTTTACTCCTTCTTCATTCTGTGATACCCTCTTTCTTTCTTCTTCGTGCTGTTGTAGTGTTGTGCTGTTTTGCTAGAGTTTGCTGTTCTGTTTCGACTCGACTTCCATTACCTTAGATCTTGAATTTACGACTGGTCTTTTATCGCCACGATTCTTTGTTTAATAGCTATATTGAATTTGGAAGGTATATTGTGCCCCTTTTGGTTGTATAAATTAGTATGTTTGGTCTGAGTATTAGTGTTGGATTTACATGTCGTGTTAATAATTGGGGCCTGAGTTGTTGTTGTTGTTTATTTAGTTCCGCATTGTGTGTGTGTGTGTGTGTGTGTGTGTGTGTGTGTGTGTCCTTTTGATTTGGCTTAGGTCACCTTATAGTCTTAAGATGGTTGGGGTCTAAGAATTTTTTGTGTTTATTTATATCTTACCACTCTTGTTGTCGTGTGTATCTGGGCCTGATGGCGGGGGTCTGCCACCTTTATAATATGTATACATAGTTATGAGAATATATGTGTTGTTTTTCTCAAACCATAATGGTTAGTATTGTGTTAGCTGCATGCCTTCATGAGGGAAAAAAATATATAAAAAATATTTATAAAAAAACACACACAACAACAACCATGGGCGTGCGCTTCAGCTAGCAGTCTTACCTTACTGCTTTAGCCCTTCTATTAATTGTTATTATAATTACTTGTGGTTGTATATGTTGCCATGTTTGTTAATTTGTTTGAGGTACCTTATTATGTTCATGTATGTGGTATCGATGTTTTTGTTGCGTACCTTGTCCAAAAATTCAGGGTATGTTGTAGGGGAATTCATTTTCTTTTGGTAATCTTGGAAACCGACTCGTTTGATTATGGTATCTGGGATAGGTGTTGAATACGTGGTCCAGTGTTTCTGCAGCAGGGCAATGTGGACAGTTAGTAGTTTGGTTCAATTCCTTCCTGAGATGTTTCCCAAAGCTGTTTCGGAGTAAAGTTTTTCCTGTTTTGATCCTATTGATAATTCGGATGTCCACGAATTCCAGGATTTGAGGTGTCTTGCTTACCCTTGTGGCCTCTTTTTGCAGTTGGTATAAATGTCTGCCCTTGTTGGTGTTGTCCCAGAGCTTCTGTCATTTCTTGTTCATTTTGCTTCTTATCTGGCTATATATCTCGTACACACTGTAATTAAGTGTTTCTGTTACATTGTTCAGGAGATTGTATTTCGCTCTTCGGTCAGCTTTATCGTTGCCAATCAGATTGATGTGAGAAGGTACCCATAGGAATTCGATGGTTTGTTGTTTATCCTCAATCTCCCTGATGGATAACATAGTGTCTTGTAGCATATTTGCTCTACGTTTTGATGTGCCAGTCTCTAATGACTTGAGTACGCTTAGAGAGTCTGTTATAATGACGTACTGGCTGTGGTTTTGGGTCTTAATCCATTTGAGGGCTTCATTTATTGCCCAGAATTCTGCTGTGTAGATGGAGCAGCCATCCGGGAGTCTTGCACCAAATTCAACTTGTTGTTTCGGCACCACTATTGCAGCAGCAGTTCTGTTTAGTTCTTTCTATTTAGATCCGTCTGTGTAGATTTTAAGAAATCCAGAGTAAGTTTCTTCGATGATTTTCTGGATTTCTGTTAGTATTTTTGATAGCCTGTGTTATGTTGTGATAGTATTGATTTGCATCGTTACTTTGAACTTCTTTTTGTTGTATCTTGCTCAAGGCTTGTTGGAAGAGGTCCCAATTGGCTTGCTTTGTTTTCCATTTTTGTATAGTTACTTGTTGTGTTTTTGGACTTTGTATGTATATTGTTATACATAGCGGGAAGTGGTCACTGCCAAGTGAGCTTTGTTGTAGCACTTCCCAGTCCGTTATAAGTGCAAGGTTTGGTGTTGCGAGTGTTAAATCAATAGGTGTCAGTTTTCCGTGGATAGTGTCTATTCTGGTGGGTGTGCCGGTATTTAATATTACAAGTTCATTCTCTCTGGCGTATTTTTCGATGCCTTTCTCTCTTGTGTCTATATGGTCACCACCTCATTCAGTGTGGTGTGCATTAAAGTCCCGACAAATTATACTATTTATACCCTTACCTTTGAATAGCACCGAGTAAGTTTGGGTGGGGTTTGTATTATTTCCTCCAGGGTCATATATATTATAAATATGTAAGTTTTTTGTCCCAATTTAATATTGATTGTTTGATATTCAATTAGGTTTCCATTTAAAGTAATGTTAGTGTCTACTATCTCTACTGCATCTGTGATATCGTTGTGAACATATATGGCAAGTCCTCCTCCTTTCTTTCCATTACTTCTATGCTTAAGAAACTTTGTGTCAAAACCATTTATTTTGGGGATAGTCTTACTTTTTTCATTTAAGAGTGTTTTTTGTAAGCATAGGATTTTCGGTTTGCTGGTGGCTATGTTAATGGCTGATATTAATTCTCCATGGTTTGGAATTAACCCTCTGCAGTTCCATTGCCATATAATGAGTTTATCTGCCTACACTTTGTCGTTATGTGTATCCATTGTTCAATGTTGTTATTTATTTGTTTAGTATGATTTTTAATAAGATACAGGGAAGTTTGGAGTTTTTATTTGTCCTTGGGCAAGATTTTTCTAGTAGTTGTAGGAGTAAGAGGATGAAGTCTTGCTTTTTAATTTGATTGTGATGCGTGTTCTCTTGTATACCCTCCCGCAGGTCAGTGAAATATTGGGTTATTAAGGTGGGATCGATATAGTCATGTGTTTTGGTATTTACCTCTTTTCCCTCTTCTCCAGCACTAGAGGTGGTATTTTCCTTGTTTATGTGTTGACTACGTGCTGGTTCTTGTATATTTTGTTGGGTATAGTATCTGTTTCTTGTGTATTGTCTAATTTATGTGTGTCATTCCTCTTGGTTGTGGGTGACTGAGGTCGACTGTACGTAGAGCATGATCCAAGAGAGGTTGTTGCTGTTGTTGGTGTAGGATTTCCTTCGCTTGTTTGTGTCGCTGCTTGTGTTGGGTTGTTGTTCTTGGTCAGTTTTTTGGCTAGGTTATAGGAGATTTGCCTGTCTTCCATGATTTGTATGATTTGTATCTCTTGTGTTGTGTAGGGGCACTCCCTAGAGTATGGTGTGTGTTTTCCTCTGCAGTTAGCACATTTATACGAATTTGCCGCACATTTTCCTTTGTGCTTTTCTCCGCATTTATTGCATCTTGTGCGATATCGGCATCGGGAGGTGAAGTGCAATTATTGCAGTAACGAGGCTTGTTGACGTATTTTTGTAGTGTTATGGGCTTGCCATATGGACCGAGCCTGATACTCTTTGGGGGAGGTTCTGCAAATTCAAGCATTACTGTAGAGGTTTCCACTCCTTGATGATTTCTTAGTTTCGTAATTCGTCTATATGGAATATGGTGGTATGTTAGGTCATATTCTATTTCCGATGTTGTCTTCCATAGATGTTGGCCTGAAAGCTTTAAGATAACTTTGAATCCACAGCTTGGGGTTTCTTTCCTTTCATTTTCATTGGTCTTGGTTGGTTTATTTGGGCCCCTGTCTCTCGCCTCTTCTTCACGATTGGGCGTTGTTGTTTTGTTAGTGCTGATAGTGTTCGTTGCTTTATGTCTGTTGATGGTGACAAGGATGCCGCTATGTTTGTTATTTCCAGGTATTTGGCGAGCTGCCGTGCAGAGTTACACCAGATAATTATGTCGAATAATTTGGAAGGTACCGCTGTTGTGTTGTGTTAATGTTACTGCTAAACTATTACTACTTATTCGTAGAAATCTTTCATTGGTGCCACTGATATATACTGTTAGCTCTGGTGGGTGATAGTGGTATTTCGCGGGTTCAGATTTTTCCTTAGGTTGGTATTCTCAATATGTTGTGTTGTTATTTCCCTTTGATCTTAGGTGGCTGGTGTTGCTGTTATTCTTGTTTCTTGTATCCATGTTGGTTTTAATGTTGTCATGTTGTTTTTTGACCTGTTGTTGTTTCTCGTCTGTTTGCTGTGTGTTGGTTGTGATTGTTTTTTTTGATATGTTGAGTTCCTTTGATTGGTTTTTTCCCCCTTCCCTCTGATGCTTGTTCTTCGTATTCTGGTTGATCATGGTGGGTATGTTGTGTTGTTTCTTGTAGTTCTTGGTTTTCTTCCTGGAGGGCTTTTTCTATTTCCGCCATTTCCCTGGCCGTTATGTGCTCCGATGGACCCGCTTGCTAACTGTTATGTATGGTGTATTTTGGAATAGTGGACGGGCGTGAGGTTTTGTGTGTTGTGCTAGTGATTGTTGTTGTTGTTGCTGTGGATGATGTGGTATTGTTGACAGTGTTCTGTCCAAGTACTGCCATTATATCTTGATGATCTAGAGTTCTAGGAAGTTGTTTGTGTAGGCGTTGTTGATTGTGTCGTTGATGTTAGCTTGTTGTCTCTCATCCTTTGATTGTTGCTCGCCGTTGTTTCTGATCCATCTTGTGTCTCCTGGTGTTGGTGTGTATTGTATGTTGTGATTGTTGTTGTATTTGTATCAGTTGCTGTTGTCGTGTTGTCAACCTTAACATCCTTTGCAAGGGAAGCTGGTGGTAATTTTGCTGTTTTTTGTCGTCGGTCCCCTTTTCATTGGTGGTTTTGTCCTTTTGGGTTTCTTGTTTTTGTTGTGAGATGTAAGTTGTTTGGTTGGAAGTTGTTGTTGTGGTTATCGTTGGTGTCACTGTCGCTACTATGTTGTTAGTAGGTATAGTTGGTAACTCTGCTGTTACTCTGTTGTTAGTCTTTCTGTTTTCAGTTGTGTTGTCTTCCGTGGTCTCCTGGTGGTGTTGTGGGGTGTAGGTTGTGTATTCGTTAGTTGGTGTTATTGGGGCTGTAGCGGTTGTTGTTTCATCATTGTTGGTTTTGTCTTCCACTATGGGTGTTGTTGGTGTTGCTTTCGTTACCCTGTTGTCGGTTTCTTTGTTTTCAGTTGTGTTGTTGATTGCTGTAGTTATGTTGTCGTGATCAGAGTCTTGGTTTTTTGTTCAGTTTCAGTTCTTTGATCTACTTGCAGTTGTATGGTAATCCGTTTTTTTTGGTGGTTTTAGTTTTTATGGCATCATCAAGGTTTGTTATTTCGGTATTTGTCGTTCGTGTGGACGCTCTAGTGGTTCTGGTTGAGTGCTTTTGGACTTCTAATTTCTTTTGCGTGACTTCCATTGATGTGGGAGAGGTTAGAAAGTAACCTTTTGCAAGCTCCCTGGGGGGTTCCTTCTGTATTGTATTAGTGGTTTGTTCTTTTGTGTCGTTATTCTTTTTCTGGTTAATTTTTTCCATTTTCTAGTTAGTCTACTCTGCTTAGCAGTTTCCAATCTCGTTTTGTTGAGTAGGGTAATTTTGTTTCTGGTGCCCTGTGACATGGCTATATACTGTACCTGTCTTGATTTGATGTTATGGTTTGATGATGTTATAAAATATATATAATGATGAATAATATTTGGTAAATAAGACTAGAGAATAAACTTTACAATAGTAAAGGTTATAGTTAGAATTCTTAAATCACGGTTGTTGTGTGTTGTGTGATGTAATTGGGTCCGTTAAGTAATGATGTAACTTTACTTTGGTGTTTTGACAATTCTTTGTTTTTATTGTAAATATGAGTCAATTGCCATGAACAGTCTTAAGTGAAAAATATGTAAATGTTTGTTCACTGCGCCTAAAAGATGTACGCGCGGACGTAAAAGAAAGAATCTAAGTAGTCCCAATCTAGGGGGGCGTGATATAGAAATACGGACTGAATATCTGTACCTAGCGCCAGATCAAGTATGTAAGATTAAATGGGTATATAATAAACCATTAAACAATCGTAACATTTTGTTTTTAAAAGGAATACACCAATGAATGTTTCATATTCAGGAAAACTGTCAGTATATAGCGCAACTAAAAAAACAGATATGGCTGTATACCGCAAATGAAAATAAATGTCTCAGTCCAGAATGACCAGAATGTCCCGAGTTAATCTATTCACGCATGTAATGAGTAATATATTAGAAAAAGGACGGACGAGATTTTTGTCATTATATATAATAGCCATGGTGCAAGCCATTATGCATGATAAAAGTCTTTATATATTTTACCGTTATGGTTTTCTTAATGCGTGTGCTTAACGTTTCACCGTGATTATAAGTTGTAAAGAACCTGTTTTCGTAGCAAGAGTTCAACCTCAGTCTTGTTTAAAGGTTGATTAGGGTTTTTCCCGTTGGAAATCTACCCATTCTAAGACGTTATAGGTCAAGAGAAAATATAGATATAAATATGGGTTAGGACTGCAAAAATTCTTTCCTGTTTTAGGTAAGTATGTCAAAAAAAGTTCGAGAGGAAATATTTTATTTAAATCATTCACTGGAATTATTTGTGTGCTCATTCTCTTTTTGGATTAATACCCACTGGACCTTTGAGAATTCATTTAAAGACGTTCTGGATTACATCGTGTTACATCAGGTCAATCAAAACTATTGAACTCATTCGGAACAGTATACATGTGTAGATTTATATTAGGAAATTTAGGATCATTTGGTATTTAATTCATAATACCATGAGTGTGCATTGAATTTTCACTTTGCATTGTAGAAAAATAAATTGCTCCTTGATTTTCACTTTGCATTGTAGAAAAATAAATTGTTCCTTGATTTTCCTTTGAATTGCTGGTTTCACCTTCTTTCTGTTACATACTTTAAGACCTATAATCGTTACAATGCCTACTGTATACATCTTTTTAACAAAAATCAGTACTCCTTATTTTCAAATGATAAATTGGAGATAAAGTTTGCTTTCTATTATTTCAGGTAATCAGTAATCATTGGTGTGTCACCTGTGGGACTATTATAAAGACGTCGTTTCTGTCATGAATGTAACGCTGACAATCAACCTCCTCAGCCCCCAGTCTAACTTCCTTCAAACACGTCTCTCCTTGAATAAAAAAGAAACTTAAGAAACAACAACGACAAAAAAGAAAACTTGTTAACATTAACTTAGTCACAGTTTCCCAAAGTTTTAATGACAAAAATCATATAAAAGATATAGGCAAGACAGTAATAGAAGTACGCTATTTTTTTCATTTCTCCTGGCAGCGATCAAGATCGTAGTACCGTGCTGCCTGCAGCCCTTTTTGGGATTTGCTATTGATTAAAAGGGAATATTTGAGCAAATTTCTGAATTAATTGCCATTGTATTTGTAAATTATGGCATATTTGTTTATACATTTTTAATGTGTCACTGAAAATAGGATTGACTTGATATTAAATTGCGCACTAATATTCTGTACAGTAACGATCAATTGGGTACTGTTAAAAAGAGTTGTCTCTCTTACGTTAAGGACACAATGGACCTAAATACGTTGTTTTATTTTTACAGTGTTATATAATACAATAGAGCTAATTCCTAGTCTCATTATTTTTAATGTATTTTAACAAAACGCGCTGAGATTAAGGCCTTTAAATCTCGCCCAGACGGTAGATAATCTTACTGAAAATTAATGGGTTTTATTATCGTCTCTTAACCCTGATTCTTATTCCAGTCTATTGTAGCCAGAAACAATCACCAGGTGGTCTTCATTTTAACCGATTTGAATTTGATTATATTTTAATTAACAACAATTCATTGTTTTTCCCCCTTCTGAAAGATATGTTCTTGAGAAGCAACGTCATCTCTCTCTCTCTAATATATATATATATATATATATATATATATATATATATATATATATATATATATATATATATATAATTGTTAGCCGAAGATGCTGAAAATCGTATTGCATGTGTGAAAGTACTAGGAAATATGTTTATTAAGATACTACACTTAATCGCTTCAACTTGAACATGAAAGATTATGCCACTAAGCAAATTTTGCTCGGAAAAGTAGAAATTTTGGTGCATATAGATTTTATTTCTGTTTACTTACTATTTTATATGCTAGTTGTAGAAACCATAGTACTGTCTAAGTGCATGCGCATAATTTGTACAAAATATTTTGATTCTTCAACTATCGATATCCTTTCAATCGATATCCTTTCGTCATGTCTACGATGTAATTTTCTAAATCGCCTGCTCAAAATAAATACCGACATGTTCATCACGTTAACGGGCCATCCAGACAAAGCAGAGTGTACCGTGTAAACGTTCACCCTTGCCACTAGAGACACGCAGGGCCTGGAGGCCAAAACATATTAACGTCATATAATAAGACATGTGATAGAAACTTGGTGTATGTTTCATCATATCATTCCAATTTTGTTGGTAATGTCAATTTAAATATCAAGCTAAGATCAATAAAAGTCCGCGTGTTTGGTATGGTGGAAAATATATGGTTGTTTTCTTTATAATGTGTGTGACGTATGAGACACTTAATTAAAATACGTGCAAAATCAGACAAAGTCATCTTCGCGCAAACTATAAAAACTGAACCAAACATTGTTCCATTTTTATGTTTTCCTTTCAGACTTATTGCAAAAACAAAGAGAAGAAGTTTTGAAGCAGAACTTGACCTTGGATTTTGGAAATTAGTTTATAGTCTGTCTTTCAATAGAGACAGGACGATTCTACTTTAAAGATAACGAAGGAACGTGTGTGTGTGATTTGCATTTTTAACATAGTTTTACCAATTTTCCAGTCATATTCCTACGATGTCTGGCAGTGTGGCAGTTTATAGTGATGTCTAGCACTGGGACATCATGCCTCAAAATTGTAGCATAATGTCCCAACCAGTAACATAATCGTGACACCAGGCCAACCAGTCATAACACTAACCTTTAAGGTGGCAGGGAATAGTTTCGTAAATTGGACCCCTGTCAAATTTCTGACTTAAGGCTATGGTGTGACTTTTTCAGCTATTATTGTTTGCTAATTAAAGATATGGATATATTTGTAAACTAGGTGTTTCGGGCATGTGTTGTTCTTGAAATTGATGTCAGGCATATACACCTTCCATAGTTACTCTGAAGTATGGACATAGAACGCCTTTAATTTTACTATACGTTCCCTACATTTGTTTCTCAGTACTGACCTTTCCACTTTGTGCCAATCAATACAAATCATATGTTAATCTACAATACATTCAAAGATGACTTCACGGTGAAGTTCTTTTCAAAGGTTGACCTGCATTTTTTTGAGAGGCTGGACTATCAAGAGAGCAGCATGTAAACAGAACACAGATTTCACTTCCTGATCATCACCAAGGCCTTATTACTCACTGTGCACTGTCGCCAAAATACACACAGACAACAACACCTTGAGTTCATATTCTGAAGAATAAACAGTCACCTTTAAATCCCTACCAAGAATGCATAAATATAACTCTTCTATCACCACCAAAAGGAGAGAGGAAAAAATGTTATAAACTGGAAGTACTAATTATGACCTGATTCCGTATGTAGATAGTTAAATACCAATAGTCGGCTAGGAAGAAGAGTTAGCCTCCCATTGCAATAAACACGTAGGTTCGGGGCAAGTAATATTAATAATAATAATGAGGACTTTGTATAGCGCCTAATCTTTAGAAGCTCTAAGCGCTTTACAACATTAGACAACACCTATAAGATAAGAAACATAATAATATTATTACAAAAACAAACAGCATGAAATTAGAAAAACATTAAAAAATAAAAAACATGCTGAGAATATTTCAGGTAGGAAACATTATTAGGTCTTTAAGTTTGTTCTTACAGTCGAAATAAGTGAGTTTTAAGAGCACTCTTGAATGTGATCACTGTGTATTTGTGTCTAAGTTCAATGGGCAAGTCATTCCATGTTGCTGGGCCCTGGTATGCAAAAGAACGCTGTCCATGTGACTTTGTTTTCATAGTGGGAATAATGAGTATACGATTGTCAGAAGAGGAGCGTAAGTATCTTGCTGGTGTGTACACATCGGTGAGGTCAGATAGGCATGTTGGACTAGAGTCCATCATTGAAATGCAGCACAGAGAACAAATTTTGTGTTTGATTCTGGATCGAATGGATAGCCAGTGTAGGGTACAGAGCAGCGGGAAGGTGTGCTCTGATCGTGGTACTCTAAGTATGATCCGAGCAGCTGTGTTTTGAACCTTTTGAAGTTTCTGGAGTAGATATTGAGATGAACCAGACAGAATTGAATTACAATAATCCCGTCTTGAAAGTACTAATGAACACACAAGTGTTTTAATGGCATCAACTGAAAGATATTTGCGAATTGAGCTGATGCGTCTCAGCTCAAGATAGTCAGCCTTGCATATGTTCATGACATGTTGGTGAAATGTGAGAGTACTGTCCAGAGTAACACCTAGGTTTCGTACTGATTGTGTGAATTTAATGTTGGCGTTGCTGATATTATTGTTTGAGGTAAGGGATGTGAATGAGAAAGTCTTGATGTTGTGATCAGAATGGCCTCAGTTTTATCATCATTCATCTACAGCTTGTTACAAGTCATCTATGATTTCACATCAGAAATGCACATCTCTACACCTTAAATGGTAGCATCAACTTCAGTTGGGTGGCTAAATTTATATATGAGTGTCATCAGCGTACACAATTGGTGAGACACTGGATGATGATGTATGGCACTTGAGAGCGAATGAGTGTGCAGAATGAAGAGATCAGGTCCAAGAACAGACCCCTGTGGAACACCACAACATAGATCAACTGGGCTGGAGTGTATTCCATTTGCAGATATAATTTGTGTCCTGTTGACCAAGTAGGACTTGAACCACAGTAAGGCTGTATCATGAATACCAAATACATGCTGGAGTCGGTGAAGTAATATATCATGATCTATTGTGTCAAATGCTGCAGACAAATCAAGGAGGGTGAAGACTGTAATCTTTCCGTTATCCAAAGCAAAGAGAATGTCATTAACTACTTTTAGAAGAGAAGTTTCAGTACTGTGGCAAGGGTGATATGCAGATTGTACATTGCTAAAAAGACTATTTGAATTTAGATGAGATACAAGCTGGGATAGAACAACCTTTTCTAAGATTTTTGAAATGAATGGGAGATTAGAAACTGGACGGTAGTTCTTTGAATCGTTATGGACAGTGTTGGTTTCTTCCGCAGATGCTTTACAATGGCAGTTTTGAAAAATGATGGGAATTCCCCAGATGAGAGAGATGTGTTAATAGCATCAGTTACTGAAGGCAATACTGGATCTAAGCACTCAAGCAATAGTAATGTTGGAATTGGATCAAGTTCACATGACTTTGGTGCACTCTTCATCACGATTGTACGTACGAAATCCATAGAGACAAGTTCAAATGCTGCTAATGGTTGCCGCTCAAATTCTGTATCCCAACTGTATGGTGACGACGAGTCAATTGAAATTGTGGTGTCAAGCTTATCTTTAATGATTGTACTTTGTCACGGACGAAATTTGCAAACATGTCCGGAAGGTCGACTGGAGAGAAGGTAGTTGGAAGTGGTGTTGATTTGTTCCTCGACACTTGCTTGTTGGTAATCTCGAAGAGCTCTTTGCAGCTGGAACTTTCCATGATCTTAGTTGTTCTTCTTAGCGACTTCATAGATTTGCTTATGAATAGTGAGTCTGGTGGAAAGCCAGAACCTCAGCTTTACGGCGGTCTCTTTTAGCAGTACGAAGCTGGTCCTTAACACTGCTATACCATGGAGAACACTTTTGAATTGATACGCAGACAGTTATCGAGTTGTTCTGCTGTAGCAGGTAAGCAAGTTGTTAGGTTAGCTTGGATGTCGTGCATTAGTTTGGTTCTATTTATCATACAGAGGTTTCTCTTAGTAGCAGATAAAGGTGGAGGGTTAGGGACTGATACGTCAAGATGGCATATAATGCAGAGGTGATCTGATGCAAGGTCATGGGATACCAGGGAGGATCGTATAATGTTATCATCAGGTCTATGAAGAATCCAGTCTAAAATGTGACCATGTTTATGGGTGGGTTGGTTAACGGACTGTTTGAGGTTGAAAACATTAATGGAGTCTATGAGTTTTGATGTATCTGAGTTTCCGGGACAGTCAAAGTGAAAGTTGAAATCTCCAAGAATAATCAGGTTGCCACCTATCCAATTTCCATAGTCCAGGAGATTCAGAAACTGCTCCAAAAAGAGAGATTCAGCAAGCTTGTTTTTTCTACTAGGAGGAGGGTGGTATAGGCAGAAAAAATGGACTGACCTTTGCTCCAGTGTGAGTGTGGTTTGGACTAGTTCAAACGATGTGTGGTCGATATTGAATGTTTTGGTGTGGTTAAGACGTTTTATCATGGAGTTCTTTGTGATGACAGCAATTCCACCTCCGCGAGAATTTCGAGGGAACGACTCGATGGTGTAACCAGTGGGTGTTAGATCCGCACACTTGGGCTCATCGCCTGATGTTTTTAGCCATGTTTCTGTCACGAAAAATATGTCAACATTTTGGTCGTGGATAAAATTAACTATTTCTGTGCGCTTTTCCCGTGGTCCTACTGACTGGGCATTGAATAATGCAATGCGCAGAGGTATTTCTGTTTACATTTAGGTAATGATGAATATAGTCCCATTTCGTTTAGTCTAGAGCACAATGTAGTGTGGACAGCCAAGGAGTGATTATTTAAAGCAATTAATGAGGGTCCATCGTAACATAAACGGGTTGACTGGCGAGTATCACGTGATGGCGGTTTGTTCAAAAACAGTGGAGCAAGAAAGCTGAGAAAAAGTCTCACTGTTCTCATTTCCAAAACAAGGAGATGAAGAAACACATACGAATTGAACAGCCAATACATAATGAATACAATAACGTAGATGAAGACAGGCAACAAGCATAAATATCATGAAAACGGCACTAAAAAACGGAACAGCTGCTTCATGCCGGTTAAGCGATAGCGGCCATCTTGTTTATCAATGAATATGTTTCAGAATGCAATTATTGTTTTTTCTGCAACTAATACAATGAAACTACTTTGCATTTTGCATTTTGCATTTTGACTCAAACTACTCACACCATAGAATAATATTTCTATGTTTATTCTAAGTAGAATATCTATAAAAAAAACCGGCAACTATTTTCGATTGCATTAGCCTGATTTTAGAACACACTCTTTTGCAGAATTATCATCTTGGAAAAGGGATTGTGTTTTGCACTGTGAGCATCACATCGTGTACAAAATGACATTTGGAACTGAAAAATACAGATATAAATTTGGGGTGGGGTGCATAAACTTCTACTATGAACTGCCATATCAGCAGAAATGGAGTACGACGTTTCTTGGAAAACAATTCCAAAATATCTCTCTTAAAACAAACTACTCACACCATAATACATGATCTTTGAAAGCTTCGTTAAAATCATCAGGTGAATAATGGTCCGATACAAGAGATATTAAACCGAACAACCATAATGTAACTATCGCTCAATCTGAAGAAAAAACGTTCTAAATAACTTTAATGATAGGCAGATTATGAAGCAATTAAAACTCGGGTGGACTCTTTAGTACTTAATTTTTTAAAATTTTTTTTAGACAATGCAAGCACAAAAACAAGGCAATGACACGTCACTTAATTATCGCTAGATTACATTATCTGAATATGCTGTGTCTTAGAGATTTGAATTACAATTGTAACTCATGATTGTTTTGGATAAATTGTTGGCGTGTAAATTATTATACACTTGTGACAATATAATGTGTTTACTTTACACATGAAATATTTCATTACGTGTAATATAAACTTGTATGTATTAAAAATCTCAGCGCAGTCACGCATTTATTCCTTAGGATTTTGCTGATCTCTTTAGTTATTTCTGCATTCAACATTTAATTATTTAGCCATGGCAAATTTGCATCCTCACTTTGTAACAAATACTACACCCAAATTTCGATAGTTGCGCAATCGCAGTGAGCTATCAATACTCGTCATCGTTCCCAGAGATGATAATACACGTGACAGGAGTAAAAATCGTGAATGAAACAATGTATGATTTTATTTTAAGTCTTGCTCTAAAACCTTTACGTTTAGTCCTAGAGTGTAACAGGTGACAATGGATATCGAATAGGAGCGGTTCGTGAAAGTTCAGCCAAAGAAATCTGCTTGTAGTTTGTTTTGTTTGCTTTCAGCACTTTTTGATGGTACTTCATCAATGATTACATAAATGTATATTGCTAGTTTCATTTAAGAGCTGATCAGCCTGAGAGAGAGAGAGAGAGAGAGAGAGAGAGAGAGAGAGAGAGAGAGAAATGAAATAGGCCTAAATAGGAAATATAACACAGATAAGTGCACTTATTTCTTAAAGGGAAAGTAAAGTAGTTTTCGATATATTTTCCACTTTTATTGCCACTGTTGTAATCGTTGTTTTTCCCCACACTGACAGATTTCAAAATGTCCATTTGATATAAATAATTGCTATTTCCATCTGTCTTCGGGGATTAGATGAGACTATGGAGCACGAGGATCGCTCGAAAGTTCACTTTTTATTATTATATTTTTATTAAATTTCTCTATTGCAAGATAATAAATTTACTCCTAGAAATATTCATAAAGTCAGATATTGTTATCCAAATATTTTGTTGACAGGGAAAAGGATTTGATAATGGATCTGCAAAAACAATCCTTCAAAACTAAAAACTCTCAAAAACGGTTGTGTTACAACTACTCTAGATTCTTCTGGAATACAAAATACTAACTTATGAGACGAGACCACATGCAAACTGCACAGACCCGGATCTGCCGTTGAAGTTCTGTGTTTGTGCAGTTTGTTAGGAGTAACCAGTAGAACAAACAACAGGCGCATTATGCTACCGCAAAATCAGGAGTTTTGATGTTTGCATTTTGACTAAATCTATAAGCGAGTATGAATGGTATTTTCTTCTTAGGGTAACAAGCCCTTTAGTTCGAAACAAGTTCTGACAGTTTTTAAGTGTTTATATTTTGAAGAACAATAAGTATAGCAAGAGTGTTGGGTCATCTCATTCTACTCTCACGTTAATCCCGTTTGATCATGAAACTGGTTCCATGATGAACTCCCAGCGTTTGTTGAACAATTGAAATGAATATATTTTAATCGACTGCCATCAATTCCGTCGTTCGGAGTCTTGATCCCGTGCCGACGCTCTGCACACGGTGACCGTTCTGTTCTACCTCACGTATTGTCTCCTACTTTTGTACCAGATTATTTCCACATTTCCCGTCACTTGTATTTAATGGGGCGTCAAAATTATCGTGTCCAAACACTTAATCACCCCTCAGGCGGTAGACATCCACAAGCTGGTGACTGTAAGCTTGCGATCACATGGACTGGTTGTCTCCAGTTGTCACAAGTCATTACTGTAACTCGTTAAAGGACCATGTTCAGTCTATATGATACTGCCTTCCCGAATCGTCATTAACCTGAATGCAGTTTCATTGTATTAGTTGCAGAAAAACAATAACTTGACCCCTGCCATTGCGTACCTAAAGCTTCTTATTAAGGATCCGAATGACCATGCTCACGTGACTCGGATCCAATCCTAAGTGGCAGGATTACAACTACTTGCAGAATGACCATGTTCACGTGACTTGGATCCGATCCTAAGTGGCAGGATTACAACTACTTGATGTGGACCATCTTTAAAAAATATTATAATCAATATAAATGATACAATTTAAATAATGTTTATATTATCATTATTTAACGTTCAATATGTATTTATTCAAACGATTACAATCAGGTGTTTCATGATAGCTTATACGATGTCATATCGCTGCTGCCGTGGACAGCAACATATATGCGAAGTGTCATGTTGCCAAATATGAATGTTTAGCATTATAAAAATTGATTTAAGAATGGGACATTTCATTGGCTTCATCAATTTAAGCAGAAAAAAGTTGATTTTCACTCAAATCAAACGATAATACATTATAAAAAAAATAAAGGTACATAACAGAGAGAGGTCAAAGGGACACAATATTATAAAAATCAGGGATGAAAAGATTTTGTCAGAAATTTTGTAAATAAACATTCTGATTTCTTATAAAACGAAAGGAAAAATCTGTGGAAGTAGCAGACAAATGTCTGATCCGACTAAATTACTCTATAGGTTCTGAGCATTTGAAAAGTTTCGCTTTCAGAATAAAGAATGTATTGACCAAATGATGAAATCTGGTTGCCGCAAAAGCCAAACTCTTGAAGTTTTGTACCGTACATTAAGGATGCAAATGCAAATAAAATCAAGCATTCCCTCCCCCATTAATGATACATACATAGAATATGTTGACTTTGTGCTCAGGGACGATAATTAGCAGAATGTGAAATGTATAAATGCAAATGCATTAAGGAACTGGGCGCGTATTCAAGAAATGGTTTCAACGAGAGAAAAAAAAAAGTACTCCTATTAAAAATTTGAAGATTTAGCTTTTTCATTAATTTACTGATAATAAAGGCGAAATCATATAAATTTAGCTTCTTAAAGGTCATTATAATTTGACCTACACATTTGCACAGTGGGAAGTATACTAGCGTCTAAGGTTTACGCTATTGTAATAACATAGACCCCGACATATCATTATATAATGCGCCGTCGTTTCCGGGTGTGAGTTGTTTGGTCTTTTTGGTCTTCATAAATCCAGATCTGTAGGCGCATTATGTGATTTAGAAGCAACTCGAATCTCAAAGCAACAACGAGGGTGGGGACGAAATTTAACAGATCTTACAAAATGGATAAATTTTGTTAAGCTGTGAGTAAAAAAAATCATACAAGACTTTACAATGCATATCAGGTTTGGAAGGCACTGATGATTAGTGTTTGCCGTCTATACTATGTATTTGTAACTAACAAAAGGATTGAATTGGCATCAATAAAAACTTTGATAATACCCGCAAAGCCTCCTTTTTGCAAACAAAATTATTTGTTTCTTATCAAATCAAGCGAGTGAAAATTAATGTATATATGCATTTGTTTCATTTAAAATAATTTTTAAAAAGTAATGTACACACGTTTTTAACATTAATACAAGTACAAGTAGATAATATAATATTAAAATTTCTTATATTATCAAAGTATGAAAATGATAGTAGATCCAATAAAATATTGTACAATCACTTAGGTTGCTTGGTGTAAGTTCAAGTTGAAGATTTATATCCACGTCATATTTTATATTCTCTCAGTTCACATGTTTCCACGTGATGTTGTCTTATGGAGAGAGAGAGAGAGAGAGAGAGAGAGAGAGAGAGAGAGAGAGAGAGTTTCTTATTGTGTTAATGACTTTTCATTGGAAACTCGTCACTGGTATTGAGTGGATAGAATTATACTGCTGAATTTCATGCTAATTGATACGCCACTGGCTAATCAAATTTCATGCTAATTGATACGCCACTGGCTAATCAAATTTCATGCTAATTGATACGCCACTGTCTAATCACATTTCATGCGAACTGATAGCCACTAGCTAATCACATTTCATACCTCCATCGTGCTGGCATGTCAAATGTCTTCTCAAGCTTTGTTAACACACACACGCACACGCACACGCACTTTGCTTTCATTTCACCGTTCGAGATGCAATTTTAAACACAAGTTTTGGAAAACGCGGTGCTCATGACTGTGATAAAAAAGTAAATAAATGCAAGTGCAGAGTGGTTGTGATAAACAACTTTTTTCATAGTCACTTGACTCTGTCTAAACCTGTATCCATCAAGACGGTCAGCTTGTCTTCTCGCATTTGACATTTATGGCACATATAGTTGGTAAACTTGATTACCAGTGATCAGCATGTGCAATGTCCTCTTGAAAGCCATGGATTTACACACACACACACACACACACACACACATATATATATATATATTCTGCAAACTTTAGTATTGCTAAAAAATATCAAATCTTCTTGTGCAACAGAACTGAATCATTGGCTGTAAAACACTTAAATATTTGATGAAACTTGAACAAAAACCCCAAAACAAATCAAAAAGCCCAAGATTCGTTCTCACCCTATATAATAAAAAGTTTGCTAGTTTGTACCATCCTTATGGTTTTGTGTGAGACATGTTTTATTACAGTTTGATTGCAGTAATTTCGTCAGCATCTTGTCATTGACAAGTGATGATTTGGCCGCATCTTTCGAAAGGTCTCACGGCTGATTTTTAATAGCCTTTATTGTGATAAATTCTCGCTGAATACTGAATGAAATAACTTAATAATGTCGGGAGGAATTTCAGACAATTCGCATTTTGTTGTACTATGTCTTTTTCTTCGAGAAAAGATTGTTTCTTGCTTTAAAATCCCATATTCTCCGTGTCGAATACAACAGACGTTTTGGCTTGTTTATCAGGTGCATACATGTAAATATTTGGGTTAGGTAAGCTAACAGTATGGAATTTTATCGCAGTGAATTCTCCTGAATGGTCGGAGAGAATCTTGGCTAGTCGAAACGTTCATTAGATATGTTCTGTCATGCATTCGCAGGAGGTTGCAAACAATATCTTATTGAAATAGGATTTCTTTCTTATAATACCGAACTGAATTAAAACGGATTTTTCTGATTAATTCATTTTCTCTCAATATTTATCACCACTTTGATAACTCAGGAGGAACAAATGTAGCAAGATGCACGAATATTAATACAAAAGCACCACATTATAGATTGAAATGGAATTATCGCAATGCAGTAAAGAACATAAATTCTAGGTGATTAAATGCTTGATAGCTACAATTTTATTACGTTTTGTATTATATCAGGAATCCACGGTGATGCTTTTTGTTACCAGTTAAAGAAAAACAATTTTGTCTTCCAACTGACTTGCTCTTGCTGCTGAGTGTGAATTAACACATACCTTTAATCTTAGACTTCGTTGACTTAGATGTTCTGCAAAAGTCTTGCACCTTTTAATAACGGCTAGGCACTTAAAATCTATTTCAAAATAATTCCGGACGAGCCACAATTTCTTGTGTCACTTGTTTAGGCTCGAATAAACAGTAACACAGGAAATAGTAAAAACAAGCTTTGAAAAATACAGTAATTTATTTCTCTGGAAAAATTCTGTTAAGATGAAAAGAAAATGAACTTTCAGTTTTATACAATCAATCCAAAATAATCCAAAAATAATCCAAGAATAAAATTTTAGTAGTCCTAATAACAAAATGTTCTACTGATTTCACGTTCGAATCCCGACGAAGAATCCAAGATGGAAGACGATGACGTATGTTTCAATCTGTAGTGTTGAAGTCTACAGTTCCTTGTAGAAATGAAATTATCACTCTTGTTTCTGATAGCTGAATACATTTTTATAAAAAAAACTGTCCTTGTTCCACAATATTACATGAGCACATGTATTTTCCAGAAAAATAACAGAATTAATCCTTTTGAATCCAAGTAATTTGAAATAGCTCCAAACCAAGTAATCTGAAATAACCACAAACAGCACAACATACAACTAACCGTTTAACAGCCCATCTTCTACTGAGATTAAGTCTCCAAAAAATGGATTATATGGGCTTTCTACAACGTAAACAAGGGTCACGTGATCATCTTCTGGAAGTTTGTAGAAGGAGGTACTTTTTATAGATCACGTTGCCCCAGTGTAACCCTGACGAAAACCAATCATTCATACTCTAAGAAATAAAAGAAGATAAAAAATTGTTTATATCTTAAAGGCAAAGTCCCATCATGACCTTGGAAACAACCAATCGGTTTAAAATAAAATAGAACTTGTTTACAAAGGTTGCTACAAATTCTGAAACAAGGTCAAGATTTAGATCAACACCTGGTGTTTATAAACTAACAGTCAAGGTCAAACTATTTTCTAAAAAATTAGTATCATCTCTAGTGAATAAATTTACATTACAACATCATGTAATAAAAAATGTTTTTTTTTTTTTTTTAAACTGACTAAAAATTAAATTGAAATAACTATATATTAAATCAGCTATAATTAAATCAAATATACATAACAAACTGAAATACATAATATTGCATTCTTTAATTTTATGGAAGAAATACATGTTTATTGCATTCTTTACATTTAATGGATAAAATAGCTGCTATTGCATTCTTTACAGTTTATGGATGAAATAGCTGCTAGTACATTATTTACAATTTATGGATAAAATGGCTGCTATTGCATTCTTTATATTTTATGGATAAAATGGCTGCTATTGCATTCTTTACATTTTATGGATGAAATAGCTGCTATTTGCATTCTTTACATTTTAAGGATGAAATACCTGCAACTGCATTCATTACATTTTAAGGATGAAATAGCTGCTATTGCATTATTTGCAATTTATGGATAAAATGGCTGCTATTGCACTCTTTACATTTTAAGGATGAAATAGCTGCAATTGCATTCTTTATATTTTAAGGATGAAATAGCTGCTATTGCATTCTTTACATTTTATGTATGAAATACCTGCAATTGCATTCTTTACATTTTATGTATGAAATACCTGCAATTGCATTCTTTACATTTTAAGGATGAAATAGCTGCTATTGCATTCTTTACATTTTAAGGATGAAATAGCTGCTATTTGCATTCTTTACATTTTAAGGATGAAATACCTGCTATTGCATTCAATACATTTTATGGATAAAATACGTGATATTGCATAATTACATTTTATGGATGAAATAGCTGCTATTGCATTCTTTACATTTTTTGGATGAAATAGCTACTACTACATTCGATACGTTTTATGGATGCTATAGCTGCTATTGCATTCGATACATTTTATGGATGAAATAGCTGCTATTGCTTACGATACATTTTATGGATGAAATAGCTGCTATTGCATTCTTTACATTTTATGGATGAAATAGCTGCTATTGCTTACGATACATTTTATGGATAAAATGGCTGCTATTGCATTCTTTACATTTTAAGGATGAAATAGCTGCTATTGCATTCTTTACATTTTATGGATGAAATAGCTGCTATTTGCATTCTTTACATTTTATGGATGAAATAGCTGCTATTGCATTCTTTACATTTTATGGATGAAATAGCTGCTATTTGCATTCTTTACATTTTATGGATGAAATAGCTGCTATTGAGTACGATACATTTTCTGGATGAATAGCTGCTATTGCATTCTTTAAATTCTAAGGATGATATAGCTGCTATTGCATATGATAATTTGTATGGATGAAATAGCTGCTATTGCATTCTTAACATTTTTTGGATGAAATAGCTACTACTACATTCGATACGTTTTATGGATGCTATAGCTGCTATTGCATTCGATACATTTTATGGATGAAATAGCTGTTATCGCTTACGATACATTTTATGGATGAAATAGCTGCTATTGCATTCTTTACATTTTAAGGATGAAATACCTGCAATTGCATTCTTTACATTTTATGGATGAAATAGCTGCTATTGAGTACGATACATTTTCTGGATGAATAGCTGCTATTGCATTCTTTAAATTCTAAGGATGATATAGCTGCAATTGCATATGATAATTTGTATGGATGAAATAGCTGTTATTGCATTCTTTACATTTTATGAATTAAATAGCTTCTATTGCATTCAATACATTTTTTGGATGAAATAGCTGCTATTGCATTAAATAAATTTTATTTATGAAATAGCTGCTATTGTATTCTTTAAATTTTATGGATTAAATAGCTCCTATTTCATTCAATGCTTTTTATTTATGAAATAGCTGCTAGTGTATACGATACATTTTATAGATGAAATAGCTGCCATTGCATTCAATACATTTTATGGATGAAATAGCTGCTACAGCATTCAGTACATTTTATGGATGAAATAGCTGCTATTGCATACGATACATTTTATGGATAAAATAGCTGCTATTGCATACGATACGTTTTATAGATGAAATAGCTGCTATTGCATACGATACATTTTATGGAAGGAATAGCTGCTATTGCATACGATACGTTTTATGGATGAAATAGCTGCTATTGCGTACGATACATTTTATGAATGAAATAGCTGCTATTGCATACGATACATTTTATCATCCGGCTCAGTTGTGCTCATACTCCTCCATTCATCGCACTATAACAGGAATGTTTAACTTCCTTCAGAGAGTGGGAATGTTAGCAGTTTCTAAATGTCCCAGTTTCATGTAACAATAACCGAATAAAACAAGGCCGTATGTTGCATAAGCCTGCACAACAACTTAAACACGTTGGCAGAATGTACTTAATATTTGAGGCGCTTTAGTTTGATCCTTGTCTCTATGCATTATAACTTTAATTAATCTGGTTTATATATATATATATATATGTATATATATATATATATATATATATATATATATATATATATATATATATATATATATATATATATATATATATATATATATATATATATATATATATATATATATATATAACATACAGCTGTAATATTAATATTTTGGTTTTTGAATTCTTCTTCAGATCATAATAAACAAAATTAAGATGACTAAGGTTGTTGTTTTGTGTTTAACGGCACTTATCAGATAGGCTATACATGGCGGTAACATTTATATAATATATACTGCAGTTCCAAGGAGTAACAAAAGTTAAAGGTTTTGCCTTATTCTGGCACCTTTGTACATTTCCTTTTGAACATTTGAAACCTTTGAGAGCACTAGCTGACAAATTATTTTCCGAAACATGAAACCAAATTATGCCATACTTTCAATCTGTACGTCATTTTATAGCTGTGCCTATTATACGCTCATTTGTTTCTCCGTTGACTTTACATTGTCAGCATCGTTCAGTATTTTACGATATTGCACATCTTTATACTGCACTCACGTGCAGGACACGTATGTCCAATAGGGTATTAGGAACTACTTTGTAAACAAATCATGTAAAGTCGTGCAGAAGACGCTTTACGTTTTGGTTGATTAAATTTGTTTCTGAATGAACTAAAGCAGATGTTTCATGGACTGCCACATACCAGCTGTTTTGCTACATTGTGCGTTAACATTTTTGATATAATATTTCGGATTTTGGCGATAAATGCCAGATTTCATAAAATTGGTGGGTACCTACAAATAACACGCAAGTTACAAGGCAGAAACTTACAGTTTTACATCCTGAAATTCCTCAAAATGTACTTTCTTAGTTCTGCAAATCCAAATTACATGAGCCATGTCATGGGCTCTCAAGCTTGATTACGCATCTCGAAATTGTACTGTAATTTCGACTATATTCCAAGTGCAATTACATCCCTTTTACTGCACTCAAAATGAAATAAACATTATATTTCATAGCGTCGTTTTGATAATTGAAGTTGAATGACTTCATATTTTTTTCCACATTATGATTTAAAACATTCAATGGTAGAACAGAAACATGTTTGCAGATGTCAACACGATGTTCCATCGCTGATGAAATCCAATATACTTCATGTAGACGTAGCACATAAATCCAGTCCATAATCACGAAATTGCGTAGAAACGACACAAATACAAAAATCTATTCATTTCAGATCAAATGGAAAAGTTGTTGCAATGTACATTCATTCACAATATAACTCTAAATTTAAATTTTAAGCAGACAAAAACGCCATTTTCTTTCAAAAGTTATGTCTAGCGCGCGACTAAGTTCAAATTTATCTGGGCGGAGTTAAGTGCGCTTTAATAATGTTGTTGTTGTGTAATGATGAATCTACGCTTGTGTATTTAGTTTGGAATATGGCATAGATTCCGTTTCTTTGTTTCGTGTAGTGTATTTTTGTTTACATAATTAAGCCTTAGGTAGAATAAGAAAATGAACATATAATAAAATGGTTACTGCATTTGTATAAAAAAAATACGAACTCGTTTTGTCGGATGTATATACTTCACTCCTAAAAACTCGTTCATATTTTCCCATACAAGCGCAGTCACCTATAAATACTTTCAATCTGTAAGTATTTTATAGTTGGTCATACTTTCAATCTGTACGTCATTTTATAGTTGGGCATACTTTCAATATGTACGTCAATTTATAGTTGGACATACCTTCAATCTGTACGTCATTTTATAGTTAGCAATAATTTCAATCTCTACGTCATTTTATAGTTGAACATACTTTCAGTCTGTACGTTATTTTATCGTTAGCAATACTTTCAATATGTACTTCATTTTATAGTTCACCATACTTTCAATCTGTACGTCATTTTATAGTTGACCATACATTCAAACTGTACGTCATTTTTTATTTGGCCATACTTTCAATCTGTATGTAATTTTATAGTTGGGCCAACTGAATAAAAGTCATCTCATGAAAAAATGCAAAGAAGTGCAATTTTCCAATGCATTCTGACGCAGCCTCAGACAATTGCACATATGTTTACAGCGAAAGTTTTACGATCGTGAAATGTTCTGTCTTACAGGTATATTAGAACAGGACTTCACGAAGTCAGTGCCAACCTTTCTTTTATTAATAATGTAATATTTTATATCGTAATTGAATTCGATATGTGAAAGCCTTTAGACATTTTCAATTACATTATAGGACCTAACTCTCAACGTTTGTCTTTATTATAAATTATTTTGGTAAGGCCCAACCATGTGCATTATTTTGTCCAAATCTCATTGTTTGTACTGAGCATTTTATCTATATCGTTCTGAGAGCTTCTGCATTCGCTATTCCAACAAACAAACCTCAGTTAATTGCAGTTGATTCAGTGACGATGATATATGAACAACACCAGCGTTAGAGACGAAAATAAGCAGGACCTGAGGTAATTAGCGTAACAGGTGTTTGTATTTTCTTAAATGAAATGATAGTCGGTGATACTAGGGATGATAGCAAATGATACTAGAGATGACAGCCGGTGATACTAGAGATGACAGCCGGTGATACTAGAAGATGACAGCCGGTGATACTAGAGATGATATCAGGTTAACGTCAGCTTCTTGTAACCGAATGGTTGATACTAATCAAGAAGGCAGGGAACAATGTTGGCTACTGTCCCCTTTTTTAGATTAAGGCTACCATGTGATTTTACAGCATCTATTATTAGTCAATAATTAAAGAAATGGATATATTTGTGAATTAGGTATTTCGGGCTTGTGATGCTCTAGAATTGATATACGGCATGTACACTTCCTGAAGATTCTTAACTATAGTGACACCGAAATACCAAGAATCAGTTGCAAAGCAGAGCTAGCCAAAGTTAGCCGTAGATTCTTTGTGGTCAAAGCAGGTAAAATATCTCAGAAGATGAAATGAATGGTAACTGTTTCTAACTGTATGAAGCTGTTTAGTACACAATGTTGTCTAATATAATCACACGGGGAAAGAACCTGTACTTAAAACATAATTTTGCGTAAAACGAACTCGTCGGATATGAAGAAAAATAATACATGGGTGAAGTTTGGTTCTTTAGTGCAAAACATCTTTTGTTGTGAGAATGCACAGACTTGGTAGGTCAAAATAATCATTTTCTTCTTTCTTGATTTATTATACCTATCTAAATATATGGACCTTTTAACCTTACGGAAGTACTAAATTTTTATGATCTTTTATATTAGGCAGAATGACGAAGCATACAATGTATTCATATCAACTGTTCCCTTTATCTTAAATTGTCAGAGCACGCGACCATGTTTGATGTTTTGAAACGGCCAAGTGTTGTACGGGTGATTTAGGACACGAGTGGTTCATGTAGTAAATGAATAATTGTTTCTGACTTAATAAACGTGAAGTAAAATGTTATTTAGATTCCTGGTAGGTCTTCCATAGAACAGCCTTTTATACTCACGAACAAAGATGATATGATCCAATATAAACCTTTCAGCGTGGGTGGGACAGACCTTGACAGTTTCAATTACACGTTTGGTATATTGATGCCACAAAGAGCTCAACCATTGATTCTTGTTATCTCCTTGCTTTACTGGGCTTATGCTTAATCAAAGTAACTCTGGAAAGCTATGCTGACAAGAAATCAGTGTATGTGGGAACATGCATAAATTAGTAAAATAAATCAAAAGTGACGTGATCATAATTAAAACTAGTCCATATGGACAAAATATTGACCAGGTGGATATAATGAAATTTACATTTTTTATTGCAGTAGTTTTGCAAAAGAGTCGATTTTTGTGTATCTAATAGCTATTCAATCCGTTTATTCCATATTAAAATGAGGATTAGTCTGTGTTAATGAACATAATATTTACGCTGCGCAATGAAAGTTGATGAAATGCTAAAATGTCTTTCATGAAAATACACTGGTCAGAGTGAAATATTACGTATCGTTACATGTGACTGCTAGTGTACTGTATCGTGTCTAAACTGCTGTTCAGTCACAACATTGTCAGTCACAAGGCATTAGTATATTAATCATTAGTCTATTATTTGTTAGTCTATTGGTCTATTAGTCATTAGTCTATTAGTTATTAGTCATTAGTCTATTAGTCATTAATCTATTAGTTTTTAGTCAATTAGTTTTTAGTTTGTTAGTCATTAGTTTAGTAGTCATTAGTCATTGTTCTATAAGTTATTAGTCTATTAATCATTAGTATATAAGTCATTAGTCTATTAGTTATTAGTATATTATACATTAGTCTATCAGTCATTAGTCTATTAATTATTAGTCTATTAGTTATTAGTCTATTAGTCATTAGTCATTAATCTATTAGCTATTAGTCTATTAGTCAGTAGTCTATAAGTCATTAGTCTATTAGTTATTAGTCATTAGTCTATTAGTTATTAGTCTATTAGTCATTAATCTATTAGTTTTTAGTCAATTAGTTTTTAGTTTGTTAGTCATTAGTTTAGTAGTCATTAGTCATTATTCTATAAGTTATTAGTCTATTAATCATTAGTCTATAAGCCATTAGTCTATTAGTTATTAGTATATTATACATTAGTCAATCAGTCATTAGTCTGTTAATTATTAGTCTATTAGTTATTAGTCTATTAGTCATTAGTCATTAATCTATTAGCTATTAGTCTATTAGTTTTTAGTTTATTAGTCATTAGTTTATTAGTCATTAATCTCTTAATCATTAGTCTATTAGTCATATGTCATTAATATATTAGTGATTGGTCTATTAGTTATTAGTCTATTAGTCTATTAGTTATTAGTCTATTAATCATTAGTCTATTAGTCATTATAAAGCCTCTATACTCTGCGACAAACTAGAATTACATTTCTAAAAAGGGAGAATATACTAATCTGTACGTATATTACTGAAAATATGCAAATGCTACTACTACTACTACTACTACTACTAGTAATAATAATAATGATAAAACAGTAACACAAGAAAGAGTGAAAACAGCAAGCTTTTAAAAATATAATAATTTATACCCCTGGAAAAGTTCTGTAAAAATGAAACAAAAAATGAACTTATGGTTTTAAGAATGATATCCAAAAATAATCCAAGAATAATCCACAAATAAAATTTTAGAAGTTCTAATAATAAAATGTTCTAATGATTTCAAGTTCGAGTCCCGACGAAGAATCCAAGATGGAAGACGATGACGTATGATGTAACCTGTAGTGTGTTGAAGTCTACAGTTCCATGTAGAAACAAGAAATATCACTCCGGTTTTGAAAAACCGAATAAATTCTTATAAGAGCTGTCTTTATTCAAGAATGTCACATTAGCACGCGTATTGTCCAGGAAAAAAAAGAATTAATCCTTTTTGAATCCAAATAACTTGAAATAATTCGAAACGACACAACATACACTTTTTAGTATAAAGAAAAAGCCCAACTAACTGAGAATATGTCTCTAAAACACAGGTTATATCGTATTCTAAAAGGCAGTTTAGAAAATCCCCAAGTTGCGAATTTGAAAGGGGGTGGGGTCACGTGATCGTGTTTATATCACGTACGCCTAACATGACCTTGACGAAAAAAACAATCATTTTACTCTAAGAAATAAAAACAAAATTGTTTACATCTTAAACCATGTAGTCCCATCACGACCTCGACAACAACAAATCATTTTAAACTAAAAATATAACTTATTTACGTGCCTGCTACTAATTTTGAATCAAGGTCAGGATTTAGATCAACATTTTGTGTTTATTACAATGAACAGTCAAGGTACAAATATCTTCTGGAAAAAGTACGAGTTCCTAGCGAACAAAATAATGAAATTAAAATTAAAAAAACAAACAAACTTACAAACAATTAAATCAGATATAATCAAATATACATACATACATAGATACATACATACATACATACATACATACATACATACATACATACATACATACATACATACATACATACTACTACTAATAATCTTATTATAATTCGGTACCGCTGCGCGGTGGCCTAGTGGTTAGAGTGTCCGTCTCGGATGTGGGAGAACGTAGGTTCGAACCAGGGCCAAGTAATACCAAAGACTTATAAAAGTTGTACTAACAGCTGTCTCGCTAAGCGTTCAGCATTAAGAGGTTTGTGTTAGGACTGGTCGTCCTAATGTCAGGAAATGTGTCTGGGTGGGACATCATACTATATCTCTGCGGCATGATGCCCCGGTGCTAGACATCACTATAAACTGCCACACTGCAGATATAATAGTGATATGACTGAAAGAGTGCTAAAAATACAACACACACACACACACACACACACACACACACACACACACACACACACACACTTTGCACAATTTGATCAAGAAAATGACTTTTGTGACGTTATCTTGTCTATCGCTGACATGCCTGTTTGGAGACTTCTGTTATTTCTATATTACAGGAATGGGGACTTTTCCCATCAGTCAAGTTAATTAGATACCAACGGCATTAACAAATATAACTTTAGAAGTGGTTTTAATTCTCAAACACTGCTTAATAATTTGCTTAATTTATTTATAACATCCCTTCTTTGTTATGTTTGCCGTTGATAATTGCATATACATATTTTTCTTGGTTCAAGAAAGTAAATTCAAAGCCAAATACAAATGCTTGAAAATTATATGAATTACGTTGTCCCTAGTTAACTCAACATTGTTGAAAAGAAACGACGTAAAAAGAGAACGAATAACAACGTTTGCAGTTTTCAAAGTTTAGACCACTAATATATTTCCCAATGATATCACGATTCATATCACACAGAACTTTACAATTTTGACGAAATGCTGACACTTATCTTGATTATAGTGAGATAAAAATAACACGATTGTATCTCCGACTTTCCTATAATTGTTTCAATTGAGACGAAGAGACGAAAACCTGAAAAAGGATAATACAATAAAATGAAAATCTAATCTACATGCAGGTTATGATAATGTGTGTACTATATCGCTGCGGATGTTCAATATGATAGCGTGGTACTATTATGTAACATGAGTCAAAATGCATTACATGGACTTATATATATATATATATATATATATATATATATATATATATATATATATATATATATATATATATAACGGTGCAAATTTCTGTTGATCTTTTAAGAGCACATTAATTTGGGCAAGAGAAAAATTAATTAGATTTATGGGGACAGGTGCGTGTTAAATCGTTATACCGCAATGTTTTTTAATGTATGTGTCGTGAGAGGAAGTGATTCTTAATTAAGTCTTCGTTTATTTAACAGTCGGACAAACTGGAAGGAAAAGGTTAGCTTCGATATTCGTATCGAAAAAGTCAGAGTTGAAATTGTCCAGAATCGGTTATTTGGAAATCTAGAAGTCAGGATGACCACAATTTTGGCGCTTTATTGCAAAAGGCGATATATATATATGTATATATATATATATATATATATATATATATATATATATATATATATATATATATATATATATATATATATATATATATATATATATATATATATATATATATATATATTTAGTCCTGATTGGTTACGGTAAATAAATAGCCTGTTCCCCACACGAAACTTCTTGGTTTTAATATACCCCATTGCAAAATTTAGTCAGTTTACAGCAAGAGGAAAACAATATAGGAGACTCCGAGATTGAATTTAGAAGAAATTCTCTAGTAAAACAATTATCCGAGTGACCGGATGTCTGGAAAGTCGACGGACAAAAATCTGGCTGTAGAAGCGAGCAAAGGTTGAAAGTACAAGGTATTCGCCTCAATCTCATGTAATTCGTTGATACCAATATAATGATTTGCTTGAATTTATTTGCTTATATTTGTAAAAATTTATTTGTTTAAATCGGTATTTAGCTGATATGAGTTACGAGAATCCGTGTGAATTCATTCATTCATTTGTGTAGTTGAGACGAGAACGGAACTGGTATGTCTCGCGTAACGTTAATGTGAGCCAGTAATGAAATAGCCGTTAGGAAGTAGATTAATCTTATGAAGCTAGGTTAGTTTATGGTCTGCTCTGTTTGGCTTGACCAGATAGCTTTTGGTATCTGTTTGAATTCCGATAGGATGGTGTCTGACATAACGAGAGGGAAGTAATGATTTATTCCCAGTATGATATCTGACAGAAGATTTAGGTTGCTTCTCTGTTTATTTTGAAAGAGGAAAATAGCTCCACTGAAGTATCCACGCACCTACTTATCCAAGTATCAACGTATCTACGTACTTACTTATCCACATACCCCCAAGATGTTTGAGGTCCGAAAGATGATAGAGAGTCTGGAGAAGAAAAAAGCGAAAGGACCAAGAAGAACAGCCACAGTGAAGTTGGAGTGAACCGGAAATAAGCATATTATGAAGTTGTACAAGTCAATGACTTCGATTGCTCACTCGAACATATGATGAACCAATTATATCATTTAAAACAGATCGGTCATTTGAAATTCGGTGAATGATTTATTTCAAAAGAGAAATTTATCTTCATAATGCATATCTTCATATTATCACAGTTGTTTATGTAACTGATTAAATTGTTGCATTTCATGTACGAGGGCTCGTGTCATTCTGTTTTATGCATCTGCTCAAATATCTATTTATTCCATCTATAAGTTTCACACTTTATGCTAATATTTACTCTATCCGGGCTTCAACACAGAGAGCGATCACCATCTAGATAACGATAACCAAATAAAGAGGACAGCTTGTAAGAAGATACAATCCTCCCATCAACCCCATCAACATTAGCCAGCCCCACATTATATTAGATTTTAAATTACCGTTATTATTAAAAATATGAAACGTTTAGTGCATATGTACGTTTTTGTATCAAGATTCTGCATGGTTTTAGTTTGTAGCAATACCTTAAGAAAACACGAATTTCAAATATAAAACCATTGGTATGCAGCACAAGAAATATTTCGCACCGTATAAAATGTTCCCCTGCACACAATGCCATGACTAAAATCTGAAGTACGCCGTTGTCTTTTGTTTAACGTCAATGTCGAATATCATTATATGTGATAATTTAGGACTTTTATTACCCTTAACTCAGATTGTTGCCGAAACTGTCTATGAGTATGTAATTTGGAAGAATAAACAACTGAAATTAGAGAGGTGTGAGTCTTTAATATTGGTTTTAAAATGGCATTTATAAACTATCAACCAATTCTCAGATCACCAAAGTTACGGTGTCAGAAGGGCAGGGTACCTTCTAGTATGCTTGAATTAGCATGGGGTAAAAATTAAGTTCAAACTTCTGGTAAAAGTATAATAGACTTATCACAATGTAATTCACACAAATATGATATAAATTAATAATCTAAAATACACTTTTTTGGTAAAATAGAAATTGAGACCTAAAGAACTGTACTTATTTAACAAACGAAGATGAACCTTTAAACAATGGATGGAAACACACACAAATTCCAGCACAAATAATTCGGCTTATACGTGTTTTGAAATTATAAGTTATTTTAGTAATTTTTAGTGTATTTTTTCAAGGGTAACGCATCTGTCATCTGTCTCTAAAGCTGCTATTTAATTTCAGGCTGATTTATTAAACACTAATTATAATTACTGTCCAAATTACAAGAAGAATGCCATAAATTAATATCGATACTTTTATGAATTGGCTTAGTTCAGATGACGCTATGATGTTACCACGGATTAATATGATTTTTTCCTACTTATATCTCTGACTAAATATATATGTGTATATTCTCTCCTTTTATTGCAATTCAATTATACAACGTGAAGGCGATCAGGATTCAGAATGGTGCTACATTAATCACTACAGTATTAAAATAAAGGTATACCTGACAAGCCTCATCCTTGTTTTCCTTAAGCACATATACAAATCTTCTTCTAATTTAAAGAAAGCAAATAAAGACAGGGCTCTGGAATTATCTAATCATTTATGTTTTGAAATGTTATTATGTCCTATAGTACATAGCTGAACTAAGATAGTGGCAGATAGGCAAGTATGGACTGGTCATATATTGAAGATTATAGTCGTTTTAGACAAAGGTGTGTATCATCGGGATCATTCTTCTTCACAGTGTATGTATCCGTCTTGTTATGAAAGGTGCTATCCTTTGAAAAGCGTGTCTAGCTAAAGATGAGTTTCACTTTCCTGTATCAATTGTCAACAAACAGAAGGAAAAGGTCGTGCACGGTCTTCGTTGAGTGACTTATGACCTGGTCAAGCTTGTCTAATGGCACTGGGCTAGCGCGCGTGCAGTAAAACGGGTAGCAAAAACACTACAATGTTGGGAATAGGTTTCGATACAAAACCTGTTGATATGTGATACTGTCTTATCAAACAGTTAACAAAACATCTTCGTTCCACGGCGTTAGAGTTCTTTGTCTTAGGCTAAGTGAGATAACTTAAGCCATTCTGCCACTTGTCAAAGGTGCAGTTATTTTGAACCCCTTTATCACGTATTACACCGATGATTTTCAGTCGCTATAATGAGGTTTTAATGAAGCAAATATAAATATAACTAGAAACGAGCAAATAAGATTCGACGATGAGTTTTACATAAATACAGTTGTTTCTGAACTGCTTCTAAACAAATTCTGGACAGCAAGATCCAATTCAACTTAATGAATGAAACAGTGTTAGCAATGATATGTCGGGCAAGAATAAATATCGTTTCTTAATAGAATTACCTCCAATTATAATAATTACAAATAACCAAAGATCGCCCCACAGTAAAAACAGAATACTCCTCCTACTATTAAAAGTATTATTACTACCATTACTGCTACCATTACTAATATTGCTGTCACTACTATTACAGTTAGTACCGTTACTGCTATTACTATTAATATCATTACAACTATTAATACTACTACTACTACTATTGCTAAGGCTACTACTACTACTATTAATACAACTATTACTACAACTATTACTACTACATGTACTACTACTACTACTACTAATACTAATGCTACTACTACTATTACTATAACTACTATTTCTACTTCTGTTACTACTACTACTATTACTACTACTATTACTACTACTACTACTATTACTATCACTATTACTATTATTACTACTATTACTGCAACTACTATTCCTAATAATACAAATATTACTACTACTACTATTACTACTCCTACTATTATTACTATTACTACAACTACTATTGCTGCTACTACTATTACTATTACTACTACTATTGCTACTACTATTACTACTACTATTGCTACTACTATTATTACTATTACTAATACTACTATTGCTACTACTATTATTACTATTACTAATATTGATACTACTACTATTACTTCCACTATCAGAATGGAAGGGAAAGTCATGCGTACTTTTTTTAAGGGAAACGTATCAACATTGTGGCATTATCAACAGTTAGCGATCGAGCTGTCATTTGCAAATGTCTTGAAGTGTGTGAGAATGAGACATGCAAGCATGGTGATGATATATCTATCAACAGAAAGGCAGACCCATTAAATATTAGAATTCTTCTTTGCAAATTACTCGTACAAAACGCCTGTTTTGAAAGACTAACCATTATCTAATATATTTTCCTATTTAATAGAATATATGTTAACGATTATTCATCGGTGGGGAATGATTTCATTTGAGACACTTTCACGTCCAGTTCTTTTCTTCCTGCGGTATGATGGTGTTATCAATGCCGTCGGTTTTAGTGAGACAGAAGCAGACTCCGCACCGTGTTTTTTTTTATATATAAAAATGTTATGTTTGATGAATTATTGGAAGATGATACAAAAATCGTTTAAAGGGTAAATGTGCCTCTAGACACCAGAAGGAGGCTCTTTTCGTTTGCTGTTTCTTCTTTTCAGAGTTCTTTACAATATTAGAATACAATTAACTCATTAGGCAATTTTTTTTTTTACAGCATCCCTTTATCTGACCTGAACTAATTCACATGTGCATTTGTTTCAGGTTTTCCCAAAGAATGCGTTGAGCTAGAAAATCACGCTCAGCTTGATTACACTGCCACCCGTATATGCATAGGAGATTTCAAGTAAGACGTCATGTAAATAAACTACGGAAACACATTAGGCTCCGCCTTAGCAAACTCTTCTTCACGGAAATTCAACGTGCTTCTTGTTCTTTGATGGCACCGTAAAATTTCTGTATTTCAGATTAAAGCTTCTAAGTAACGTATAAATTTACACAAACTACTATTTGTGTTGATTTATATTGTCGAGGTAAAAACTAGATTTACATGTTGGTAGTCAAAGCTCCTTTATAGTATGTTAAAGAAAAATAATTAGAAAAAAAAGAGATTATCTCTCGATCAGTCGTATTCCGTGCTATAAATGACCGCTCGATGAATGTTAAGAAATCATCTGAAATAAGTGGTGAACATCATGAAAGTAGTACCTTTGGAATTAAGAACATTAGATTAATATTTTATTTTTGTTATTCAAAAGAATGATTAATGTCTGAAATTGACGTTTTTTCTTGCAGCAAAATGTTTAAAATGTTATAGGTATTTTGTATTTTTTAGAATCACAGTCCCTTGAACCTTTGGGAGATGTAGAAATACAAAATCCATAAATGAATCTTTTCTTCGCGTGACTCTAATCGTTACCTTCAAATACACCTTAGTGACACATCAAATCGTTTCGTCTATACTCGCTTATTATCAAGTCAAACTGCAAACAACAACGATTCTACTCTGCCATCGCATACTGTAGAACATGATCTGTGTTGTATGTTATACTAAGTACTCCTAACAAACTGCACAGACCATACTCTGCCGGCTTATTATCTGTGTCTGTGTAGTTTTCAGGTGGTCTGGTGTTTAGAAACGAGTATATACGGTACCTTTACCACATTTACCACCCGAACCCATTGTCTACATTTGTTTGGAATACATTAAGATCGTTTTCATTTCTTGAAGACGTTTGAGCACGCTTTTGAAACTAATCTATGTAAGTATATTACGTTCTAATATTCAAACCCAAATTATGTCTTGAATAAACTAGCGCGCTAATACAATAAGATATGGCACATCGTACGATAATTTCAAACGCCTATTGTGATAGAATCAAACAACGTGCAGGGGGTGTTAACTTCATTCTGCTTGACTGATGCAGGTCAGTAAGGAAACAGTGTTTTATACGTCGTATATATATATATATATATATATATATATATATATATATATATATATATATATATATATATATATATATATAGACATGTATGTTTCCCCATCTCCTAAGCGTTTAGATAACACGAATCAGAAGACCGTATGACGTTGAATCCGGGTAGCAATCATGGATCTCCTAAGTCACTTTGTATAGGACTGTAACCAGGTTAATGCTTATTTGCTTTCAAGCTCATTAATTGCAATTATCAGTCAGCATACCAATTATCAGTCAGCATACGGAATTGATTACTCTTGACTGTAATTTCCATATAGCGATATCCCTAAGGAGAGATTTAAAATTGTAACAATACGATAAATACTGACCGAATTCTGCAGCGGGTGATAAAATCGAAACTGACCGTTGATCAATACTTGGAAGTTTATCAACTGCTTGCAAAATAGTGTTATTTTCCTTCAGATTAAAGACTTAAACATCTCAATTATTTAATATGCAATACAGTGTTAAATTATCGTACAGTATATGTGTGTATATATGTACGAGAATATATGTGAGAAAACTGTATGTAGTACAGTGTTCAACTACTGTACAGTGTATGTGTGCATATTAAAATAATGTACAATGTATGTGTGTATGTTCAATTACTGTAGAGGGTATGTGTGAATATACGTATAGAACATAGGTGGGAAAAGCTACCACGATCATACAAGATAGATTCACACCTCAACAGAATGTAAGAGAATAGAAATGAAAACAACAGACAAAAAACAAAATATTGAATCCTGAATGAAGTTTGTGGCACATTCGGATAAAATAAGAAAACATTGAATTTCAATCACATTATTGCAGAACAGTTATTGTTTACTTCAGTGCTTTTGGTAGCATCTTAGTTGAATTTTTTTAATTGAGAGAATGGGTTCATTTATCTCTGCTTATTCTTCTTCTGAGTCGTAGGATATATTCAGGCACTATGTCATCACGACGATGAAGTAAGCGTTTTGACAGGAAGTACGCGTTTGACAGGAAATACGCGTTTTGACAGGAAGTACACGTTTGACAGGAAGTACGCTTTTTGACAGGAACGTGAGTGAGTCTGAAATACTTTCATGCTCTCTATCGTGGATTACATTTCTTAAAAGTTTACAAAATGTGGCACTCTTTCCTACCACAGAACAATACCGTAAGCGCCCGTTTAAACTGAAGTCAGTTTTGGAATCTCTAGGGGACCGTATACTGTACTTTAGAACAAATGATAGTAAGGACACGCTGTAGATGCGATATGACATTTAAAACTACTTTATATGGGTTTGAGGGTAAAGCAAAAGAAGCATTCTAACTGGGATATATGTTTGAACAAAGGAACTCATCACGCATTAACGTCTACTCCCATTTCTCGTCGTAAACTCAAGGCATCGCTACCAAAATTAGCACGTGAACAAAAAAGCACAAGAAGCTAATTGATTCGCTGAGCAGCACAAACACACTTTTAATTAGAATTACCTAAAAAGCCGCTACCTAAGCCAACTCGACAGTGTATGTCTCCGTGTCGTACTACACTACTTGCAAGAACAAAATACGCGTTACAAAAAACTAATGGACGTGAATTTCCAAGAAGCCAGACAAAAGATACAGGAATAGATCATGAATTAAAAACCGATTTGGCTAATTGTTTTCCCATATGGCTTCGTATAATCCATGTTACAAGTATTTGTTTTATGTACTTAACGTGTTTCAAAATTTGCTCGGGTGGTACCTGTAACATCTAAAACAGGTTCTGGGTTAGAGCTAGCTTTGAAAATCGGGATGGGACAAAGTGAGCAGCACTCTTTGTAATAGAAAGAGGACAAAGGCACTGAATTTCGCAATTAACAATTTCAAAAGGAGTTTAAGAAAACGACACATTCGTTTATTACGACTGAAAATCATCAAACCAAAGTGAGCGTCTTTCAATGTCTTCATAGAACTTTAGACAAATTTATGTGGCTGGATTTTATGCTTTAGCACACACTCTAATACATTGATGTTTTATTGCAGTCCTCCATCTTCTCCTCATCGTCCTTCTACTAAGAACACGTGATTGCGTTCACATCGGAAAGCACTTTTGACGATATAATATTGATGCAGCTGGACATCATAATTATTCCATGTGATGGGATACGTTATTCCATGTGATGGGATACGTTATTCCATGTGATGGAATACGTTATTCCATGTGATGGGATACGTTCGTCGGGATCATCGTCATGTCTTCAAATTTGAAGGTACGAGAGGAAAAACTTTAAAGCGAACATTTTCCTTCCCCGTATCTTGACGAGTGACTACGAAAAATTACAACCTCTCTGATGTTGTAAGAATCCTTCGCCTAAGAACATGCAAAGTAGGAGAACGTAGCATCAAAGAAATACACTAGATTGAAAAGGTTATCCAAATGGAATTGATAATTGGATCAACAGAGACGAGATCTTGACCTCTTAAACAATATGCATATAAGATGTAGAACAGGAACTACATCATTCACAGAGTCTAATTTTGGAGAAGGTTGGTCGATTGTTATGGGTTTATTACCATTTGCAGCACATAACTGAATATACCAGTTTAGTTCGCGGATGGAGGACTAGTGAAAACCCCAGAGAGAAGTACCGACCAACTAGAAACTACTATCAATTTTTCTCCCAGACTCACTGGATGAGAGAATAGAAGAAATTAATGACATGGAGAAGAAAACGCTCAAACAGTATCTATATTATGGATTGATTAACTCAATTATCCATCAAAGTACAACAAAACGAATGTTTAATCATATTACACGAAGAAAAGTTTAAGTGATTTCTGGAAGAAGTTTTGAGCTCTTAAGCAAGATGATCATATCTGAAACGGAATGTATAATGATTTGCCAGACCATTCTAAAGCCCCCATCGGACTAGCACAGAGACGAAATGTATAATGATTTCTAGACCATTCTAAAGCCCCCATCGAACTAGCACAGAGACGAAATGTATAATGATTTGCCTGACCATTCTAAAGCCCCCATCTGACTAGCACAGAGACGAAATGTATAATGATTTCTAGACCATTCTTAAGCCCCCATCTGACGAGCACAGACACGAAATGTATAATGATTTCTAGACCATTCTTAAGCCCCCATCTGACGAGCACAGACACGAAATGTATAATGATTTGCTAGACCATTCTAAAGCCCCCATCGGACTAGCACAGACACGAAATGTATAATGATTTGCTAGACCATTCTAAAGCCTCCATCGGACTAGCACAGAGACGAAATGTATAATGATTTGCCAGACCATTCTAAAGCCCCCATCTGACTAGCACAGACACGAAATGTATAATGATTTGCCAGACCATTCTAAAGTCCCCATCTGACTAGCACAGATACATTGAAGATCTATAGCATCAGATTACCTATACTTCCTGCTTTTTGACTTACCTGACGGATCATCGTCTATCGTGGCCTAGCAAATTTGTTCGTTGACTATGCTATGAAAACGTTATCTCTTATTCGTATGCAGTAGAATGCCATCATGTCGACTGTAGCAGAGGTGAAATTCATAAGCCGGAAGACGATAGAGCCCGTGTCTACAGCACCGACGACAGACATTGGCCAAGAACCCATTGAGTTGCTGTTGAGTTTTCCAAAGGAAACAGGATGGAATAAATTGATTCGTTTCATTACCTGCTATCGATGACGATATTACAGACTTTTTAAGAAGAAATGCTTTTCCACCCAGTTCAGTAATGTGAGAAAGTAAAGATCCGAATTGACTGTGTGTATTTTCCTTCACTATGAAGCCTAGGATTCCCTTTATAAGCTTTATTGTTTTGTTGTCGATCCCTTTTTCCAAGCAAAGATAACAAAATAGAATGGTGGCTTCATTTTAGTTAGCTCGAAAGATTATTTTAAGTCAATGGCAATACGAAACCGTATTACATCATTGGAACTCAGGCCTGACTCAGTGACGTTGTTAAACATATTAATTTATTCATGTTCAAAATGTCTTGCATGGTCCTTTTACCTGGAACTGTCGAATCGATATTTTTATTTAACTTATTTTAGAATTGTAGTGTCTATTTAGTGAAGTAATAATTCAATTAAGATGGGCTTTTTACAAATGCTGATTTAGGAAAAGGATTGTTTATCTTTTTATGGATACTATGTTTAATTATTTGATCCTTTCTCATTCACTTACCTGATATTTATTTACTTTGATGATTTAGTGCACGTTTGCGTGTCTCTTCAGTGACGCTTTCTATCTCTGTGCAAAACCTTGAGATGTTTTTCGTCGACCAATTTAGAAGAATGAGTTCAGTGTGAGCAGCCGATTTAATGTAACTTGGATCCATTTGAGGAGGGTGAAACACCTCCCAAACCATGTATAAGAGTTGGACAAGCGATCAGTCAAAAGAAGCATGATGTATCTCCTGATGTCCAACAAACTGATATGCTGCAGGAAGATAAAGAGGGTAAAGAAATATGAGAACAAATACAGCAACAACTACATCATAAACTGGACAAGAAGCGGAATGAACACTAGCAACAGTTGCAGTTGCTCCCACAGTGTCATCTGCAGAAAAAGAAGCAGTCACCGCCAGAACCAGAATCCCTCCAGGAATGGAGAATTAGGAGAGTGAGGATAACCATCTTAAGTTTACCCTCTCCGTGGAAATTTGATACCACACCCGATTTCTACTGGTATCCTTTGCTTTTGTTTATGTGTGTGTTTTTCTGTTAGTCCATGTATGTCTTTCATAAACAAAATTTAAACTTAAAGAACCGGTTCATCGTTTTCTTTGTAGGGTATATATATATATATATATATATATATGTGTGTGTGTGTGTGTGTGTGTGTGTGTGTGTGCGTGCATGCATTCGTGTTTTATGTATGAATGTAATACTGTATGTATGTATGTATGTATGTAAACCAGATACGATATCTTTAGACGCCTCTTTGTGGTGGATTGCCATGTAAGTAATGAATTTCTGTCTGTCTGTATATTTTTCTGTAGAGTGACCCATTTAAAAGTTCCACTGAATGTCCTAGGATTATTTGTATGATTTTAAAATACTTCTAAGTTAAGTTAGGAAGAGAACTGTTCTAACTGTTTAACCTACGAAATATTTTTTGTATGTTTCAAATACATCTGTTGTCACGGAAACAAGTAGTTGTATCCATACGTTTAACCATTTTTGTCTTGCTTGATTCGACTAGAGTTCCACAATCGATGCCAGTATATATATATATATATATATATATATATATATATATATATATATATATATATATATATATCAGTATGAATAAGATATCCGTTATTTTCTTTTTCTAACAGATCTCTAAACTTTGTTTCAAAATTCTTTCCTGCCATCAGTCAGTAACCTAACTCAATAAACTTGGATGCATCGATCTCAGCGTTAACAGGAAAATGTATTATCGTATATAGCCTGAAATATGGGTGCCTGTAAAGCTAACCCAACCCCTCCCCCAAGGTATAGCGGTAAATTACTACGTAAGGAAATAGTACAGGAAAAGGATGCCAATTGGCAGTCCTACTGGTTGATTAAGGAAGAGAAAAGATTAGTAAACAATTGGACATATCCACTAGTAACTATTCAACTGTTCTAAGAAGCTTTCGGTAAATACAAACTTATTATGTGCCAGGTGGGGCATGGAAAACACTCCCCTCAACCAGCAACCTTCCGAGTTAAAAGCATATAAAGATGATGTAGCCACGATACACATCCAATAATGTTCTATGACTATTATATATTGTTTTGTTTTTCAAAGCCATTTTGATGGGTGTAAAAGTTGAGTGGTCTTTAAGAGATACTAATTTTATGCAGTTAATCAAAGTAGGTATAACATACCATCCTGTGATTTCTGTCAATCATCCACTCATTAAATATACTTTTGCCCAGATTTCCATAATTTAGACCAAGCTAATGTTACTGAATTCCATTCTCAAAACATCAGGCAGACGGCGCTATATTCAGATATGATAAACATGGTCGTGAAAGGTTTTCCTAATAGAACTGAGGACTTTGCAATAATTCTGAGGCACAGTTCTGTTCTCGCAGGATTTGCCGAAAGGAAATCATTGTATGAAATGGAAAGTCATGATGTATCTGAGACTAATTCGCTATGTTTGCATCGATCTTAAAAACGGATTTGAAATGAAAGTTAGTGAATTAAACATGCCAACTAAAGAATGCGATACCCTCTCTATGATATAACAAATCCAAAAACCGGTGAGGAAATCATCAACAACGGGACAGGTAATAGTTTTCTTTAATGTAGTCTCACATGCCTGCATTTTGACAATTATTATTATTCCTGACAGGAAATACTCCAAAAAGAAACAAACTGATATTTTCTTTGTCGTCACTTCATAATGATCTTTAGCATGATAGAATCAATGATCAAAGACAAAGATGATTGATAAGGAAAACAATATCCAGGCACCTGCAAGGAACAGCTACAATGTAGGACCTAAATTAATGTAATATTTTCATCTCGGATATTTTGCGTTATCTTTATTAGATAATTATTTTCATCTGTCTTCGAATGGTCATTCCACAGTCAGCGTCTTTTGTTAAACGGTAAGCACCAGTTGCAGCGATCATGCCTGAACAATGCGCACGAAGTAAACAAAAAATTTTCAAAAATCCGATCTCTCCGAACTTGGAAAATCAACATAACATCTACTTGTATTCACGCACGAGACCATGATCTTGGAAGTTAAGGATGATGAAAGGTCATGATCTAGCTTTTTTCAGACTGATTCACATTTCTTAAATTGTCAGAGCACACCACCATGTTTCATCTATTGGAACGGCCAAATGGTGCGCGAGTCATGAATAACATGGGTGGTTCTTGTATTGATGGAACGATTGTTTTTCAACCTATCGACCTGTAGGCAGCTAAAAGAACGACTTTATTCTATAGTACGTCTTCCATGAAACTGCTTTTGATGCTAACTAAACAGATAATACGATAAACATAAAAGAAATCTTTCACCTGAGGTGGGACAGGCGATCGAAGTTTCAATGACACTTTTGGTATATTGGTACCTCTCTGGAACCGGAGCGCATAACCGTGGAATCTTTTTATCTATGTCTTCGCCATGTAATTAATTAGAGTAAGGCAGGAAAACTATCCTGATAAAAAGTGTTGGGAACATGAACAAAGAAATTACAATTAGTTACAAATGTCAAGAACATGACTACCAAATCAGTAGGAACAACACATATTACCTTAAAGCGTGTTAGAAGCCAGAGATAAATACATTAAATGTTTATACTCCTTTTGGTCGCATGCAGGTTGATTTGGCTGAATATTATGATAAGACATATTTTGTCATTGTGGAATGGTCCTTGCAAGTGAAAGCAGTAAGTGCATTACGAAGATAGTGTCGTGAAAGTGCAAACACTGAAAGCAACACACACACACACAAAACACATATACGGAAAGAAGGAAAAGGCTGATAGGATACCATTTATCCTGACCTACATCCAGACAACCCAAAAGGAGGTAAAATCATCGGGAAACAGTGGCCTTTCGCGGAATCATCGAACGCACTAGAGTTAATCCTCCTTACCAAACCACTAGTCAGGGCAAAGCTAACGCCAATCACTAATCAAGGCCACCCTAGTCAATCTGACCCCTGTGGCGATAAAAGGTGCAAAACCTGTCAGCGTATGATAGCGACCAGGCCATTTTCTAGCACAGTGACTAGAGAAAAATTAAACATACATGGTCCAAACAAAACTTGCAAAACAGAGAATGTCATATATCTCATCCCATGTAAGATCTGCAGTCTTCAGTATGTCGGAGAAACTGAAAAGCTACACAAAAGTATCAACCTTCATAGATCTGATGGGATGACAAAAAAGCTGAACAGAAGCCCGGTCGCAGAATACTTCTCTCCTGGCCACACTTTCTGTGATATAACACTTATTGCAATTGCTCACAACCCCAACTGGAGTCCCCAAACTAGGAAAGAAAAGGAATTTACTAGATACGAAGCCTTAAAAGATTGAAACCATGCGGTTTAAACCAAGACGACTAGAAAAAGACAACCATGCACAAATAAAATTATCTGTTGCAGCTGACACATTTTCTCGTAAATAATTCTCTAAATTTGCTTAATTACGTATGACTACTATAACAATGAAACATCTGAGATACAATTTGCGCTAACATAAATTTACATAAAAAACAGATGCCGCTATGGTTTATCAATTGCTAGGTCAATACATATTTTCCAGTATCAGCAACCAGCTGAAATAAAATAGTTGAAACATAATAAAGCTAATAGGTTGAATTCCTGTAGAAACAGCCTGTAAAGTTTCGCAAGCATAACCGTTTTTCTGTTTTATTTGTTTGTCTTGTCTATGTTTTGTATTTGCCTTTGAAAAAGAGTCGAAACGCTAAGGTTAGCTAGATACTAGTTTCTCGCTGTTCGCTGTCAGTTTATTGTATATATGATACAATAGAATGGGATTGCAATATTATCATATCGGGTCTAGACTGAACTGTATCTCGCACGTTATTATTATGAACTCATAACCAATTCCATATTCATGGCAGTAAACCACAATTAAGTTTCCATTAATATAAACTCTCTCGTACTAATGTATATATTATAAAATATTATAAAAGAAACCATTCAAAGATGTGCTTAGGACTTTTATTATTAGTATTATCAGCATCATCATTATTATTATTATTTTTGAGATGTTTTGACTAGAACTTTTGTTATGCTTTCTCGCAGGTCAGGTAAAATTTAGTCCGCTTGAATTAACACATAGTAAAGGTTCCAGATGTCTAACCCAAGTTAAACAGAGATATCTTCATGATTTTTTACATTTAAATGAAACGAATTCTAAACATAAACTAAAGATGTTTTATTCTTAAAATATAAATATTTTCTTCACGGATTTCAAATAAAGAAAACCAGGCATCTAATAACAATCACAACAACCAATTGGCATTGTTTATTGGATCTCACAACATGTAATATTCCGAGCTTAAATGAATTCATTTTAAACTTACCATTTCATTTTCCACTGCTTATTGTATCGTTTCTTTTAGTTTAACGGTTTCGCTATTATTCTCTTAAGACGCTCTATTCAGGATTTTATCTTAAGTCCTAGTTCGTATAGTTCTGGAAAGATTAGTCATTAGTCCTTGAATGTCCTTTGAAAACATCATTGTATAGTCACTAGTCCTTGAAATAGCTTTGAAAACATCATTGTTGAATGCTATAAACATGGATTTCATTAATTTTATGACTGCATGGTAAATGTCAAATGTCACGTGTTATCGAGTTTCGAATGTGCATTACGCTATTGTGTTTTGATTGGATATTGCATAATTGATTTAGTGTCCAGTTTATACCTCGGATAGGATGTTCATCTGTATATTTGTCCATTATGTTAAAGTCACGGGATGCAAAGGGAATGCGCCAAGGACTCTTTATCCATTAAATATTAAACGAATTGTAACGGGATGCTACATTACAAATTGCAGTTCTGGGCTAGGTACTGTTCATAAAAAGTAATTAAATTTATAAAATATGTCTGCTCCTTATTTTTCTCAAGCGCATATGAGTGTATTCGAATTACATATTATTCCAGAATATAAGAAAATCTCTTAAGATAGGGTTCTCGAACTGTTTATGTATCTACGCCTTAGATAGGTATTGGGTCTTTAAGTGCAGAGATGGTCCAAGACAGTGGCAGGTAGGCAATTGGTGTCCATGTGGGTGCCCATTTATTGAACAATATATTCTTTTTAGACAAATGCTTGTGTAATCCGGAGCATGCCTCATTACATTGTGCGTACCATGCTTTGAAAACCTTGTTCAATTGATAGTATTTTCGCTATCATTTGATAAGAAACAGCAGGACACTATTTTATGAAGTCATTGTTAATTGACGCATGATGTGGCGAGGTTTGTCAAATGGTATTATGGTAGCGCATACAATAAAATGGGTACAATACTGGGAATGGGATTCCATACCAAAATACTTAAAAGCCTATTGAAATGTTATAGTGTCTAATCAAAACAATCATCGCAATCTCTTTGTAAGCCATTTTACAAACTCCCAGAGGTGTATGAGTGCATTAATTGCGTTTTACACCTACGTTGTTACTTCCAAAAAGCCAGTATATGCGTAGGCATACAGCAAGAAAAGTGATTATGAAGAGTGTGGCCTACATACAGTTTCAGATTTCAATTTCACAATAACAGGGGTAATAACCCGTCAATATAAAACGGAAATACAGGTGTTATCCGAAATACTTGACAGCACGTATCCTCTTAGCCATGACTTATTAAATAAATAAAAAATAATTTATCTAATTTTTTTGAATTCAGTAGAGATTGTAGGTAGTGTGCGTTTCTTCCAATCTGCTGATATTTTGGAAATCTTAGTTATTTTAATTTGAAATATTAGGAAAATTAAATTTATACAAATATTTAGTACTTAATTCAAGCATTCAAAATATGCGATAGATAACTTTCTTAATAGTTCAGGACTAATTTGCGTGAAATGCCGGTTATCCGTGATAAACTGTGCACCATTTCTGGTTTAAAAATAAATGTGCACAAAAGTTATGTAAATTGAATTTAAGACAGTTATCCCTGAACATTTATGTGACGATAATATACCTGTGGATTGAATATAAAATGTGTCCCCTTTCCAAAATGAAAGTTTAGTGTAAATGCAAATGTATCAATCCAAAAGTGCAAAAAGTATGGGATAAGCCAACAGTAGAATTTAAAGTTACATTAGATTGAAGAAAGCCAGCATAAATACGATACATTTCAGGTAAGGTCCCTATTTATTTTTAAAATATTAAAACCATTTCATGGACAACTCCATATCTGGTGTGAAAATCAAACTTGAAAGCAACTGCAGATAATAATTTTGGGTAAAAATCAACTGGTATTTTATTGAATATATTTTCTTAAAAAGCTACACAATCTCTGAAAATTATAATCGGCTTTGATGCATGTAAATCTATGTTGTCTATTTTATGTATAGTTTATTTAGATATAAATATTAATATGTCTAATCAGTCGATATGGTACAATGCAAATATAATAAATGAAGTATCTAGTCGCACTGCTTGATGAAAACTTGCCATATGATATATAATATATAACATGAAATATTACAAACCCTTATGTTTTAATATTTTATGAAATGAAAGTAAGTGGATCGAAGCTTATATACGATAAGTGATAGAGACTATAGGTTTTAATCCACCTTTATCTAGTGTACCATCCTAACGAAACGTAGAGTGATTCAATACAAACTATTGTATCACATTAGCAGACCAGCATAATGGTTAAGATTAAAAAACGATAGACCTGCAAGTAGTGAAAGGGGGCACTCTACGGACAATGGGAATTAGCATTACAGAACCCCTTGGGTCAATCTACGGACAATGGAAATTTAACATGGCGAAAAATCGTGGGTCAATCAATCTACGGACAAGGGGAATTTAACATGGCAATAAATCGTGGGTCACTCTACGGACAAGGGGAATTTAACATGGGGAATAGAGTTTGGGCTTGTTTAGGGATAAGGGGAATTTAACATGAGATTTTTTTTCTTTTTTTTAAAAAATTTTTTTTTTAAAAAAGGGGTAGGCAATGGAAAGGCTATCTCTTTTCGAGAAATATGGCTGGCCCTGAAAAGGGCCTTTGGTTTATGTTAATATGCCCTTAACATAAAGGGCATTTGCGACATCTTCTTGTCCTCAAACTTCGTCTTACAGCAGGGCCATACATCAGAGTCCTCTTGAGGCAACCTTGTCTCTCTATATAGACTCTTCTTATCCACAGACTGCTGTTGGTCCTGTAGACAACGGTCCACTTGGATCGGACATACATGAGCATGTCCGTCCTGAACATCATTGTTGACACAAGGGTTGAAGATTCAACGTCGGTCCACATGTTGAGGCTCCGAGAATAAGTGAATCAATGCATTGAACGGCGCTTATTTATAGGGACAGAAAGGATTGAAACGGATTGAGTTCATTCACCAATCCGAACACGCGTTACAGAATTCAGTCAGCCCGCATCCAATCCGAAGAGAGCAGTCTGTGACGTCACGTAGTCAATATAGATTCGCTAGCGCTTGTGTGCAGTCAATCTATGCGACAGTGATTCAACATGACGGAAACTCAGAAAACGATCCAGTGGGGTGCACCAGCAGGGGAGACCGCCCAAGGGAACCCGGACTTACTTTCAGAAGAGGTGAATTGGGATTTTGTGGATTTTCTCTCCTCGCAAGAATTTGTTCCGGAACCTTCGTTACCTTCTTCATTACCGCAAGTGGAGAATTTTAGACAGAGACAGAAAGAAGAATTGGAGAAATTTATACAACGACAAAAGGAAGCGGAACAGGCTTTTCTCCTACAGCAACAGCAGCAAGAAGAAGAGGTAAGAAAAAAAACAACAGCAAGAAGAAGTAGCAGCAAAGAAACAAGAGGGTGAAAATCAAACGGTCACGGTACTGTTGGACATTTTAGCGGAGTTAAGAAGTCTGAAACAAATGTATCAGACTTCATTATCACGACCGAAGAGAATACGACCTTCCCGAGCCAAACATGTCAACCCTGTGACTAAGCCTACCGTACCACCCTTAGTGATTTCAACCCAATCATTATCATCATCATCAACATTACGCAGTCCAGAAGTAGGCCTTGGCCGTGGCAAAGGCATAAGGCAGTTAAAGTTGATTGCTTAAACTCACCCCTACACCATATATAAAAAAGGCCCTTTTCAGGGCCACCCACATTTCTCGAAAAGAAATACAATTTCAATTTGCCAATAACTCAAAAAAAACCCCACCCATTTTACCCTTATAGTACGTGTCTGTGTATGAGTGCGTGAGTGTAGCTTCTTATTTTAAAATCAAAACTCAAAGACACTTACCTTATATCATTAATTTATTCTTTTCTCCATTGTTACAATCCAATTCACAATTCTCAACTCAACACTTTAATTAAAAGTTCATTGACTTCTTCTGTCTCCTTGTTTAGTCTCTCTGTTTTTTGAATTTCTTCACTGTCACACTCTTTTCCTCTTCTTCCTCCTCACTTTCTTCCCTTCTTCTTTTTTTCTCCTGTTTCTTTTTCTTCACCTGTCTTCTTTCTTCCTCAGAAGAATCCCTCTCTTCCTCTGAAGAATCCCTCTCTTCTTCTGAAGAATTCCTCTTTTCTTCTGACTCCTCTTGTTTCTTTTTTGGGCAATCTGGAGACCAATGTCCTTTTTCTTGACAATAATAACAGGTATCTTGACTTTTGTCTTTTTTATCCCCTGTTTTTTTTCTTTTTTGACGGTCTGGACACTCTGAAGACCAATGCCCTTTCTTCTGACAGATATAGCAAGTATCTTGACTTTTATCTCTAAAGGAAGGAGAGTAGTCCGTAGGCTGGTCTGAAGAGAATTTTCTAATGACCCCTCGCAAAGCTCTGACGAAACGTTCCATCTGGTTAGTCTCTTCCATCGTTGTGCTCGGCTTGAGAGTGAAATGAATAGTGAAAGGACAAGACACACACCCTTTTATATACGCTGGTCTGCTATGACTATAAAGTAGTTTATGGTGTTTGAACTTGAGTCATTTGACTTTTTGCTTTCAAGATGAAACGATCCCATTCATTCGAGAAGAAAGAAGAAGAAGAAAGTAAGAGGCAGAAACGTGATCTATCGCCTCGTACCAGGGCTGAAATCTTGGCACAAATTCATGCCAGTGATTTTGAAGAGGACATGAGTGAACCAGAATCCCAACCCTCTAAACCAAGTTCACCACCCTTAGTCAACCCTGAAAAGTACTATTCCATTCGAGAGACGGAAAAGCGCTCCTCTAGAAAATTTAGAACTACGGCTTACAAATACACGGTGAAGTTTAAAGATTTCAAGGCTGAAGTGCCGTTAGAGAAAGCAGAAGTGTTCATCACCGAGGTGTGGGATTCTTTGCTCACTGCACTCAAGCGACAATGTCAACCCAAAGAAGACGATCGCTTGAGACTTTCCATACAACACGACGGTTTGAAATCCCTTGTTTGGATCGAGTTTAGCACCCCTGCAGAATTGACTGCTTCCAAAGTCATGGACAAGATTCAACACGTACAACAATCTAATGATCAGTTTGACATCACCGATGGTAAAGCCACACTGGACATGACCCACGTCTCTCCTCCTCAAGGGACAGGAAGCAAAAAGATGTTATTGGTGGACGACCTTCGCAACACCAAAACGAGTCTCGTCCGAATTAACAACCCTCATGACCAGATGTGTTTAGCCCGTGCCATCGTGGTGGGACGAACCTATGCCAACAAGAACGACACGGTAGAATGGAAAAGAACCTGGGACACTATTCAACGTTCCGACCGAGCCAAACAACGAAACGAAGCAGAACTCTTGTTACAACAAGCCGGACTGCCCAAAGACACACCCTGTGGCATTCCTGAGATGCAAAAATTGCAAGATGCCCTAGCTCCACGATACACCTTGAAAGTGCACCCTCAAGAAGTGCGCGGACCTCTGTTGTTTCGAGGCCAAGATTTTAAGGACGGAAAATACATTCATGTTTATCATCACGATGACCATTTCGATACCATTACCAGTATCACTGGATTCCTGGGATATGCTTATTATTGTGAGAAATGTGACTATGGTTATAATAATCGAGAGCAACACAAACATTGTGGATGGAAATGCTCAGGATGTTTGGCCTCTCCACCCTGTTTGAGCGAAGAACCAGTGCCTTGTTCCACTTGTCTGCGCACGTTTGTCAGCCCTACCTGTTACCAACAACATTTGAAGACGCAAGGTTCACAGAAGAAATGCGCTTGTCAACTCCTGAGATTGTGCCCTACGTGTGGACAAGGCATACGTACCAATAATACCAAGGCACACGTATGTTCAGGAAAGAAAAAATGTCACATTTGTCACCACATCGTGGACTTGGAACACGAATGTTACGTGCAAAAATACCATCCCCCACCAGAGAAAGAGGACGGTCACAAGAAGAAAGGCAATTTCATCTTTTTCGATTTCGAATGCATGCAAGAGACTGGCATTCACATCCCTAATTTCTGCGTGGCTCATCGAGCGTGCGAGAAGTGCATTCAAGAACCTATCTTCAGTCATTGCCCTCACTGCAGCAAGATTCCCGGAGGGCGTGAAAAAATCTTTCGGGGACCAAACACGTTAGCCGATTTTGCCCAATGGGTTTTAGACCCCATCGACAAGACGTGGAGCCAAGAGGACATCGAACGTTACGGAGATTGTCATCGTCATGCCACGGTGATGGCTCACAATTTCTCCGGATACGATGGACAGTTTCTTCTCAGATACTATACGGAACAAGGCACCGAGCGTCCTAAAGTGACTTTGAACGGGGCCAAAATCATTTTCATGCAAGTGGGACAAGTACAGTTTAAAGATTCGATGAGCTATTTGGCCATGCCTTTGAGTCGAATGCCTAAAACGTTTGGAATGACAGAAATGGCTAAAGGGTACTTTCCACACTTTTTCAATACGGAAGCCAATCAACACGCCGTTTTACCCCATTTGCCTGAGGCTCACTATTACGACCCCGACAACATGCGTACCGAACAACGAGAAGCTTTCTACGCTTGGTACCAGGCTCACGCCTCGGACCCTTTCGACTTTCAGGAAGAAATGCTAAAGTATTGTCGTTCCGACGTGGACATTTTACGACGTTGCTGTGGAAAATTTCGAGAACTGTTCATGGAACACGGAGGGGTCGATCCTTTGAAAGAAGCTTGCACCATTGCCAAAGCGTGTTCCTTAGTGTATCGACAACGATTCATGCCTGAAAACACCGTGGCTGTCATCAGTCCTCAAACGACCCACTATGTCAAACGTCAATACTCGGTCAAAGCCCTACGTTGGTTACATTACTTGTGCGACAAGGAAGACAAGTGGATTCAGCATGCCCGCAACGGAGGGGGTGAAAAGACCATCGGAACGTATTCGGTCGATGGTTGGGACTTAGAAAACCCCAAGATCGTGTACGAGTTTAACGGCTGCTTATTTCACGGATGTCCCGTCTGTTACCCTGACCGTGGCACTAAAAATCAGTTTTTACAACGAACCATGGAAGACTTGTACCAGGACACTTGTCAGCGGCGCCTAAAGTTGGAACAGCAAGGATACCAAGTGGTGGAAATGTGGGAACACGAGTACGATCACCGTATGAAAACCGATCCCGAGTTGAAACGCCTCGTGGAAAGTTACCAGTTCATGGACCCGCTGAACCCGAGGGATAGTTTGTACGGAGGAAGGACCAATGCCACCTGTTTGCTGTACCAAGCCGACGAAGAGAAAGGAGAAGAAATCAAATACTTGGACGTGTGTTCGCTGTATCCCTACGTGTGCAAATATTGTCGCTTTCCTGTAGGGCACCCGCAATTGTTCACGGAACACATCGACCTGAAAAACATTCGACAATACGAAGGCTTGATCAAGTGTAAAGTTTTGCCTCCCACGAACCTATACCATCCCGTCTTACCTCACCATTGTCAAGGCAAACTGATGTTTCCCTTGTGCCGTACTTGTGCCGAAACGTGCAACCAAGACCAGCCTTGTCAGCACACCCAGGAAGAACGGGCCTTGACGGGAACCTGGGTCAGCGTAGAATTGTTCAAAGCTCTGGACATGGGATACCAACTGTTAGAAGTATACGAAATTTGCCACTTTCCTAAGACACAACAGTACCACAAGGGTGACCCTACTCAGAAAGGCATTTTCGCCGACTACGTGGATGCCTTTTTGAAACTGAAGCAAGAAGCCAGCGGCTATCCTTCCTGGTGTCACACTCCCGAAGACCAAATACAATTCAAAGAGAAATATTACGAACAAGAAGGCATCACTTTAGACCACATCGAGAAAAACGAAGGCAGGCGATCGTTTGCCAAAGTGATGTTAAATTGCTTATGGGGTAAAATGGCACAACGACCGTGTTTACCCAAGACGGAATATTTGACAGAACCTTCCCGCTACTTCCAGATGATTCACGACAAAACCAAATACATGAAACACGTGGACGTCGTTCGAGAGAATTTAATCTTGGTCAATTACGAAGAAGATCTGGACTTTGTACAAGACGACCCTTTTGGAAATGTCATCATTGCGGCTTACGTGACAGCTCATGCTCGCTTAAAATTGTACGAAGCTTTAGAACTGTTAGAAGAACGCGTCCTGTACTTTGACACGGACAGTTGCATTTACATCCATCACCCGATTCAACATCACCCTAACATCGAAGGAGACCGTTTAGGAGCCTGGACAGACGAGCATCCCGACGACAAGATTCTAAGTTTCGTCAGTGGCGGTCCCAAAAATTACGGCTACGAATACCGGGACAAACAAGGAGAAGTGCACACGACGTGCAAAGTGAAAGGACTGACTCTGAATTATCGTACCAGTCGAGTGGTCAACTTTGGGGTATTGAAAGAAGCCTTGCAATCGGGAGAGGATGGAAACTTTAAAGTGACCACCTATCAACCGAACAAGATTGTACGTTTACCCACTCACCACATAGTCAGTCGACCCTTGGAAAAAGTCTATCAAATCGTGTACCAGAAGCGAGTGCGACTTCCCAATCATTTCACCTTACCGTACGGTCACGTTGGTATTGGTCTGTATATAAAAAGGAACCCTAGACAAGATCGATAGTTCATTGGGACTACCAAGACCGAGCGAACAAGATGAATACTTTGAAAAAGACATCGTTTCAGTTTGGGGATTGTAAAAAAGTTGTATCTTCCTCTAGTGTGACTAATATTGGATGGATAAGACCCAGGCATTGCGACGGAAAATGTCCGGAAGGAAACTGCGATTGTCCATGTGGTTACCATTGTAATTGCGTAACGGAGTTTGCAGACGAGTGCGATTGTGAGCCTTCCGATGGGACCGATGCTGTACGTTGTGACCTGAGCGATGCCGTAAAGCATCATGGGAACTTTGTTCTCACTGCCCCTGTCATGGAAAGTGATGCTGTGCGTGTCAAACCTGAGGGATGTGAAAGCGATGCCGCTCGTCCTCTTAGACATTTTACCGGGTTTAAAGGGGAATGTCGACCTTCACGTTTACCTCCCTACAGATGGCATCCAGCCCTGAGCAAACTCCTGTTCCTGTCACCCAACCCTCATCGAAACGAACCTGTGAAAGACGAATATTCGTTCCCTGTGCGTTTGTCGGAATACTGCGACTTTGAAAATCGTCTTCAATCGTTCAAAGGAAAATGGCCAAAGTATCTGGGAGGACCGACCCCTGAAGAATTAGCCAGAGCCGGATTTTTCTACTTGGGCGAAGGAGATAAAGTCAAGTGCTTCAGTTGCGGTGTGTCACTTCACCACTGGGAACCGCAAGATTCGGCCTACGTAGAACATGCTCGATGGTCACCGAATTGTCATTACTTACCCTTAGTGGGACCGAGACATTGAAGTAACTTCTTACCATAATAATCTGTTCATGGATACTTTACAAGAGAACATTTGTGCTTTGCCCGTGGAGTTGAGAGAACGCATTTATCGAGAACTGGTCAAAATACAAGTGAAACGTAAAGAACAATTGCATCCGTTACGTCACCGGTGTTTGAACCACTGGTACCTGAAGGCTATACAAGGATTGATTCAATTGAAAGTGTTCCATCGGACAGACATTGATCAACGATCCTCTAGTTTTCAAAAGGATTGGTTTGTTATGGACGATTCTACCTACATCATTGTAAACGTACTGCATCGAATTCCAGAGGAAGAGTTAACGAATTACCAACATCTTGAACGCAATGTCAACTTGGTGAAAGAGGAAACTTCTGAACGAATTGTAATGTGTAGATTAGTGACTCAACGATTTAAATTCGACACTGAAGTAAAACCATGTTTGTGCAAAGAGTACATTTCTTGTGTCAGACCAAAGAGAATTTAGTATGACCTATTCATGGATACTTTACAAGAGAACATTCGTGCTTTGCCTGTGGAGTTGAGAGAACGCATTTACCGAGAGCTGGTCAAAATACAAGTGAAACGTAAAGAACAATTGCATCCGTTACGTCACCAGATCTTTAACCACTGGTACCTGAAGGGTATAAGAGAACTGATTCGTCAGAAATTGTTTCAGTGGTCAGACCTTGTTCAATACCTCCAGGTCCCCGATGATTCACGTGTTGATCATTTTGTTTACTTCGAGATTCACCTAGAGCAACCCATTGAGGAAGACGAGGTAAAGGATTACCAACATATTTTACGTGGAATCTACTTAGCGGAAGAGGAAACTTCTAATCGAACTCTGACGTTTCGGTTACAGTATGCAAGATTTACATTACCCACTGGAAAACGAAGATCACTGGCTAGAAAGTACGTGTATTCTTTTCGAAACAAAGAGACTATAAAAACAGGCAGCTATGCCACGACTTATGTCGTATGTAATCCAACAGATTCCGTGGAAGGAACTCAATGACCATATTCAAACCGTGGATCATTACCATCGATTATTACAAGAACTGTATCCATTCAATTTGGGACGACAAGTGGCGTGTGTCTTAGTGACTTGTTTTCTGGGATTTCGTTTACCAGCCGATTCTTTGTGGACTCTTTACGATCAGTACTTACCACCTCAATGGCCTTAAATGGTCACGAAAAACTCCTTTTGCTCAAAGCCTTGCGGTTTCATCTGGATACTTCTCGACCTCAACAGGAAAAAAAGATTCGTCAACTTTTAGCTACCCAAGACGTGTATGACGATGTGTGTGTAGCTTGTGACTTACACCCTCATTGGACAGATGTTCGTGACTGGAAAAAGGGGGGTTTTGAGGCTTGGACCCAAGAAGTGGCCCAGTATGCACAAGAGTTGTTCAAGGAAAAAAGTTACTTTTCAACCTGTGTTAGTGACGGTGCCAGAAGAACCCGTCACCGAGAACAACCACTCGCTTCAGGACAGGACTGTCATGGACATTCCTGAAAGGTCATTCCGGGAGGACACTTGTGTGACAATACCTCATGTAGAGAGTGTAAGAACATTACACACTGTCCCTAGGACATCTTGGTTACCCAAAACATGTTGTACAGACACTTGTTTATATTCCACTTTGATCGCTTTGCTGAGTTTTATATTCCTGTACATCACTATTTGGGTTGTATGTATTTTTGTCTTTCGTGTTCATATTTGAAACATTCAATAAACGTGTTCTGAAAAAGTATATAAACTCTTGTCTTGTTTGTTTTTCGTGTCACAAGTGACATTTCTCATACCATGGCTACCTCTGCTGTCTCTGCTCCCTCTTCCTCTACTGTCAAAGTCATCGCCGAACACTTAGATCGTGCCAGTTGGGAGGCTTTGTATCTTCGCCATCCCTTTAACATGCTCATTGCTGGACCTAGCGGTTCAGGCAAAACCGAATTCGTCAAACGTTTGATCGAACATAAACATCATTTGATCGATCGACCCCCTCAACGGATCGTGTGGTGTTACAAAGAATGGCAATCGGCGTACAACCTCTTGCGAGAAAGTCAAGGCGATTCCATCGTGTTTGTGGAAGGCATTCCTAAAGAAGACGACGGCATCGTCTCTGACTCCCGTCTAACCCATTTGGTCATTTTCGACGACATGTTAGGAGAAGACGAAGAAGAAATTAAATTGTGGTTCACGCGCAAAGGGCATCACCGTAATGCCAGTGTCGTTTACATCACCCAAAATTTGTTTCAACAAAGTAAAGCCCATCGTACCATCAGTCTCAATGCGCATTACGTGGTCTTGTTTAAAAGCCCTCGAGATAAATCGCAAGTGCAAGTCTTAGCCAAACAGTTAGGAACGCCTTGGCTGACTCAGGCGTACGACGATGCCACTCAAACGCCACACGCCTATTTACTCGTCGATTTGAAACCTACCACTCCCGAGGATTTGCGATTTCGTACCCACTTGTTTCACCACTGGTGCCAAGACGGAGGGCCTGTCCTGTACACGTCTCCGTCCTCGACTTCATTTCACTTCCCATCAAAAAATCTATAAAAACCTCAGACGCTTTTTCGTCTGTCTAGCAGCAGAGGGGGCGAATCCGACATTTTGTCCAATCGTTATTTGGCTTAATTAATACTTTCTGCACTCAACGATCTAGTGTCGTCAGCGCCTGGTAAAAAAAAAACGACGACGTCGTTGGGGGGATCGTCGCGTCGTCATTTGGTTTAATTAACACCTTCTGCGCGCCGATCCCCAGCGTCGTCAGCGTCCGGTAAGCACATCGACGACCGCGTCGATGTCATCGCCCCCCTCTGCTGCTAAGGAGTTATTTACAATGAAAATTATTTACAACTAACCGAATATTTGGTCAAGTCCGATACGATATCGTGTCCGAGGATCATGTAAATTTATCGTTACGAATCCATGTGGGGTCGACTGAGCATGACTAAAAAAGTTTCGAAAAACATTAAAGTCCATGTCACCGCCGCACCATGTCTGCCAAATATTTCGTAGCGTGTGTGTATCAACGCCGTTGAATACAGCAAGAATATTGCAGTTGTCTCTGATTACTTTTGGAATCTGAGTGTATCGTTGAGTGACATATATCACGTCAGTGTTTTTATGCCTGCCTCTGGAAAATATCCTAGCTGGGTTTTTTTGATTGTCTAACATAACATCATCGTACACGACTAGATTGTTAACGTCGCCATCAATATCATCAATACCCGGTGCATCATTGATATCCGTAATAAACTCAATAACATTTTTTTTAGCGATCGCTGATGCATTCTCGTTGAAATCTTTCAACACCTCGTAGCATCGTTGATCATCTACGCTAGGAGCAACCAAATACAACTTATCCCACTTCATCCATCTCATTATTAAATTGAGTAACAATTGCGTCTTGCCGGATCCAGATGGTCCGATGATAATCATCCGGATCGAGTTTGGTAACGCTGCAACATGCTTAACTGGTTCTCTTGTTTTAGTCGCCGAAAAATCAATTATATTCATATCTCTATACATAAATTATGGATCTATATTGTGTGAAGTGCAGAGTGCGTACTGGCACAAATGATATGACAACCGTTACAACAAGGAATAATAGATCGGCGCTTACTGGCAAGTGTGTACAATGCGGTACAAAGAAATTTAGATTTATTTCTATTAGACCCGGAGATGTTTTAAAAAAAAGCGAGGAGGTGACATCGCAGCCAAATTGGCAAAACTCCCCGGAACACCGTGGGCAAAGTATCCAGGAGAAAAGCACCTCCCAGGATATAGCTACTGTGGCCCCGGAACACGATTAGATATCAGACTCGATGATCAAAATCAGCCGCGACCCGGTGAGTATCCAATAAACGCTATCGATAAGGCGTGTCATGCTCATGATGTTGCTTACAAAAGTAGCGATCTGCAACAGCGTCATATCGCGGATGTAAAATTAATTCACGCATTAAATGCTATTCCTGATAAATCCGTCAAAGAAAAATTGGCCTCATGGTTGGTAAAATCGGCTATGAAAGGTAAATTAATGATTGGCGCTGGTAATTAATAATAACATGGAATCCATCTATTATTCTCCGAGAGGATACTGGAAGGGGAAGGCCGCAATTGGTAAGCTTGCAAGCGCTGCAAAGGTAACAAAGACCACTGCGGCTAATTGGTTATCCAAACAGGCTATATGGCAAATCTATCTACCACCGCCTAAACAAATCAACTTCTCGCGCTTTGATGTCAGCGTACCTAATGAGGTTCATCAGGCTGATATACTATTTTTGCCGCATGACAACGGTTACAAATACGCGCTAACCGTAGTTGATGTTGCGAGTCGATACAAACAAGCGGAGCCGTTAAAAACAAAGTCAGCAACTGAAGTAGCCGCTGCGTTTGAAAGAATTTATCAAAGAGGTCCTCTGCGCTGGCCAAATCTATTACAAGTTGATCCCGGTAGTGAATTTCGCGGCGCTGTTTTATCAACGCTGAAACATCATAGCGTCGCGGTACGACGAGGTCATACTGCGCTACATCGTGATCAGGCAATTGTTGAACGATTCAATCGGACTCTCGCTGAACGGTTATTTGGATATCAATACGCGAAAGAATTCATCCAGGAAAAACGATCTCGTGAATGGGTTAAAAGATTACCAGGCGTAATTTCAGCGTTAAATAACGAGATTACCCGAGCAATCAACATGAAGCCCAGCGACGCGATTAAATACGAGTATATACCCGGAAGATCAAAAATAGATAGCGTTTCCAAGCCGATTCTCGGCGATGTCACTGTCAGATATCTGTATGAACCAGGAGAGCTTGAAGGCGGTAAAAAAAGAGCTACTGATCCTATTTGGAGTGTTACCACACATAACATATCAACGATAACACGATCAACTGGTAGACCACCGATCTATAGACTGGATTCAACTGCTCCTCAGCGCGGATTTACACGCGAGCAACTACAAGTGATACCTAACGATACTCAATTGCCCCCACGTGGTCTTAACTAGCGCCGTTGCGTCTATTGCACTCAAGACAGGTCAACCTCACATTGTTTTTGACATGACCGAGACTGTTATCGATCCTATCCACGGTAAATTGGCGAGTGTCTTTATCCGAATAACGCCAACTCATTATACAATTGCAACTCGCGCAGTGATTATTCTGTTGTTGTCGTAGCGAGATTATTAATTCGGCATCAATATCAAAACGCCGCTGTTTTTTTTTATCCTGTTGGCGGTAACCCGAGAGTTTTCTATCAATGACGCTTGCATCGATGGTGACTTTGTCGCCGGCTTCGTCGGTGGCTTCGTCAATAACAATTCTTCGAAGCTGATTTATCCTTCGTACTCTGGACACTGCAAGATAGACTAGATTCGACCATTCGATGCGATTATCAACTATCCAAACAATGGTGTCCGTGATGGTTAGTCCCTGCGAGGAATGTATTGTTGTTGCGTATCCTAACGTCCACGGGGATTTATCAGCACGTAGCGCGTCCTCGACGACGCTGATATCAACGAGCACGATATCATTCAGCACGAGAATTTGTTTTTTTGTCCCTGACGCTGTCGGGCCCGGGATTTCAACTTCAATGTTCTGCCGCCGTGTGTCCGTGGGTCTATAACATAACGGCACTGGGCGCGTTGGAAACTTTTCCTTATGCAACGTAAACAACCTCCGCTGAAGTGTGTCTCTGACTATCTTTCTACTCGCTACAATCAAATCGTTTGGTTTCCATGTTTCCCAGAATTCATTTAACGGCGTTTCCGGAATCACCTCGCGGATTATTTCACATTGAACTCTATCCGGCTGTAATCTGATTAATTTTTTAACCTCGCGCAGTTGTTCATCAAGTGCTCGGTAATCAGTATCGGTTTCTTCATAATAGTCCACAAAACCCTTTAACCAATCATGTGGACCCTCGCCGACAAATGGTGGCGGTTGACCATGGTCGCCACACATGATCACCGCTGTATTCGCGCGCAGCAACCAATCAAGAAACATTTGTAAAGTATCTAACGAAACAGTACATATCTCATCCCAGATGATAACCTCAGGAATAAATTTTTCACCCATTCGATCAGGAGTCCACTCACCGCCGCTGTATCGAAAAAAGCTGTGATAAGTAACGGCGTCAACATTTCGTTGTTTTATCTCTCGCGCTAGTCTATGGGTCGGTGTAAGCACGATTATACTTGCCCGCGTTCGAAATAATTCAATTGCCCGAGTCGTCTTTCCTGACCCGCCACAGCCGCTTAAATAAACTGTTTTATGTCTACAAATTGGATCAGAACACGATGGTGCATTAGACCATTCTGACAATTTATCACCGCGTAAGTAGTTGTTCTCAACGGTGACATCTGCTGACGGGGAATAATCGCGTCGTATTTCATTTTTAATTCTCCATGTACCCCAACTCTCGTCCGGACTAGTAAACCCGGCTACGTTTTCCTTATACGCTACGTCAACATAAAACGAATCAACGGCTACTCTAACCGCGGTATCGGGGAATCTATTTATCATCGAGAATAAATTGATAGCGGCATAGCCCAGCATAGACGCCCTCAAATGTGGATACGCCGGGCTGTCTCCATCGCTGTAGGTAACAACTGTACCCAACCTCGTTCCATTGGACAAGAAAGCTGTTTTGCAGTTCACGTATCTATTTTTTGCCACTGCGTCCTTGATTACGAAATCATATTCTGCGTCATCTATAATCAGCCGTGAGCAATATCGTTTGTAGTCGTGGTTTTTTCCACCTTGTGTGAACTTACCAATTATTCTTCTACCGAGATCTTTTGCCTCTCTGTTTCGTTGGTTGAATATCCTCCTGGACCATTCGATGATATATTCCTCGTCGGCATCAATGTTTTTTCTGGACTCGTCAATTATGCTATCTAGACGCTCTGGTTCTGGTAACCAGACTTCAGTCTGCGCCCGGTATGATATAATCGCGTCACTGACAATCAACGAAACTAGCATGCTACAATCAATCATATACCGTAGCAGCGCTATTGGCAGCCACTTCTTTTCAGCCATGTGTCTACCGATCCAAATATAGCAACAGCGATGAAGTCCTGCCGCGAATTCAAATGATACTATGCGAGCGAATCCGGTTAAATCAAAATCAGGCAGTGGTCCATTAATAGCAACACGAGTCATTTCATGACTGGGGTGTCCAAATCGTCTAAAGTACTCAGCGGCGGATCCATACCCGAGAAAACTCGCTGGATAACAGGCAACCATATCAACCGAGATCATAGCGTCGCGGCTGTATTCAGTGTTCCATAGTCCACCGTGATAGTATTCCAAACAACTGGATTGTACATCCGGCAGAAATTCCTTGCGCGTTGGTCTCCACGCATTTTTCCTTGCTGCAACATGAGCTACAACCGATGGAATCGTAAAACAATTTGTTAGCAGTTGTTCATCATGCTCTTTAAATTCCATGGCGGTTTTTTTCATCCTGTTGTGAAATGCTTCAGTGCGATATAATTCACCGTTTGGTCTTACAAACTGATCAAAGGTATCCGCATCGTTTTCAGCGCTGCGAAGTAACCACACTGATACAGGGTCGTTTTTACACAAGCAAGCAATAGCATCAAATAGTTTCCTCTCCGCGAGAAAACCGTCCTCTCCTAAAAATTCCCCCGGGATATACTTTACTGTTCTATCCCGTGGAAATATTGTGATCGCGGGCGTCCATGCGTGTTCGTTATGATCAATAATTTTGATTGGGGCTCCATTTGATTTGTACTTTGATTCGTATAATACTTCACCGGTTATCGTTGTAACGGTTATTGGAAATCTCAACGACGTTTCTAATCTCGCTATGTCGCTGATGGTTGCTCCACGCTCTTTTACGGTTAGTTCCCACTGGTTGATTTTGCTACGTCGTAAATCAGTCAATTTGTTTCCTCGACATGAATTTGTAAAATGCTCTATTACTCGCTCTGCTACACAATTTATCCCCGTTGACTGTTTCATCGGTTTCAGTTTTCCGATATCAGGTTTCTTATTTAACGGGTATATTCCATAAACAACTGCTGTTTCAGGATACGCTCGTTCATAGTATGGTCTGTCAATTCCGGTTAACAACCCCGGCTTGGAGTCGCGGCTAACAGTGACTGTTTTCTTGTCGCTGAGAACTGGTTCAAATTTATCACGTATGATCCAATCGCCTGATTCCACCCGGACAATGAATTTTACTCTGAAGAAATACCTTTTACCGTCAAGTTGTGATATTATCGTTGCTGCGCGGTTGTCGTTCATGGTAGCATCAACAACACCATCAATTCGAAATGTTGACCAACTATGAGATGCACCATCACGCTTGAATTCACCGATACAATCGCGTATTTTATTCAACAGGGTTCTATCGTTTATTAACGCTTTTGGCGTGTCCTTGAGGACTCTATCGAGATTGAATTTAATATTTTTCCAGGGCTTAATTACTGCTAATCTCTCAAACTCATCCATATAATTAAAACAAGTATTTAAATAAAAGAATATAGTATAATGAATCACTGCAAATGGTTAATGATTGGGTCGATAACCCCGTGCAATAAATCATGTAGAGGTGAATTCTGCGGGTATCATTTACAAAGCGTTCGTAATGGTTCTCTTGGCCCCCTCCCGTGCTTGGTTTGCCACGTTGGTGTAAGAGGAAAATCACAGTTGTGTATTAATTGTGGCGGAAAGCGATACAGAGAGTTAAAACGCTATTACGATAAACGAATAAAAAACGCCGTCATTGACCCCACCGCAGACTTCGTCATCAAAACTCCTCAGGACTACATTGCAAGGTTTATAATTAAACCAAATAATAAATTAGACAAGTAGTATTATTATACAAATGGACCAAGAGTTCAGACCTCACCCTGTGTTTGTTAATTACGAGGCATCTCGCGACGGTATTGTTAGAAACCGCAGACTGAAGAAGCCGGTTGGTACCGTAAATAATCACGGATACTTGCGATTTAATGCTGGGAAAAAAATCTGTCTTATTCACAGGATGGTGTATGAAGCGTTTAACGGACTGATCAACGACGGTCTCGTTATTGATCACATTGATGGATGTCCTCAAAATAACAGACTGTGTAATCTAAGAGCTGTTACACCGAGTCAAAATTCCAAATTTGGAAAAACAGGAGGGATGAGAAAGGCAAAACCCGTAAAGTCATTTGATACAATAACGCACGAGGAAAAAATATTTCGCTCTATGAATGCGGCTGGTAAATACTTCGATATTTGTAGTAAATCAGTTCTAGATGTTGCGGAGAATATAACTAAAACAGCGATCTCAAAAAAGACGGGTCACAGAATTCGATTTTCATATATAACATCAAAGGGAGATAACTCATTTTGTGATAGCGTCTCATGACAAGAGTTATGTCCCTTGAAGTCCAATTAATGTTGCGATTAATTAATCATTTTACGATGAAAACTAATGAAATACACGCTATTATCTAACAGCTGTATTCTTTTTTTTAATGTTTTATTTGAGTATTTGGTTTCATTTAAATGCCGTGAAACACCATTAATAAGTATTTAAGGGTTTAACGATTCAAGGGAATTCAAATTAACACACACCTTGTGACTGACGCCGCTGTATTAGTCACTTTATATATAAGATGACTCGTTATAAGCCTGGGGCTTTCGAAAGCCAATTCAACTAATCAAAACTAACCCACGCTCTTAACCCGGGCGTGTGGTTGTCTTTTGTTCACAATCATGCAACCGGGTTAATTTAATTGGGTTGCTTTTGATTGGTTGAATTGGCCGTAGAGTTCCGCCCCGTCGTTTTATGTTTGTGCTGTCTTGTGCCGTCCCATCATCCATCAATCATTTCATTGTAAATATATTCATCCATGTAGTGATGTCCCTAAACATATCTTCTGGGAGGTCTACGATGACGTTTGTCACCCTAGGCCTCCCCCCCGGAGATGTATGTTTAGGGTTCCAAGATGTGAATGTCCTTAATTAAGTATATGTGTATGCCTGTAATCTGCCACAACACTCAAGTGGAGATTCACGGCATTGTACCGTCTATGTATGCCTGTAATCTGCCACAACACTCGAGTGGAGATTCACGGCATTGTACCGTCTATGTATGCCTGTAATCTGCCACAACACTCGAGTGGAGATTCACGGCATTGTACCGTCTATGTATGCCTGTAATCTGCCACAACACTCGAGTGGAGATTCACGGCATTGTACCGTCCATACAAAAAACGGGGTCAAAAATGACCCCAATAATTTTATTAAATTTTAACTTAAATTTTATTAAAATTTTTGATATTAGAAATAAGATGTTCTATAAGAATAATGAATATCGAAGACATCAATAATATATTAGCCGAGATTTCAAAATTAAAAAACCAAGGAATTGAATTATCTGATGGTCTCGACAGTGAAAAAATATTATCCGATTATGAGATTATTAACGAACAGTCGAAACGGGGGCGTTTTACCCTGGCCCGCGAGTATTTTTTTATAAAACGATTACAACATACGATTAATGAAAACTTGTACCACAATGACGCAAATGCATTCATTGGACTATTTACTGCCGTTGAAATAATACGAAAAAAACTTGGACGTGTTTATGAACGACGCCGGGAGATTTCTAGCAAGATCAAAAACATTAGAAGGATTATAGACGAAAACTCCGGCGAGAAATTAGAAATTGCTTCGCAATTGCAATAATGGTAGGCGAATCACTTACTACTCGGCTAGCCAGAGAGCGGCTAGCAGCGCTTAAAAAGTTTATACCGTTACGAGATAGGGTCCGAGAACAACTTCAAACGCGGCAGCAACTACAAACCGATTTTACTGTTGGAAGCGAGCAACTCTTTGCCCCGGTAACTAAAGCGACCAAAGATGTTACGGCGGCAACTGTACCCGTTCTTGGTGCGCTTGAAAAGATAGCGGCTCAGACCGAACAAACAAAAAGGTCTTTAGAAACACTTCCTGCAAAAATAGCGGCTGCTACAACACGGAGGCCGCCACCACTCGCTATAACCGAACCACAAGAACCCTATGTTACAATGGCCGATGAAGAAGAACTAGGCGCCACCGCAAGAGAACCAGAAGAAGAAATACCCGAAGAAATACCAGAAGAAGAAATACCGGAAGAAAAAGAGGGGAATATACCCCGTATTGTACTCAAGAAGAGCACAATAGATGAAATTAGAGGCTTCAGCAGCAGGGAAGAATTAATTAATTTTGCTGCCAACAATTTTGCTAAGAGCATACGAGATAAGAAGCATATCAATAGCGGTTACGAGAAAAATATAAAGTCGTTAAAGGACTGGGCAAGAATAGTGTATTTAGCGAGTAAACATAAAGAAGCATTACCACATCGTGGTGATCCCGATTACGATGAATTCCACAAGGAAGTTAAGAGTATAACACCAAAAAAAGGAAAAGGATACTCTGTTGGTAAAGAATCCTACGGCGTTACCTGTCCTGGTAGTGTTCTCAGTGATATATCACGGCTAGAGGTATTAATTGGAGGAAAACGAGCCGGAAATAACTCTACGGAAATAATCAATGAGGCCGCTGATATTTGCAAGCGGTTATTTGCAGGCGGTATTATGGACATTAATGCATATCGAACGCTCATAGACGAACTCGTGGATGATTAATTGGAAAACTGGTGTTTTTAATAAGGATGATCATACACTACAACCATGATAAACCAGTACTCGTCTACGTGGTAAACTCGCGATTGCCTGTTTACCGCGCGTACTATGGAGATGGTCTCGGTAGCACCATTGCGGGGTTATTTACAAGAATGGCTCCAAAAGTAGCGCCGTTAGCCAAACAATTAGGAATGAAGGCTATTGATGTTATTCGTGATAAGGGTATTAGTGCCATTGGAGATGTTGCCGGAAGGGCGTTTTCTGCCGCACGAGACAAACTAATGTCGTTGGTAAAATCCAGGAGAAAAAAACAGAAACCACCGGTAATGCCATCAACGACAGTGATGCCTGCAAATGTCAGTAAAGTAATAAATAACGCCGTGGAAGAAAAATTAGAGTCGTTGGCGACTTCGCCATCCGCCGATGCGGCAACCAACGCGCTCATGAACGCGATAGCGGGAAGTGGTTTAAATTCAAAGAATTTACGACGAAAAAATCGCAATTGAAAACATCAACATGATAAATAATAGAATGTTTGCGCGTACCGCTGATCCCGCGTTTGATATGGACGCCCCAGTGCGCAGGGATGATTCTGTCCGTGATTATCAATATTATTCTTATTATGCAGCGCAACCCGACCTACGATCGCGAATTGAACTTCAAGTCCAAGATACCAGTAAATACTTTCTGCCGTGTGAAGCGTTTATCGAAATCGAGGGAGAACTCGTGACAAATGCCGCCGATAATGCACCATACCCAAATGACCCTCGTGTTCGAGTTGGCTTCGTCAACAACGGTATCATGGCGTTATTTGAGAGCGCCAGATATCTTATTGACGGGCGAGAAATTGAATCAATAGAACGCGAGGTTGATGTTGCAACGACGATAATTGGGTTAGCGAGATATTCAGATGATTATACAAGATCGGCGGGCCCATCTATAATGTTTGCGAAGGACTCCACCGATAACGCTGATCATATTCAGTACATTAACGTGCTGGTGGAAAGAGATACCGCATTTGACCCACAAGCTGAAGCAGCCAATCCAGACCGCAGGGTTCAATATCATAAAAAGTCTTAACGATAATTACAATATGGGATTCGCAGTACGAGTAGGGATGTTGCACGGACCACGCCGAAAGTTTTCATGCGCGATTCCACTCCATCACATATTTGGATTCTGCAGAAATGTCAGGAAGGTTATCTATGGGGCCAAGCACACAATTGCCCTGACGCGAAGGGGCGATGATAACAATGCAATATGGCATGCTGCTGGCGTCGCTGCCGGTAAAGTCATTTTAACTAAAATGGCATTGTGGATGCCGGTGCTGACTCCATCAGTTACCACGGAAGCACGATTGTTAGCATTTATGGAACAGGGAGGGAAATCGCTGTTGAGTTGGCTAGCGGTAACAACTGATGCTAAAGAGGATAACGTCGCCGATACGTTTACATGGCACCTAGCATCAAAACAGGGTGTTTCAGCCCCGCGTCATATATTCATAGCGCTACAGAATAGGGAACGATTGGGCAGTCAAGAACACAGCCATATGATATTTGATCAATTAGGAGTCAGGGATGTTTCGCTGAGAATAAACGGACAACAGGAACCATCCGAGGATATACAGCTTAATTACGGCGACAACCATATCGCACGTGTGTACCATCGATTGCTGTCATATATGGGCCGTGATCAAAACGTCGACACTGGTTTGCAAATATCACAACTTGATTTTAAAAAGCTGTATCCGATTTATTATTTTTCGTTGGAACATCTTGATTTAACGAGACAATCCGTCGTTGATATACACTTCCGAGCTCATATAGCCCCGGGTAATGTTAATTATAGAGCGGTTGCTGTCATTCTCAGCGATAAATCAATGCTGCTAGAAGGTGCTGGTGGACGAATGAGAATCGTTGATGCGCCAGTGGAAAACATGTAATTGAAAACACAAACGCGTTTACAATAAAATGTCGTATAGTGTCGTCAGTGTAGAGTTGACTGATGGTCAAGTCAAGAAATTACGATCAAAGTCGGCTAAACAATGCGGGACCACAATAACGCTGAAGCCGTCACAGATGGCGGGTGGTAATCATAAGATATCGTTGACGGCGCGTCAAATAAAACATTTCAATGACGCGATGAAGAATAAAAAGGGTGTTCAAATAGATTTTTCAGCCGCAGCAATTAAAAACATGGAAAAGACCGGTGGGATATTTCCGCTGTTAGCTGCGATTCCAGCGTTGATTGCCGCGGCCGCACCAGCAGTGGCTAAGGCGGCGGCGTTAGGAGCCGTTGGTACCGCGGCGGGAATGGCATTGAAGAAGGCAACCGGGAAAGGCTACAAAAAAAAAACGACCCGTGGCCGGAAAGGGTCTAAGACTACCGGGGACCCCGTATTCATGGTACTCGGGAAAGGGTCTAAGACTACCGGGAACCGTTTATTGACTCGGGAGTCTATGACTCCTGAGTCTATGACTCCTATGTCTAATTTTGATTTAATAGACGCCGCAAACGCGCTAGCGATAAAAAACTTCAGAGGTGTTTTCATGAGGGATCAATTACCGGCGGCACCAAGGAATACTGAAACAGGCATAATTAACCTCGATGGGTCCTCCGGAGCGGGAACTCATTGGGTTGCATACGCGATTGATCCGCGTGCGATCGTCTATTTTGATTCATACGGGTTAGCCCCGCCGAAAGAGTTCATGCGGTATATCCGGGCGTGTTCAGCCCGGGCGTGTTCAGCCCGGGTTTTTTATTCCACGCTGCCAACACAGCAATTAAGTGACCCGCCGATATGTGGCCGTGAGGTATTGAACGTACTTGCGGCGATTTCATCATCGCGGAAACCACCTCATGTGGTTGTAAACGAATACACTAGTGGGGTCGTAGAAGCTCAACGGATTTTAGAGAATAACATTTACAATAACGATGATTGATATTTGGGGGCGACCGGTTTCGGCGCTGAAAAAACCCACGGAAACGGCCGCCACCGATGACATAAAAAAACTAATTGAGGATGAAATCGCTGATACGTTGAATTTAACAAGTGTTGACCCAGGTGAAATAGTTGTGTTTCAAGACCGCCAGGGTAAATTGAAATCCAGTAATGTGTCGCTGAATGACGTTTTAATACGACAGCGTGATGCCGCCGAGAACGCTATCGCGCTGTATACCAGCGACGGACGACTCAAACCGGGTGAAGATATATCGATGATAGATGGAAAAATAAGTATACTTGGCGACAGTCATATAACCATGTCGAATTAGTTAAAAGGTTTACGTGGTGAATTTAACTTTCATGGAGAACAGTTCAGGTCGATCCTAACGCGTTTCACCAATGTGCAACACATTGTCGATAGTTTTTTTCGGGGACCCCCGACGGCAACCGAACCAAATCTTGCAACAATAACAAATGCTATTTCGGAACTTATGGCGCTGTCGGCCAATTTACCACCGTTGCGAAAAAATGTTAACAGGATTGATAGCGCCGTTGATAAATTCTTTGGTAAAAAAAATATCAAACCGGATGAAATCACAATAACTATAAATGATATCACTGCGTATGGACAGGAAATAGGAATAATCAAATTTATTGTTGAAGCGATTAGAGAAGGACTATCGAGAACAGAGCAACTCGAAAAAATAAAAACCCCTCATAAGAACATCATCAACACAGTATACACAATTCAGCATGGATCATTCGATTGGACTCCTACACAGAATACAGTAGATATCACCGCAACTGTTAAGGGCATTTATCGATTGACATTGATTTCGGCGATGCAGTTTAGTATATCATCGTCGAGTTCATCCGGGTTTAACAATACAGTGTCAACAATTATAGACAAGGACACAATTGAACGGTTTGTGATTAAGGCCGTTGATAGCAATCTATTTAGGACAAACATCACATGGTATGTGGAATTTGTAGCGAATCTAAGTAATTAAAAACACTAGCTCTTTTAAAATAAAAATGACCACCAAGGAAATTGAATCAGAGGTATCACCGACGTCACATCAATATCGATTCGATACCGCAAAAGAATTTTCCGCGAACTTGAAAACGCTTTCCGAACAATACCGTGCAAAAATAAAAAAATACCGCAGAAAAATAACCGCCATCGACGCGGTCGTGTACTCGGTGTCGGGCATAGTAGCTGGCGCCGGTGTTATTTTATCCACGGTAACCACGATAGCCCCGATCGCTGTTCCAATCGCTGTCTCCGCGATGACAACAATTGCTGGAGTCGCCAACGCAATCACTAGGAAGATATCATCGTGTTTTCAGAAAAAACTCGACGAGTACACAGTAAAACATCAAATAGTATCCGACGCGTACTCGAAATTATCCGGGTTGATCTCGTTATCGATTGATAATTTGTTCGTATCCGATGTTGAATTCTCCACGATGGTCCAGTTGTATAGCTCCGCGATGTCAAAAATCGAGGATTTTCAACTGGAAGCCGGAACCACCTGGTTGTTGAAATTAGACACTAAAGACAACGAATAATAATAATGTCGCTGAACCCCGAAGGGTCTCAATTACTTCAGCGGATCGCGGAGAACACCACTCCGGTACAAACAAATATGATATCAATAACGTCAACGAAACCCGAATTCAGTGTGAACTTCCCATCGCCGGTTCCAGTAAAGGAAATAGCGCTGGCAAAATTGCGAGTATATCACAGTTGGCCTAATATCCGAGCGAACGCATTTAACGGACAACAACCTAATAACTCGCTGGTTTTTGCATGGACAAATAAGCCCGATGGGACCCCAGACTGGAATGAGGTTACAATACCAACTGGGTCATACCAAATAGAACAAATCAATAAGGAATTTCAACGCAGGATAAAATCGATCACAGGAAAAGAATCAAAAATAGCTATTACGGTTCATGAACCGACGTTATCGTCGACGATTGAAATAAGCACACCGGGGTATATGGTTGATATTTATAACAGTTCAATAAGAACCATACTAGGATGGCCTAAGGAAAAACCCGCGGACTTGCACACGAATGAGAAATCGTATCATGAAATTACCCCCCGGTATCTAAATAATTTATCTACTATAAAAAGCACGTTATCACCCAGTTGGTTTTTATTTCAAAGCAGGAATATCATGCAGTGGTATTTTCAGCATAAGGAAACTCCTGAATCGGTCGCCATATTAACATTTATTTTAAGTGATATCACTGATATGTTTGCCGAGATTAATCATTATTACCAATTACAACTAGAACAGCTACGGGAAACAAAAGAACGAAAACACGTTGAGGTGTTGAATCAACTTATATCAGACATGGAATATATCAATGAACGAGTCGTTAAAATGATATCCGATAACAGCGATGGTAGTAAACAAAAATTCCTAACCGAGTATAATATCACAGAAGCCGATTTACCCGATTTCAAGTTTCCAGGATACAACGCGCCAGAACTAAGAAAGTCTCTTAATGATTTTCTCGGTCCATCAACTTATATCCTCAAACACGATAACGAAGATAGTGGTAGGCATATTGCCCCGTACAACGTAAATATCACATCAGTGATAGCGATCAATCTAGTGTGTGATGTTATCGAAGGGAGTTACCAGGTAGATACCAAGCAATCAAATCAAGCTCAACAGGGATATATCCTTTATTCGTTTTCACCAACAGCCCCTCCGGGATTTTTAATCGTTGAGAGTCCGATTAATCCGGTCTATATGCGATGCCATGATCGGTTTTTAACGAGAATTAATTTTAAACTCACCGATCAGTCAAATAACCTAATTGATCTACAGGAGGAGGAGTTAGTGATCACTCTGTTTGTAAGATCATAGCAGCAGGGGGGCGATGACATCGACGCGGTCGTCGATGTGCTTACCGGACGCTGACGACGCTGGGGATCGACGCGCAGAAGGTGTTAATTAAACCAAATGACGACGCGACGATCCCCCCAACGACGTCATCGTTTTTTTTTTACCAGCGCTGACTACACCGGATCCGCTGAGTGCAGAAAGTATTAATTAAGCCAAATAACGATTGGACAAAATGTCGGATTCGCCCCCTCTGCTGCTTGTCTCACACTCAGTGCGAACATGACGTCCCTTCAGTCGCATCTTCCCGTCAAATTGATTCGTGCCTTGTATGGCATCAGTCGAGAAAAAGATCCACAAACACGAGCTCGTGTCTTAGAAGCTAGTCTCAAAGAAGTCTTACGATGGTTCACGGTGACGGCACGTCAATTACTCCAAGGAATCATTCAGATTCCTCATCAAACCCAACGCTTTTTCGATCGAAACAAAGTCGCTTTGGTCCAACTGGCCGATCCCCGCATCGACACTCAAACCAAAAAACAAATCATTTTGAAACCTGGAGGGAGCGGTACTCTAGGAGGGGTCATCATTCGCTCACTCTTAAGATGGGATCCTAATGCCCCCAAAGTTATCCCTAAGACAAAAGTTCAACGAAGCCCCAAGAAGAAAAAGACCAGGTCCCCAAAGAGAAGAACTTCTCCAGTGGCGGGACCCTCCTCTGACCAGACACCACCCCGAAAAAAGAAAAGAAGCCCCCAGAAAAAGAAACAGAGAAAAAGTCCTCAGAAAAAGAAAAGTCCACAGAAGAAGAAAACTAGTCGCAAGAGAGGCACTGCGGCCAGGACGCAGCCTTACACTCGCAAACCACGACCTGCCACAGCGTCTCCGACAGCCTCACGTTTGTCCACTTCTCCGTTGATGTCACCAGGAACTGAAGAGTACTTGGAGACGTTGATTACACCAAGAACTTCTCCGTTGATGACCCCCAAAAGAACTTCCCCAGTGGCAGGACCTTCCAATTTAGCGGCAGTGGCTGCTGCTCACAAAGTACCTTCTCCCAAAATCAAAGTCCATGAAAGATCGGGCATGTTACAAAGTTTACTGGATTTGTCCAAGCAAGAACTGGCTCGATTTAGTCCGTTACGTACCCCTGCACGACGTGTCATGCCTGTCCTCAAACTGATACGACGTAAAGACAATCAATGGCGACGCGTTCCAGTATAAAAAAGGCCTGTGACCGAGTAGGGTATCAGTGTTTTTTTGGTGCTCCTGAAGACTCAAAGATGTCACCCTCCAGAAAACCCCAAGGAAAGAAAAGGAAAGGACTGCCACCACGTTTAGCCAAACATGGGGACATGTTATCTGTCCTGTCCAAAGCTTCTCCACCCCTACGAAAAAAACTCATTCAAACGGCCTCCAAAGAGGTCATCGATACCGTGTGCGAATGTTGTTTGAACGTTTTGAAAGGCACGATCCCTTTGTCCAAACACCAGAAACAATGCTTAAGCAAACATCGTCACGTTCTTCGCCAAATGGTTCGAAAGAAAATTCCCATTCGTCAAAAAAAGATGTTAGTGCAACGTGGGGGCATTTTGCCCCTCTTGTTAGGCCCCATACTGAAAGGAGTCTTGGGAACCATGGTGGGAGGACTAGTGGGAGCAAGATAAAAAGGCCCTCGAAAGTCCCAAGATCTCAGAATTCACCCCTGACAACCCCATGGAAGGACGAAAACTAGCTTTAGTGCCTTACAAACGATGGATGGAATACCATCGGTGGCAAGAACAACGCACCCCGCATTTACCTCCCAATCCCAATTTGAGCGAGATGTCCCAGTTACAACACGAATTGCAGTCCTTGATGGATTGCCAAGATTTGTCCGAAACAGAAAAATCGCAAAAGTACGGTCAACTCTTGCAACGACTGCAACTCTTTCACCAGAAAGCTTTAGACGAAACAGCTCTACCCACTTTGAAAGATTTTAAGACCTTGATGAAAAGTCCAGCACCATCACCAGTACCAGTACCAGTACCGGTACCAGTGGTCAAGAAAGAAAAAGGAAAAGAAGAAGAAGAAGAAGGGTTTCAAACTCCACCAGAAAAAGTACGCAAGTTAACAACACCACCTACCTCCAGAATTGGATGGATTAAAAAGATGATGGCCACCCCTTCTTCATCACAAGAGAAAAAGAAAGTGAAGACAGAAGTGAAACAAGAACCGATATCCCCTGCTCAGACATCCTCCTCTTCGACACCTATTGCCGGTCGCACACGCAAAGCCTTGCAATCCAAGAAAATACCCCAAGAGAAAAAGAGTAGCCTCTTCCAAGAGTGGGTGCCTTATTAACACAAAAAAATGGAAAAAGTCTTAGCCAGCATTTACTACGATCGCTCGCATCCTGCAGGTTACGCAGGAGTTCAAAAATTGTATCGTGCTGCCAAAACTCGACTGAAAAGTCTCCGTTTACCTCAAGTGCAACGATGGTTACAAGAACAAGCTACCTACACTTTACACAAACCCATTCGACGTAAGTTTGCCAGAAGTCGCACCCGAGTGGAAGGCATCGATTATCAATGGCAAGCCGATTTAGCCGATGTCTCTCATTTGGCCAGCTACAATCGCGGCTACAAATATTTGTTTTGTGTCATCGACGTCTTTTCCAAATTTGCCTGGGTCGTGCCCTTGACTTCCAAATCGAGCAGCGAGTTAGTGCGAGCCCTGCAACGAGTGTTGAAACAAAGCGGTCGTCACCCTCTTCGATGGCAAACGGACAAAGGCACCGAATTTCTGAACCAAGCTTTCCAAAAAGAATTAAAGAAACGTGACATTCATTTTTTTACCACCGAGAATCCCGAAACCAAAGCCAGCATCGTGGAACGTTTTCAACGCACTTTGAAAGAACGCATGTGGAAATATTTTACGCATCACCACACTCTGAAGTACATCGACATCTTACCGCACCTGGTGCAAGCGTACAACCAATCTTACCATCGAAGCATCGGACGTGCCCCGCAAGACGTGACTCCCGACAACGAAGTGCTGGTGTTTGAGCGTCTGTTTGGTACGTCCCCGACGAGGGCTGTCCCCAAGAAAAGTGGAGAGTTGACCGTAGGAGATTGGGTGCGCATTGGCAAAACCAAACGCACTTTCGACAAAGGTTACTTACCTAACTGGACGACCGAATTGTTTCGCGTCACTGGACGAGTGCATGGCCGTCATCCTGCCGTCTATAAATTGGAAGACATGAACGGAGAAGTGCTCAAAGGAACGTTTTATTTGCCCGAGTTACAACGTGTCACCAAAAAAGAAGGCGACGTGTACGACATCGAAAGCATTCTCGAACGCAGAACCCGTAAAGTGGGCAAACGACGTGTCAAAGAAGTCAAAGTACGTTGGAAAGGATATCCACCCAGTTTCGATTCTTGGATCGACGCTTCGCAAGTCATCGACTATAAAAAGAAGAAGTGACCATCATGCCCTTTCACACATCAGACGCAGCTACGTCGACCACTCCTTCTTCCCCTAGTTCTTCTGTGCAAGATTTACAAAAACAACCCTTGTGGGTGTGGTGCGGAGAACGTGTGCCTAAAACGCAAATCGTCTTTTTCTGCCAAATCTTCGTGGTGTATTGTGTCATCGGGGCAGCCATTGCCAATTTGAGTTTGCAACAAGGAGACAAACAATTGTGGACCATTTTATTGAGCAGTTGCATCGCTTACCTGCTTCCCAATCCCTCCCTGAAATTCTCCTCGAACGGGAACGTTGTGTCCAGTGCCAGTGCCTGTCACCACTCCAACAACAACCACAACCAGAACCCCATTTTGGGCGGAGACACACCTCTGACATCCACTAATATTCCCTCGGACAGCCACAGAACTCTGGAATTATGAGTCACCAAAATCAATTTTACTTAACCTTACCCAGTGACAGTTCCATGGAGGTGTTTCGCAACAACACGTTGTGCTGTTACACGGCCAAATTACCTCAAGCCATCCCCTTAGATCACGAAGCCCATTGGGAAGTGGCTTTAGTGGAAATGATTCACCCAACCCAAGTCCACAATGTCATTCCCAATCAAAATTATTTTAAGGTAGAAGTTCATGACAAACAATTGCAAGATGAGTTGGATAAGATTGGCACATATAGCAATAAAACCTATGATGACAAAACTAAAACGTGGACCTACAACTTGTCCATTCTCCCAGGCTATTATTTCAGTGGTCATCATTTGGTCAGCGCCATAGCCTCCAAGTTTAATGGCGTGTTCCATAAAGCTTTGGGGAATGTCCAAAAAAGTGTCACCCTGGAATACCACAAAATAGCTCGTCGCTTCTGATGAAATTTTCTGAGGGGTCCAAAAAATTCATGTCTTTCTTATTTTGTCCTGAATTGTTTGACATATTGGGCGGTGACATGGAGATGAGGAAGATAGGAGAACAAAAAAAATCCCCCGAATTACCAGTCATTTATGACAACGACTCTTTTGCCAAGTATTTTCGTGTCCCGGTAGAACTGAACCAAGGACTGAATTTGATCTTCGTGTACTCCGATGTGGTGGAATACAACGTGGTGAGACACACCTCCGTGCCGTTACTGCGTGTCATTCCTTTCAAAGTGGATTCTGCCACAAACGCTGACGAGGAAGGTGGAAACACTTATCACGTCCACCGCGAATTTGTCCATCCTCACTATTTACCTGTCAGCAAGTCGTATTTGGACACGGTCAACATTACTATAAAAGGAGATTTGGGACAAAATATTCCATTCACCAAAGGAAAAGTCACGGTGAAACTCCATTTTCGAAAACGGTTCTCTCACGACTCGTAAGTAAGTCATGTATCCAGTGTACCAAGGGGTGGCTCGACAACGAGGACACGGTTTAGGAGACATGTTAAAATCGGCCTTTCGTTCGGTGGCCCCGGTGTTGAAACCGATGGTGACACGCGGATTGCACGCCTTGAAAGATGCGGCACTGACGCAAGGCAAAGAATTTCTCCAAAATGTCATCATCGACAAACAAAACCCTAAAGAAGCCTTCATGAGGGCAGGCAAAAATGTCTTGCTGCAAACGGGCAAAGACATTTTGGGCCGACGAGAGACACCTATAAATGCCCTGCACGCTACCGAGTCTGGCATTCAGCAAGGACAAGGCAGAAAGAGACGACGAATAAGAAAACACCCTTTCACCAGACTTCAAGCTAGAAAGGCCAAGAAAAGAAGAACCGTTCGAGACTTAGACGTTTTCGATTATTGAAACATAGAACAAAATGATGCACCGAGAGTCTTGCGCTTGTTCCAAGACGGAACTGGATCTGTTTGCCATGCCCCCCACCATGATGACCATGCAAGAATCCCAATGGGTGGAATTTCACCCCGTCTCCTCATTGACCGATTCCGCTCGCATCGAGTTTGAAATCAAAGGACAGCCCGAAGATTACATCGATCTGAATAGCAGTTACTTGTACTTAAAAGTCCAAGTTCTAAAAAAAGATGATAAAGGAGTAGAAGACGATGACGATATAGCTCCCGTGAACAATTTCATGCATTCCTTGTTCAGCTCAGTGGATTTGTACTTGAATAACAAACTGGTCAGCAGCAGCATCAATACTTACCCTTACCGTGCCTACCTGGAAAATCTCTTGACGTACGGAACAGATGCCAAGACAAGTCATCTCAATGCCTGTGTGCTGTGGGTAGATGACACACCGGACAAGTTCGACACAATAGATACAAGCAATGAAGGCTTTGAGGCAAGAGAAAACAAAATCCTAGGTAAAAAGAGTTTAGAACTGATGGATCGTTTGCATTTGGACATGTGGTTGCAAGAGAAATATTTGCTCAACGGGGTCAATGTCCGCTTGAGACTGAATCTCAGCAGTGCAACTTTCCATTTGCAGGCTGCTGATCTTGCTAAGGCTCCTAAAAGCATAATCCAAGAAGCCAAACTCTACGTACGACGCGTAGAAGTGTTACCCAAAGTAGGTAACGACATCAGTCAAACGTTGAGCAGAACAACCGCCAAGTATCCCATACGACGTGTGGAAGTGAAAACGTTCACCATTCCTGCTGGACAGCAATCCATGATCGAAGATCATCTGTTCCAAGGACAGTTACCCAAGCGTTTAATCCTTGGTATGGTCCTGAATTCAGCCTTCAACGGAGCCATCAAAGAAAATCCTTTCAACTTTCAACACTTCAACGTGAAGAAAATCGAAGTCAGTCGCGATGGCAAGACCTGGTGTACCCGACCTTTCGAACCTGACTTTGCCAACAAAAATTACTTGAGATCGTACTTGTCCCTGTACGAAGCCACCGGCCAGTTAGGAACCAACACCAGTCACGGCATTGAGTACGACGATTATGACGGAGGCTATGCTTTGTGGGCTTTCGATTTCACTCCAGACCAAGGCAGCGACGAGGGACATTTCCACCCTATAAAATCTGGCCAGATTCGTGTGGAACTTCAGTTTGCAAATTCTCTGCCAGCGACAGTGAACGTCATCCTGTATGCAGAATTCCATAATACCATAGAAATCAACAGTTTGAGAGAAGTCATTCTAGATTATTAGAAAGCCATGGAAGACTGTTATCCCTCTTTACCTAGTGAAGAAACTTTGGAGATGGAATGTAAGGAGACCGTGGAAGGAGAAGAATCTCAAGACAAAGACGAAGAAGATATCATGATGAAGTCGAGATGGCCAGAACAAGAAGACCATTTAGTCTCCTGTTTTGCCAAACACTTGGTCGACAAAATGACGGAATTGATCAAGAAAAATTGTTATGGATGTCAAAACGATCATCCCAGTCAAATTCAACACGATAAATGCCTAATGTTGAGTCAAGAAGAAAAATTGGACGAGTATCTGGACGAAGCTTGGAGTCTCATCTCGAACAAAGACGTGTTGCACCAGTGGTATAAAGACTTGCGTGAACATTCTTGTCCACCATTAACCACTCAAGAGATCCATCGTATCGAAGCTCTCCTGAATCAGAGTGAGGAAACAGAACGAATAACCGTTTATTCGTCAGACATTTTCAAGCAAAAAGTCAGGATCGAATTGACGACTTATTATTACCTGTGAAGAAGAAGAAAACAAACACAAATGGATACCTGGGAACTTTATTACCTTTTGAACCACAGTTCGTATACGGCTTCTTGGAATCCTGTCGTCTGTGCTAAAGATGAACTCCCTCATCGCAAACCTAAAGACCATCAAGCTTACGTGATCAACACGGACGACAGTCATCTCCCAGGAACCCACTGGGTAGCCGTCTACTTTCCTCAAGAAGGATGTGTGGAATATTTCGATTCGTACGGATTGCCCCCTTTGGAAGACGATATCATCGACTTTATGAGAAGAAATGCTCAAACCACCCGATTCAATAACGTGAAATTACAAGGCACAGATTCCTTGGTGTGTGGACAGTACTGTGTGTATTTTGTGCATCATCGCCGCCTGGGCTATTCCTTAGAACATTTAGTGACTCATTTCGATCCTCGTTCTTCTGCTAGAAACGATGCGAAAGTAGATCGATGGTTTTGTGACCATTATGCTTATCTTTTGTCTCAAGCTAGGAAACGTAGTGTCCATCAATGGCCTAATGATTTCCAACAGTGGAAATCACAATTTCATTCACAACGATGTCAGCCCTGTTCTAAGTAGATTGTGAATTGAGAAAAAATGTTTGTGATTTGAAAAAAAATTGTTTGATGTTATAGTGTTGGATTATTGTTAAAAAATGTTAGAGTTGTTGTTGTTTACTGTTAAGTGATTTTTGAATAAAAAATGTTGTGTTTTGAAAAAAATGCCTTTGTGGTTTGTTTAGCTATAAGAATGTTGAATTGATGCTCTTTCATTTCTTACTATCCCTCTCATGACACTCACTGAAACGTTGAGACTAGAAAACCGTGTGGGGATGTTTTCCTTCACGTCCGCGCTTTGACTTTAAGAACCGGTTTGTTCCCAGTCTAACCATCCATTGTCGACTCATCCTCCTACGAAGATGTGCTCCAAACTAGCTAAGCTCAACGAAGCCTACGTGAATTTGCATAGGGTCAGACACAGTCTGATACCGAAGCCAGAAGAAATAGAGAATGTGAGAATGTTAAAAATCACTGAAGACCTGATAGAAGAGCTCTTCAGAGAAGAAATGAACAGGGAAAAAGAAGAATGGACAGAGAAGTACAGACTTCAGAGACAGCAGCAACAGCAGCAACAGCAGCAACAACAACAACAGCAACAACCTGAAGCTGACAGAGGCTTTGTCGATTGCCGTATCGACACCAAAGAGTTCTTCTTCTCTTTCCGAAGAAGCAGACCTATTGCCAGAAAATCTATCCTCAGAGGACATCGCATTCTTAGAAACTAAAAAAGAATGCCATAGCAAACAAAAAAACAGCCCTTTTCAGGGCTACCCAATACTCTAGAAAAGAAATAACGATTAATTTGCCAATGTGTGTAGGTAGAGTAGTGTGAAAATAAACACTAACTCTTTTAAAAAATGTGAGGGTATGTGTTGGTGTGTTTGTGTTTGTAAGAGCTCAAGTAAGTTGGTGTGGATAGTAGATTAAAATGATGTTTTTTGGTGTTTGAGGTGTATATTTGGAGTTAGATTGAATTGCTTTGAGTATGTGGATAGTCTATTGAAGTGATTTATAAAAAATTTTAAAATAGTGATGGGTAGCATAAAAAGTGAGTGAGTGTTTCTTTTAGGTCCGCGCGTTGTTGTTTTTTTGGTCATGATCTAGGTAAGATGAATTTTATGTTATTAGGGGGATGTTTTCCATCACGTCCGCGCTTTCAGTATAAATTGAAACTCGTTCGGCAGTCCAGCTACCCTTGTTGATTGATCAACACCAAAAAAATGAACACGAGACTTGAGAAACTGTTGGAGCTTCATGTGCATCTGGAATATGCCAGGCGCATATTAAATGAACTGGCCGCGGAAGCCATTGTCGAGGAGGGAAGGATAAGAGAGGAGGAAAGAAGAAACAAAGAAGAGGAGGAGAGAAGATATAAAGAAGAAGAAAGAAGATATAAAGAGGAAAGAAGAAACAAAGAAGAGGAGGAGGAAAAGGAGAGAAGAAAAAATTTCAGAATCCCAGAGAGCGAAAATTGGGATTCTGAAGCGATATATCCTGCCTCTGCTCTCTCCCCCCAAAAGGTAAAAAGTAACTGGGGGATAAGATGCGTATGTGGCGCCAGGCCTGGAAGGTGCCACCATTAGCCAGGTCCCCATGAAGTTCCAAACAAAACAGCCCTTTTCAGGGCTACCCAATACTCTAGAAAAGAAATAACGATCCATTTGCCAATGTGTGTAGGTAGAGTAGTGTGTATATAAACACTAACTCTTTTTTTAAAAAATGTGAGGGTATGTGTTTGTGTTTGTGTTTGTATGAGTAAAGGTATGTTTGTGCGAATAGTAGATTATGGGTTTCTTTATTGTTTCTTAGCAAATGTGGAGAGTATAGTTTGGGTTATATATGAAATGAAAAAGTAAGGGATGTTTTCCTTCACGTCCGCGCGTTGTTTGGTCATGATCTAGGTAAGATCCATTTTATGTTTTTAGGGGGATGTTTTCCTTCACGTACGCGCTTTAAGTATAAGAACCCACAGTATTCGTCGTTCAAACCATTCTACATAGAAAATGGCTTCAAACCACCTGGATAAATTTCTATCTTTGCAAGACGTCCTTGACAATTTGGGCATGATAGAACAAATGCTCGTACGACTCGTTGAAGACCACTATTCTTATAGTCCGCATAGAGTAAAAATGGAAATTAACAACTTAAGAAAAGCAAAGGACATGATCAGTGGTGTGATGAAGGAAATAAAGGAGGAGAAGGAGGATGAAGAGGAAAAGATAAGAATAAGAACATGGAACGAAAAAATTGAAAAAGAAGAAGAAAATGAGAAGAGGAAGAAAGAAGAAGAGGTGGAAGAGAAGAAAGAAGAAGAGGAGGAGAAAAAAAAGAAAGGGAAGAAGAGAAAGAGTGTTGGAGATAAAATAAGAAGTTGGTGGAGGAAAAGAAGAAATTAGAAGCAGAAGAAGAAAACCCAAAGGCCCTTTTCAGGGCCAGCCATATTTCTCGAAAAGAGATAGTCTTTGAATTGCCTACCCCTTTTTTAAAAAATTTTTTTTAAAAAAAAGAAAAAAAAATCCCATGTTAAATTCCCCTTATCCCTAAACAAGCCCAAACTCTATTCCCCATGTTAAATTCCCCTTGTCCGTAGAGTGACCCACGATTTATTGCCATGTTAAATTCCCCTTGTCCGTAGATTGACCCACGATTTTTCGCCATGTTAAATTTCCATTGTCCGTAGATTGACCCAAGGGGTTCTGTAATGCTAATTCCCATTGTCCGTAGAGTGCCCCCTTTCACTACTCCTGCATGGTTTTCGGTGAATCTATAGTCACTAGAAATATATGTAGGACTTTCTCCATTGTAATACCAGTAACCGGATTTAACTGTATTGGTCCCTCTGAAAATATTTGTGTAGGTATTAATGAAGGTTATACATATATCAGCCATTGATTCCTTAAAGATAAGGGTTACGTTTCAAGGATTGTTATATGGAATGCAATCCTTGTTTCTTCTTCATCAGCTGCTCTGTTGCAAGTGTGTCCTATGGCTGCAGAAAACAGTTTCACCTTAACGACAGACACAAATAGTAAGATTTAACCATCCGGGTGTGTCATGGTTGTCATGGTTGTCATGGGTGAGTGTATGAAGCTGAAGGGTTGAAGAAACGTAAAGGTATTATCGAAACGCATGTTGACCAAGTCCTCAGTGGAAATTACAAAGTAGGAAAATGAGTCGATAGTTAAGAAACGTAAAGGTATTATCGAAACGCATGTTGACCAAGTCCTCAGTGGAAATTACAAAGTAGGAAAATGAGTCGATAGTTAAGAAACGTAAAGGTATTATCGAAACGCATGTTGACCAAGTCCTCAGTGGAAATTACAAAGTAAGAAAATGAGTCAATAGTTTAAAAAAAAATGAAACCTCAAATACGCATTTTTTTTTTAAATTTAGTGGTATTTCTGTATTCAATATTTCGCAATGAAGAATGGTTTCATGTCAGCAGTAGCTCTCGATTTACTTCTTCTGGAAGTCTTGCTTGTCTACGACATGTGGTTCGGGAGTATTGTATTCAATGTGATTATAATTATTTTGGGGATAACGGAATGTAAACATGGAGATTCGGAACGCATGCAAATGCTAAGTTATGTGTATAGGAACACGTCTCCAAGATCCATCCATTATTCATCGAGAGCTATAATGACTATACTTATCGGTGGGAGGTTCCGTTAATGGGAATTTTCCACATTTCAAAGTGATGTAACAAGTTTATGAATACAGGTAACTACTGTTGCGAAAACAAAAATGGAGACAGAATGCCTGTATCATATCTGAAATCACAGCTATAAAGAGTCATTTAAAGACTTCCCAAAAAATGTTTTGGGGTAGAAAAACATGCACAGCTTGAATATGCTTCCACGTGTATATGCATACGATATTCAAAGTACAATGTCAAGTAAAGGAACTACTGACATTCATTTAGCTTTGGCAAACTCTTCTTCCTATGAAATCAACGTGCTTCGTGTTCCACCGTCCGATGTCTGTATCGAGAATTCAGGCTAAGCAGAAATGCATATTTATGAATCAAATAATTCCTCAGACAAAATACTATGTACTGTTTCTATGATAGAGGTAGAAATCTACTGATATGTTGGACCAAAGTCCTCCTGATGGGTTGAAAATACTTAAAAAAGAAATTAATGTACCTGCCTTTTTGTAAATTATCAGTAACTGGTTAACAAACGTAAAGAAATCGTCTGGAGTAGGTCACATTTAAGAAAATTCAGAAATCTGTTCAGATCTACAGTGAAAATGACACAGCTGGGTTAATCCTGCTTTAATTGCACGGACCTGTCTTTAATCTAATCTTAAAATAATAATTGTCTTACTCTGCATGATATGTGTATTGTTTGTTTCGATCTGTGTTTAAATTAAATAATTTTCAGGTATAGAGATTAAATCAAGCGAAAGAGCACAAAAGTAGTAAGGGGGGTAGGATTAGCGTCAATGGGAATTAGCATTAAAAACACCCCTGGGTCAGATTAGCGTCAAGGGAAATTTAACATGGAGAAAAATCGTGGGTCAGATTAGCGTCAAGGGAAATTAACATGGAGAAAAATCGTGGGTCGGTTTAGCGTCAAGGGGAATTGAACATGGGAATAGAGTGTGGGTCTATCTAGGGACTAGGGGAATTTAACATATGGAAATTGAACATGGTGGGTCTGTATAGCGTCAAGGGGAATTGAACATGGTGGGATTGTCTGGGGACAATGATGGTAGAGGGTCAAACACAACAGAGACAGAAACATACATACACTAGTACAAGCGTGAGATTTATATATAAAGCATTACCAAGACCTGAAATCTTGCTGGGGTGTTCAAAAATTTGCATAATTGTAATGATGCTATAAATAGCTATAATCAAGGAAATGCTCAACGACAAAATGGATGTGACTAAAAGTAACGCTAAAATGACGAAATTGTCCCAGAATTTAAAGGAAAATAAACATATCCCCGAAAATTAAGTTACAATGGTTTAGACTAAAATGGATAAAATTAGTAACTACTTACAATATCAACTTCTGTGACGATCGTGAATAAATACCTATGTATCTATAATCAGCTGAAATTCCTATGAAATCCCACTATCTATTTATAGCTCCAACTTGTGGGTTTTTCCTTTGGAAAATCCCACTATCTTTTTATAGCCTCAGCTTGAGTGACGTTCCTGTTTATGAATTCTAGTATATATGTATAGCTACAAAATGTGGAAATCCCCAAGTCGATATTTATAGTCTCAAAATTTCCAGCGTCAGTGACGTCACTGTACTGAACACTAGGGATAAATATCAACAGTGTTGCAAGTGGCTGACCTGAATGCACGCTACTGCAGGTAGGTAGGTAGAGTGTATCTGATAGGGATAAAGTGAGTTTTATACGGACAAACAGAGACCAATAGACACACACAACGTACGCGCGCAGACACACACACACACACACACACACACAAACACACAAACACACACACACACACACACAACGTACGCGCGCCGACATACTCACACACACACACATACTCACACACACACACACACAGAAACACACAACGTACGCGCGCAGACATACTCACACACACACATAAACACACACACTATAAAATAGATAAAATTAGTAACTACTTACAATATCAACTTCTGTGACGATCGTGGATAAATACCTATGTATCTATAATCAGTTGAAATTCCTATGAAATCCCACTATCTATTTATAGCTCCAACTTGTGGGTTTTTCCTTTGGAAAATCCCACTATCTTTTTATAGCCTCAGCTTGAGTGACATTCCTGTTTATGAATTCTAGTATATATGTATAGCTACAAAATGTGGAAATCCCCAAGTCGATATTTATAGTCTCAAAATTTCCAGCGTCAGTGACGTCACTGTACTGAACACTAGGGGATAAATGGCAACAGTGTTGCAAGTGGCTGACCTGAATACGCGCTACTGTAGGTAGGTAGGTAGAGTGTATCTGATAGGGATAAAGTGAGTTTTATACGGACAAACAGAGACCAATAGACACACACAACGTACGCGCGCAGACACACACACACACACACAAACACACAAACACACACACACACACACACACACAACGTACGCGCGCCGACAAACTCACACACACACACATACTCTCACACACACGCACACACACACACACAAACAGAAACACACAACGTACGCGCGCAGACATACTCACACACACACATAAACACACACACTATAAAATAGATAAAATTAGTAACTACTTACAATATCAACTTCTGTGACGATCGTGGATAAATACCTATGTATCTATAATCAGCTGAAATTCCTATGAAATCCCACTATCTATTTATAGCTCCAACTTGTGGGTTTTTCCTTTGGAAAATCCCACTATCTTTTCATAGCCTCAGCTTGAGTGACGTTCCTGTTTATGAATTCTAGTATATATGTATAGCTACAAAATGTGAAAATCCCCAAGTCGATATTTATAGTCTCAAAATTTCCAGCGTCAGTGACGTCACTGTACTGAACACTAGGGGATAAATGGCAACAGTATTGCAAGTGGCTGACCTGAATACGCGCTACTGTAGGTAGGTAGGTAGAGTGTATCTGATAGGGATAAAGTGAGTTTTATACGGACAAACAGAGACCAATAGACACACACAACGTACGCGCGCAGACACACACACACACACACACACAAACACACAAACACACACACACACACACAACGTACGCGCGCCGACATACTCACACACACACACATACTCACACACACACACACACACAGAAACACACAACGTACGCGCGCAGACATACTCACACACACACATAAACACACACACTATAAAATAGATAAAATTAGTAACTACTTACAATATCAACTTCTGTGACGATCGTGAATAAATACCTATGTATCTATAATCAGCTGAAATTCCTATGAAATCCCACTATCTATTTATAGCTCCAACTTGTGGGTTTTTCCTTTGGAAAATCCCACTATCTTTTTATAGCCTCAGCTTGAGTGACGTTCCTGTTTATGAATTCTAGTATATATGTATAGCTACAAAATGTGGAAATCCCCAAGTCGATGTTTATAGTCTCGAAATTTCCAGCGTCAGTGACGTCACTGTACTGAACACTAGGGATAAATATCAACAGTGTTGCAAGTGGCTGACCTGAATGCACGCTACTGCAGGTAGGTAGGTAGAGTGTATCTGATAGGGATAAAGTGAGTTTTATACGGACAAACAGAGACCAATACACACACCCACACAACGTACGCGCGCAGACATATGCACACACACACACACACACATACAGACATACACACACACACATACAGAGGGAAGAGGAAAAAACAAACCCCAAATATACTATCAACACAGAAGGGAGATGATACAAACCCCAAATAAACTATCCACACAAACGTACGCGAACGCATACAAACCCCAAATATACTATCAACACAGAGTGAAGAAGCAAAAGTTTTTTGAAAGCACCTAAGCCCTCACCTGCAATGACCATCTCTGCCAAACACCTACACCCCACCCCACCCCACCCCCACTCCCAACACTACAAAACCCATTTAACCCGTTATTTTATGGCATCAGTGTGTGATTTAGGAAACATCAAGACACAAAATAATGGAGGAATAGACTGACTATTGTTTACCGACTTGCATGCCTAAAGAGCGTGCGTGAAGGAAAACATCCTTCCATTTCAATTCTAACTAAAACATGATCCAGAGGGATAGAGATAGGTGAAGGAGCACAATTTCATAAAGTGTGAGTAGAAAACAAAACACGCCATCCTTATTATACAGTGTCAAGACCAAGAGACACTTACGTGTTCTTTCTGGTCTATTCTCTTTTAGAAGGTAGTATGAAATTTCACATCAGGGCCAACGCATCGGCTCACATTGTCAATTTTTCCATTTCCATGTCTTTACTGGCACAAGTTCTTCATCATCTTCAATTTCTTCTTCTTCTGAATCCCTCTTCTCTGTTTCGTCTTGTTTTTGTTTATTCTCTTTTCTCGTAGGGCACTCTGAATTCCAGTGTCCTTTCTCCTGACAACGATATTAGGTATCTTGACTTTTGTCTCTCTTTCTTAGACGAAGCAGGTATTCTGGAGACAAATACCCATTTACCTTTGCAGATATAGCAAACTTCATTAGCACTTACACACTTTCGTATGACTCTCATCAAATCAACGACCAAAAGAGTAAGTTTTGTTGCCACTTTCGCATGTGATTTATGCTTTCGTATGACTTTTAGCAAATATTTGACCAGCAGGTCGATCTGTGCTGACTCTTCCATCTTTGATCGTTTGAGAGCGGAATGAATACTCTGACGCTAAGACACTCTCCTTATATACAGAGACCTGCTGCGTATGAAACCTAGTCAAATGTAATTTTGCAATAAGATGAAACGATTTCATTGAGGAAGTAAAAGGCAATGATGTACCGTATCGCCTCACACAAAACCTGAAGTGTTAGTTCAAATCCGTGTCAGCGATTTCGAAGACGACATAACTGGGCTTTAATCAATGCTCTCCATTTCTGCCACAAAACCACGAGTCCTGATTCACGCCAAAAGAAATTTCGTTCGGTCCATAAAAAATAGTTTCACATCTGAGAAACGCAAAAACGAACTTCCAGAAAACTGAGAACGACGGCTTACACCTACAACGTAAATGTATGAGTTCAAGTAGTGCGTAAAACTTAGTCAAATTAAATTTTTATAGTCAAGACGAAACGATCTCTTTTCGAAGAAGAAAGCAGACACCAAACGACAATGGCGATCTGTGTCACACAACACTTTTCAAAATGTGTATGATCAGAGGTTTATTTAGCGATCTGCACGGTTAAATTAAATGTTGATGTATTTTGCAATAAGACGGACACAATTTCCATGGGATCGCCCATGGTACGATTGTTCGTGCATTAGTTTAATTTTTAAAAATATTTTTTTATATAAATCGCCTATAGGATAGACCCAGTAAAGCATGGCCATTCTCGTCACTGTCTGAATAGCTACTCAAGTCAATTCGAAGCGAACGCGGTAAGAAAATAAGTATAGCCAATGAAATGGCTTACAACGGGTGATGCATAGTTTTGTTCTAGGACTGTGTGGCATAATAATCCCTACGTTCTTGCGTTGTTACCATTACAGTGCAGACACTGAAATGTGAACTTACAAGCCCTCTTTGTGTGTGTGTGTTGTACCATTTCCTCTTACCACATCAAAATACTGAGCGTCACAGTATTTGTTCGCGTTTTCAAGCTGACCATTTTTTTATATCTCACTTAAACATTTCGACATAAACACTCACACTCACATCGGTAGAATCAGAACAGACGTGTTACATTATTGAGGGGCATGTTATCTTTTTTTTTCAAACCAATAAATTTGGGGTTTGTATGAAGTAAAGAACCGAAAGTACAGTGAAACTCAAGGATGATGACCCAATCTGTCTGTCTATTGATGCATGTATTTACTTAAGAAGAAATATGACCTCTAAAACACAAAGAGATACGGCAAGCATGATTAGATTAAACACAACGATGTTTTTCCTTCACGCCTGTGTAATTTAGAGTTTCAATCGTCTTTGAACACAAACTTGGTCTCCTTTTGTAGGGCTTGAAATAATAAAAAAGCTGAAAAATCTTAAGCACTTTGCTATAGATAATTTCATCAACAGACTAAACAACATAAATACCGTTACAACAATAGAAAGCCTTAAATCTTCTATCAAAAAGAAATGCATGAAAAAAATTAAAGATTAACGATAACTAACCAATGAAACCGAATTTAACAAAGGCAATGACATGTGAAGAAATGCCTCTCACTTTGGAAAGGTAGGCGAATGTACTCTGTCATGCACCATCAACTTGAAAAAAATTATAAACAGAGAGAAACCTGAATTCAAAATTCAGTTGTTTTGTTTTTTTTTTCTTCAAAATTATTTCGTTTTTTTTTTCTTTTCTTTGGAACAAATCTAAGCACTAATATAGAGTGGAAAAGGGAAAATGCACATACAAGCTTTGATATTTCTGAAAAAATGAGGGGATATTCCTAACGTTCATAACCACCTATATATGCTTGGACTTGTCTGTGACTTATCCACAAAACAAGATGTACATATTTCTGGTCAAGCTGCAAGTGTGTGCGTGTTTTTGAAAATGGTAAAAACTTGGATATACAATTTTCTCGTGACACTTATAAAGTGAAGAGTCTGTGCAAGTGTCAAAAGCCAAAGTCATATAAGTTTTGTATTTTGTACGGCTTGTAAAGATTTCCACTTTAGGAAATGTGAAGTATCACAAGTTATTATCACAAACAGAAGTGGAACATAGGGGCTTGCAAGAAAGAAAATAACCCAGACAGTTGGTGTCATCAAGAGTGCTAGAGACGGTACCCGAACTTGCTTGCTTGCTTACTTGAATTAAAGTGATTTTCGCTCTAATGGAGCATGTATCACTGGTTTAATAACGCACCGCGTGATTTTTAATTACTCCTGGGGAAGGAAAGAGAGCCTCATCCCCCAGGCTTTTATGTACTCACAGACTATTTTTAAATTTAGCCACTCAGGTGTAGGACTAACTAGTCCTTAACAACCTGACTGAAAGGCTTTACACATGAGTGGGAATTGTCTCACCACACACTCATTTTTCTGTCCGAGCGTGGTAAAGGAGGAAAAAGGTGCTCAGCAAGACAGCCATGGATGTTAAGTACTCACCAAAACGCTAGCCCGTACTTATTTCAAATCAAGTCGTGTCACCAAAAAAGACGACGTGTACGACATCAAAGGCATTGTCAAACGCAGAATGCCTCACTGCTAACTGGCTAGGTCTGCATTTCTTGCTCCCGCTGCTGTTGCGTATATTTCTTCCCTCCACACCGAGTTCTGGGCCTAATTCTTTTGATTTCGTTGTACCCGAACTTACATTATCCATATTATCACCAACAAAAAAAACAAAAAAAAAAAAAAACGCACAGACCTAAAAGAAACATTCACTCACCTTTTTACAGAATATTACTATTTTTAAAATTTTGATAATCGACGGAAACGAACAACTTAGAGTCACACTTTCTAACCAAGATAAAGAAATCATGTGCTGATAGACTCACTTCTGTATTTTTTCTTCTAACTGACTAACATATCATAGGCAATGGAATGTTATTTCTTTTCGAGAGTATGGGGTAGCCCTGAAATTTTTTGGGAACTTGAAGCTATGGCGATCGCTTAGGTTATAAGATGGCGGCCTCCTCTGACGACAGGCTTTCTCACAGGATAAGGTCTGCTTCTTCGGAAAAGAGAAGAAGAACTCTTTGGTGTCGATACGACAATCGACAAAGCCTCTGTCAGGTTCATGCTGCTGCTGTTGCTGCTCTCTCTGCCGTTTATGAAGTCTGTACTTCTCCATCCATTCTTCTTTCTCCTTCTTGAATTCCTCCTTGAAGAGCTCTTCTTTCAGGTCTTCAGTGACTTTCAACATTATGATATTGTCTATCTCTTCAGGTCTCGGTATCAGACTTGTCATGACCCTATGCAAATTCACATAGGCTTCGTTCAACTTGGCTAATCTTGAGCACATCTTCGTAGGAAGATAAGTTAACAATGGATGGGCAGACTGGAGACTTCCCCGTTTGTATTGTCAAAGCGCGGACGTGAAGGAAAACATTGCTACACGGTTTTCGAGCCGGAACGTTCAAATAGTGTTATGGGAGGGATAGAAAGAAGTCAAAGAGCCTCAATTCAACATTCCTGTAGCCAAACAAACCACAAAGGCATTTTTTTTCTTCAAAACACAACATTTTTTTATTCATACTAACAAACAACTCTAACATTTTTTTAACAATAATCTAACACTATAACATCAAACATTTTTTTCAAATACCAAACGTTTTTTTTAATTCACACTCTACTTTAAACAGGGATGACAACGTTGTGAATGAAATTGTGATTTCCACTGTTGGAAGTCATCAGGCCATTGATGGACACTACGTTTCCTAGCTTGAGACAAAAGATAAGCATATTGGTCACAAAACCATCAATCTACTTTCACATCGTTTCTTGAAGAAGAACGAGGATCAAAATGAGTCACTAAATGTTCTAAGGAATAGCCCAGGCTGCGATGATGCAGAAAATACACACAGTACTGTCCGCACACCAAGGAATCTGTGCCTTGTAATTTCACATTATTGAATCGGGTGGTCTGAGCATTTCTTCTCATAAAATCGATGATATCGTCTTCCAAAGGGGCAATCCGTACGAATCGAAATATTTCACACATCCTTCTTGAGGAAAGTAGACGGCTACCCAGTGGGTTCCTGGGAGATGACTGTCGTCCGTGTTGATCACGTAAGCTTGATGGTCTTTAGGTTTGCGATGAGGGAGTTCATCTTTAGCACAGACGACAGGATTCCAAGAAGCAGTGTACGAACTGTGGTTCAAAAGGTAATAAAGTTCTCAGGTATCCATTTTTTGTTTTTTTTTCTTAAGTCATCAATTCGATCCTGACTTTCTGCTTGAAAATGTCTGACAAGTAACCGTTTTCTTCGCCTTGTCTCCCAACTCTGATCCAACAGAGCTTCGATGCGATGGATCTCTTGAGTTGTTAATGGAGGACAATAATGTTCACGCAAGCCTTTATACCACTGTTGTAACACGTCTTCTTCCGAGATGAGACTCCAAGCTTCGTCCAGATATTCGTCCAATTTTTCTTCTTGACTCAGCATTAGCATTTATCGTGTTGAATTTGACTGGGATGATCGTTATGACATCCATAGCAATCTTTCCTGATCAATTCCTTAATTTTTTTTCTGTCAAGACTATAGCATAACAGGAAACTATATGTGATTCTTGTTCTGGCCATCTAGACTTCATCATGATGACTTCTTCGTCTTTGTCTTGGGGTTCTCCTTCCTCAGGATCTTCACATTCCATGTCCAAAGAATCCCTACTATACAAACATTGATAAAAGTCTTCCATGACTTCTAATAGTGTAGAATGACTTCTCTCAAACTGTTGGCTTATATCGTATTGTCCAATTCAGCATACAGGAGGACGTTCACCGTATTATCTGCGCGTAGATTTTCTGCAAACTGAAATTCCACACGCATCTGGCCGGATTTTATAGGGTGAAAATGTCACTCGTCGCTGTCTTGACTTACAATTCGTTAGAGAAGCGTTTTCGAAAATGGAGTTTCTCTATAACTTTCCCTTTGGAGAAGGGAATATTTTGTCCCAGATCTCCTTTTATAGCAATGTTGACAGTGTCTAAATACGACTTACTGACGGGTAAATAGTGAGGATGTACAAATTCACGGTGTACGTGATAGGTGTTTGCACCTTCCTGGTCATTGTTTGTGGTACTATCCACTTTGAAAGGAATGACACGCAGTAACGGCACAGAGGTGTGTCCCACCACGTTGTACTCCACCACATCGGAATACACAAAGATCAAATTAAGTCCTTGGTTCAGTTCTACCGGGTTTCCAAAAGCTCTGTAAAAATCCATATTACTTTTGATCTTGGGGCTCATATTGTTTGCGACCATTTCTGCATGTCCACCCAAAATTTCAAACAAACTACCATTGAACCTGAGGGACAATGTGCCCGTATCTTGAAATTTGATCACGAGACGATGAGCCACTTTATGGTACTCAATCTTCACACTTTTTTTGGCTCTGTTCAGTGCTTTGCCAAAGGCTAAGTTGAACCTGTCCGCAATAGTGTCCACCAAATGTTCACCACTAAAATAATAACCTGAAGGAATTTTCAAGGTGTAGATAATGAAGGCTGGATTGCTGGCTGCTCTTGTGTCCCCTAAAATCCCGATTTTGTTGATTTCTTCCTCCAATTGGGCATTCAGGATTTCCACCTCGAAAGTGTTTTGCTTTTCGGTGATGTTTTTGATTTGTGTTGGGTGAATGATTTCCACTAAAGCCACTTCCCAATGGGCTTCGTGATCTAACTGGATGGTCTGAGGTAATTTGACCGTGTAACAGCACAACGTGTTGTTGGGAAACACCTCCATGGAACTGTCACTGGGTAAGGTTAAGTAAAATTGGCTGTTATTGCTCATAATTCCAGAGTTTTGTGGCTCTCCGAGGCGATACTGGAAGTCAGAGGAGTGTCTCGGCCCAAAATGGAGTTGTTGTTGGAGTGGTGGCTGGCACTGACACTGGACACAAGGTTCCCGTGGTTCCCGTTCGAGGAGAATTTCAGGGAGGGATTGGGAAGCAGGTAATCGATGTAACTGCTCAATACAATGGTCCACAATTGTTTGTCTCCTTGTTGCAAACTCAAATTGGCGATGGCTGCCCCGATGACACAATACACCACGAAGATTTGGCAGAAAAAGACGATTTGCGTTTTAGGCACACGTTCTCCACACTACACCCACAAGGGTTGTTTTTGTAAATCTTGCAGAGAAGAATTGGGTGAAGGAGTGATCGCAGTAGCTGAATCTGTGTGAAAGGAAATGATGGTCACTTCTTTTTATAGTCGAAGACGTGCGAAGCGTCGATCCAAGAATGATAACTGGTCGGATATCCTTTCCAACGTACTTTGACTTCTTTGACGTCGTTTGCCCACTTTACGGTTTCTGCCAGTTAGCACTCCACCCACCTCGAGAACACAAATAACATCTAGGCAACAGCCGACTATACCTAACAAACAACCCGTCCCGGAAAGAGTGGTGGCAAAACAAAGGTCCAATTATCTTAGACAAACGGTATGGCAAACTCAAATGTAATTATCGGAGGCACTACGTTCTTTTCTCACTCCGATACTACAGGCAATCTCAGCTGAAATAACAACCACAACAACAATAACAGCGACAGACACCATAGCGGCGGATTTGAAACTATCTGAAGAATTAGTATCAGAACCAGAAAAACAAATTGAGGCGGTTGAGGAGGAGGAGGGGGACGCTGACCCTCGTTGAAAAGTACACCGAAATGGGGCTAGATCAAGCATTGTATGACGTCAACATAGCAGGGCAGTTTATTAGAGCCATACAATACGTTGCCTACAGATCTCTAGACACCTTTAAACCAAGACCTTCTCAATGGGGATTAGGGGTCAGAGTTCTTCCCCAATTCTACAGACAAACCTACACTGGATACCCCCTCAGTCAACTGGTAGAAGCCGCTGCTTACATTACCGCCCATCATGGCTACGCATTTCCTGATATCAAGAATCATGTGACTAGGAGTGCGGGAAAGAACGTGAAAGCAAAAGAGAGACGTGTTACCTTCTAACAGAAAAAACAGACCTTTTTAGGGCTCCAAAAGATTGCTTTTTATTAAATAGGGAACCATATTTGGCTTGGTATCCCTCCTTGACTAAACTATTCTCGAAACAAACTTGACCCATTGGAACACTGCAACAAACTTAACTTTTTAAACCTAACAGTGACCAAACTGGTATATGTCGCTTAGACATAATAATTTAAATAAGATCAGTATGGCTATTTTTATGTACACTAAGTACTAATATTAGACAGATATGTTAGGAAATTTAACAGACTCGTTAGAGTTGAACTAATTGCACAGGTGGTTAACACATTATTGGTACTTATTATTGTCGATTAGCAAAAAACAGGACTTGATTTGAAATAAGTACGGGCTAGCGTTTTGGTGAGTACTTAACATCCATGGCTGTCTTGCTGAGCACCTTTTTCCTCCTTTACCACGCTCGGACAGAAAAATGAGTGTGTGGTGAGACAATTCCCACTCATGTGTAAAGCCTTTCAGTCAGGTTGTTAAGGACTAGTTAGTCCTACACCTGAGTGGCTAAATTTAAAAATAGTCTGTGGGTACATAAAAGCCTGGGGGATGAGGCTCTCTTTCCTTCCCCAGGAGTAATTAAAAATCACGCGGTGCGTTATTAAACCAGTGATACATGCTCCATTAGAGCGAAAATCACTTTAATTCAAGTAAGCAAGCAAGCAAGTTCGGGTACCGTCTCTAGCACTCTTGATGACACCAACTGTCTGGGTTATTTTCTTTCTTGCAAGCCCCTATGTTCCACTTCTGTTTGTGATAATAACTTGTGATACTTCACATTTCCTAAAGTGGAAATCTTTACAAGCCGTACAAAATACAAAACTTATATGACTTTGGCTTTTGACACTTGCACAGACTCTTCACTTTATAAGTGTCACGAGAAAATTGTATATCCAAGTTTTTACCATTTTCAAAAACACGCACACACTTGCAGCTTGACCAGAAATATGTACATCTTGTTTTGTGGATAAGTCACAGACAAGTCCAAGCATATATAGGTGGTTATGAACGTTAGGAATATCCCCTCATTTTTTCAGAAATATCAAAGCTTGTATGTGCATTTTCCCTTTTCCACTCTATATTAGTGCTTAGATTTGTTCCAAAGAAAAGAAAAAAGAAACGAAATAATTTTGAAGAAAAAAAAAAAACAAAACAACTGAATTTTGAATTCAGGTTTCTCTCTGTTTATAATTTTTTTCAAGTTGATGGTGCATGACAGAGTACATTCGCCTACCTTTCCAAAGTGAGAGGCATTTCTTCACATGTCATTGCCTTTGTTAAATTCGGTTTCATTGGTTAGTTATCGTTAATCTTTAATTTTTTTCATGCATTTCTTTTTGATAGAAGATTTAAGGCTTTCTATTGTTGTAACGGTATTTATGTTGTTTAGTCTGTTGATGAAATTATCTATAGCAAAGTGCTTAAGATTTTTCAGCTTTTTTATTATTTCAAGCCCTACAAAAGGAGACCAAGTTTGTGTTCAAAGACGATTGAAACTCTAAATTACACAGGCGTGAAGGAAAAACATCGTTGTGTTTAATCTAATCATGCTTGCCGTATCTCTTTGTGTTTTAGAGGTCATATTTCTTCTTAAGTAAATACATGCATCAATAGACAGACAGATTGGGTCATCATCCTTGAGTTTCACTGTACTTTCGGTTCTTTACTTCATACAAACCCCAAATTTATTGGTTTGAAAAAAAAAGATAACATGCCCCTCAATAATGTAACACGTCTGTTCTGATTCTACCGATGTGAGTGTGAGTGTTTATGTCGAAATGTTTAAGTGAGATATAAAAAAATGGTCAGCTTGAAAACGCGAACCAATACTGTGACGCTCAGTATTTTGACGTGGTAAGAGGAAATGGTACAACACACACACACAAAGAGGGCTTGTAAGTTCACATTTCAGTGTCTGCACTGTAATGGTAACAACGCAAGAACGTAGGGATTATTATGCCACACAGTCCTAGAACAAAACTATGCATCACCCGTTGTAAGCCATTTCATTGGCTATACTTATTTTCTTACCGCGTTCGCTTCGAATTGACTTGAGTAGCTATTCAGACAGTGACGAGAATGGCCATGCTTTACTGGGTCTATCCTATAGGCGATTTATATAAAAAAATATTTTTAAAAATTAAACTAATGCACGAACAATCGTACCATGGGCGATCCCATGGAAATTGTGTCCGTCTTATTGCAAAATACATCAACATTTAATTTAACCGTGCAGATCGCTAAATAAACCTCTGATCATACACATTTTGAAAAGTGTTGTGTGACACGGATCGCCATTGTCGTTTGGTGTCTGCTTTCTTCTTCGAAAAGAGATCGTTTCGTCTTGACTATAAAAATTTAATTTGACTAAGTTTTACGCACTACTTGAACTCATACATTTACGTTGTAGGTGTAAGCCGTCGTTCTCAGTTTTCTGGAAGTTCGTTTTTGCGTTTCTCAGATGTGAAACTATTTTTTATGGACCGAACGAAATTTCTTTTGGCGTGAATCAGGACTCGTGGTTTTGTGGCAGAAATGGAGAGCATTGATTAAAGCCCAGTTATGTCGTCTTCGAAATCGCTGACACGGATTTGAACTAACACTTCAGGTTTTGTGTGAGGCGATACGGTACATCATTGCCTTTTACTTCCTCAATGAAATCGTTTCATCTTATTGCAAAATTACATTTGACTAGGTTTCATACGCAGCAGGTCTCTGTATATAAGGAGAGTGTCTTAGCGTCAGAGTATTCATTCCGCTCTCAAACGATCAAAGATGGTAGAGTCAGCACAGATCGACCTGCTGGTCAAATATTTGCTAAAAGTCATACGAAAGCATAAATCACATGCGAAAGTGGCAACAAAACTTACTCTTTTGGTCGTTGATTTGATGAGAGTCATACGAAAGTGTGTAAGTGCTAATGAAGTTTGCTATATCTGCAAAGGTAAATGGGTATTTGTCTCCAGAATACCTGCTTCGTCTAAGAAAGAGAGACAAAAGTCAAGATACCTAATATCGTTGTCAGGAGAAAGGACACTGGAATTCAGAGTGCCCTACGAGAAAAGAGAATAAACAAAAACAAGACGAAACAGAGAAGAGGGATTCAGAAGAAGAAGAAATTGAAGATGATGAAGAACTTGTGCCAGTAAAGACATGGAAATGGAAAAATTGACAATGTGAGCCGATGCGTTGGCCCTGATGTGAAATTTCATACTACCTTCTAAAAGAGAATAGACCAGAAAGAACACGTAAGTGTCTCTTGGTCTTGACACTGTATAATAAGGATGGCGTGTTTTGTTTTCTACTCACACTTTATGAAATTGTGCTCCTTCACCTATCTCTATCCCTCTGGATCATGTTTTAGTTAGAATTGAAATGGAAGGATGTTTTCCTTCACGCACGCTCTTTAGGCATGCAAGTCGGTAAACAATAGTCAGTCTATTCCTCCATTATTTTGTGTCTTGATGTTTCCTAAATCACACACTGATGCCATAAAATAACGGGTTAAATGGGTTTTGTAGTGTTGGGAGTGGGGGTGGGGTGGGGTGGGGTGTAGGTGTTTGGCAGAGATGGTCATTGCAGGTGAGGGCTTAGGTGCTTTCAAAAAACTTTTACTTCTTCACTCTGTGTTGATAGTATATTTGGGGTTTGTATGCGTTCGCGTACGTTTGTGTGGATAGTTTATTTGGGGTTTGTATCATCTCCCTTCTGTGTTGATAGTATATTTGGGGTTTGTTTTTTCCTCTTCCCTCTGTATGTGTGTGTGTGTATGTCTGTATGTGTGTGTGTGTGTGTGTGCGTATGTCTGCGCGCGTACGTTGTGTGGGTGTGTGTATTGGTCTCTGTTTGTCCGTATAAAACTCACTTTATCCCTATCAGATACACTCTACCTACCTACCTGCAGTAGCGTGCATTCAGGTCAGCCACTTGCAACACTGTTGATATTTATCCCTAGTGTTCAGTACAGTGACGTCACTGACGCTGGAAATTTCGAGACTATAAACATCGACTTGGGGATTTCCACATTTTGTAGCTATACATATATACTAGAATTCATAAACAGGAACGTCACTCAAGCTGAGGCTATAAAAAGATAGTGGGATTTTCCAAAGGAAAAACCCACAAGTTGGAGCTATAAATAGATAGTGGGATTTCATAGGAATTTCAGCTGATCATAGATACATAGGTATTTATTCACGATCGTCACAGAAGTTGATATTGTAAGTAGTTACTAATTTTATCTATTTTATAGTGTGTGTGTTTATGTGTGTGTGTGAGTATGTCTGCGCGCGTACGTTGTGTGTTTCTGTGTGTGTGTGTGTGTGAGTATGTGTGTGTGTGTGAGTATGTCGGCGCGCGTACGTTGTGTGTGTGTGTGTGTGTGTTTGTGTGTTTGTGTGTGTGTGTGTGTGTGTCTGCGCGCGTACGTTGTGTGTGTCTATTGGTCTCTGTTTGTCCGTATAAAACTCACTTTATCCCTATCAGATACACTCTACCTACCTACCTACAGTAGCGCGTATTCAGGTCAGCCACTTGCAATACTGTTGCCATTTATCCCCTAGTGTTCAGTACAGTGACGTCACTGACGCTGGAAATTTTGAGACTATAAATATCGACTTGGGGATTTTCACATTTTGTAGCTATACATATATACTAGAATTCATAAACAGGAACGTCACTCAAGCTGAGGCTATGAAAAGATAGTGGGATTTTCCAAAGGAAAAACCCACAAGTTGGAGCTATAAATAGATAGTGGGATTTCATAGGAATTTCAGCTGATTATAGATACATAGGTATTTATCCACGATCGCCACAGAAGTTGATATTGTAAGTAGTTACTAATTTTATCTATTTTATAGTGTGTGTGTTTATGTGTGTGTGTGAGTATGTCTGCGCGCGTACGTTGTGTGTTTCTGTGTGTGTGTGTGTGTGAGTGTGTGTGTGTGTGTGAGTATGTCGGCGCGCGTGCGTTGTGTGTGTGTGTGTGTGTTTGTGTGTGTGTGTGTGTGTGTGTGTGTCTGCGCGCGTACGTTGTGTGTGTCTATTGGTCTCTGTTTGTCTGTATAAAACTCACTTTATCCCTATCAGATACACTCTACCTACCTACCTGCAGTAGCGTGCATTCAGGTCAGCCACTTGCAACACTGTTGATATTTATCCCTAGTGTTCAGTACAGTGACGTCACTGACGCTGGAAATTTTGAGACTATAAATATCGACTTGGGGATTTCCACATTTGGTAGCTAAACATATATACTAGAATTCATAAACAGGAACGTCACTCAAGCTGAGGCTATAAAAAGATAGTGGGATTTTCCAAAGGAAAAACCCACAAGTTGGAGCTATAAATAGATAGTGGGATTTCATAGGAATTTCAGCTGATTATAGATACATAGGTATTTATTCACGATCGTCACAGAAGTTGATATTGTAAGTAGTTACTAATTTTATCCATTTTAGTCTAAACCATTGTAACTTAATTTTCGGGGATATGTTTATTTTCCTTTAAATTCTGGGACAATTTCGTCATTTTAGCGTTACTTTTAGTCACATCCATTTTGTCGTTGAGCATTTCCTTGATTATAGCTATTTATAGCATCATTACAATTATGCAAATTTTTGAACACCCCAGCAAGATTTCAGGTCTTGGTAATGCTTTATATATAAATCTCACGCTTGTACTAGTGTATGTATGTTTCTGTCTCTGTTGTGTTTGACCCTCTACCATCATTGTCCCCAGACAATCCCACCATGTTCAATTCCCCTTGACGCTATACAGACCCACCATGTTCAATTTCCATATGTTAAATTCCCCTAGTCCCTAGATAGACCCACACTCTATTCCCATGTTCAATTCCCCTTGACGCTAAACCGACCCACGATTTTTCTCCATGTTAATTTCCCTTGACGCTAATCTGACCCACGATTTTTCTCCATGTTAAATTTCCCTTGACGCTAATCTGACCCAGGGGTGTTTTTAATGCTAATTCCCATTGACGCTAATCCTACCCCCCTTACTACTCACAAATCAATGGAAGAAAAACAACGGAAGCATAAACGTTGACAGAAAATTAAAAAAAAAAAAATTTTCAAAATGCTATAATAATTTCTTTTCAGCCCCAAAGTCGATGAAGCCGATAACAAACTTTAGAACTGAAACTCCCATTGTGTGATGATTATATCGTACACACACACACACACACACACACACTTAATCAATGCATCGACAAACAAAATATGGCAGTCCCTACGTTTTCTGCAGCAAGCGTGGGACAAATTCCGCACTCAGATGAAACATGAAAGTTATTTACTCACTGTCTGAGACTATAGAAATTGGTTATCGCTTATTTGTACAAAATTTATAATATAATATTAAATTCTAGCTTTAGGTTATCATAGGAAGGGAAGCAGACAACGTCAATCCTATAGAGTACCTACTTTTTCATACAGACCTAAGCTACACTTTGCATAATGTAAGTAGTGAAGGGGGATACCCTACGTACAATGGGAATTAGCATTACAGAACCCCTTGGGATAATCTACGTACAATGGAAATTTAACATGGCGAAAAATCGTGGGTCAATCTACGTACAAGGGGAATTAACATGGGAATAAATCGTGGGACAATCTACGTACAAGGGGAATTTAACATGGGAATAAATCGTGGGTCACTTTACGTACAAAGGGAATTTAACATGGGATTTTTTTTTTTTTTTAAATTTTAAAAAAGGGGTAGGCAATGGAAAGGCTATCTCTTTTCGAGATATATGGCTGGCCCTGAAAAGGGCCTTTGGTTTATGTTAATATGCCCTTAACATAAAGGGCATTTGCGACATGTTCTTTTCCTCAAACTTCGTCTTACAGTAGGGCCATACATCAGAGTCCTCTTGAGGCAACCTTGTCTCTCTATATAGACTCTTCTTATCCACAGGCTGCTGTTGGTCCTGTGGACAACGGTCCACTTGGATCGGACATACATGAGCATGTCCGTCCTGAACATCATTGTTGACACAAGGGTTGAAGATTCAACGTCTGTCCATATGTTGAGGCTCCGAGAATAGGTGAATCAATGCAGTGAACTGCGCTTATTTATAGGGACAGAAAGGATTGAAACGGATTGAGTTCATTCACCAATCCGAACACGCGTTACAGAATTCAGTCAGCCCGCATCCAATCCGAAGAGAGCAGTCTGTGACGTCACGTAGTCTATATAGATTCGCTAGCGCTTGTGTGCAGTCAATCTATGCGACAGTGATTCAACATGACGGAAACTCAGAAAACGATCCATTGGGCTGCACCAACAGGGGAGACTGCACAAGGGAACCCGGACTTACTTTCAGAAGAGGTGAATTGGGATTTTGTGGATTTTCTCTCCTCGCAAGAATTTGTTCCGGAACCTTCGTTACCTTCTTCATTACCGCAAGTGGAGAATTTTAGACAGAGACAGAAAGAAGAATTGGAGAAATTTATACAACGACAAAAGGAAGCGGAACAAGTTTTTCTCCTACAGCAACAGCAGCAAGAAGAAGAGGTAAGAAAAAAACAACAGCAGCAACAGCAAGAAGAAGTAACAGCAAAGAAACAAGAGGGTGAAAATCAAACGGTCACGGTACTGTTGGATATTTTAGCGGAGTTAAGAAGTCTGAAACAAATGTATCAGACTTCTTTATCACGACCGAAGAGAATACGACCTTCCCGAGCTAAACACGTCAACCCTGTGACTAAGCCTACCGTACCACCCTTAGTGATTTCAACCCAATCATCATCAACATTACGCAGTTCAGAAGTAGGCCTTGGCCGTGGCAAAGGCATCAGGCAGTTAAAGTTGATTGCTTAAACTCACCCCTACACCATAAAGAAAAAAAGGCCCTTTTCAGGGCCACCCACATTTCTCGAAAAGAAATGCAATTTCAATTTGCCAATAACTCAATAAAAAACCCACCCATTTTACCCTTATAGTACGTGTCTGTGTATGAGTGCGTGAGTGTACGTTCTTATTTTAAAATCATAACTCAAAGACACTTACCTTATATCATTCATTTATTCTTTTATCCATTTTTTACAATCCAATTCACAATTCACAACTCAACACTTTAATAAAAAGTTCATTGACTTCTTCTTTCTCCTTGTTTAGTCTCTCTGTTTTTTGAATTTCTTCACCGTCTTTTCCTCATTTTCTTCCCTTCTTCTTTTCTTCTTCTCCTGTTTCTTTGCCTCTTGTAAATAGAATTGTCTTTTTTCTTCCTCTTCTTCTTCTGAAGAATCCCTCTCTTCTTCCTAAGAATCCCTCTTTTCTTCTGAAGAATTCCTCTTTTCTTCTGACTCCTCTTGTTTCTTTTTTGGGCAATCTGGAGACCAATGTCCTTTTTCTTTACAATAATAACAGGTATCTTGACTTTTGTCTTTTTTATCCCCTGTTTTTTTTTCTTTTTTGACGGTCTGGACACTCTGAAGACCAATGCCCTTTCTTCTGACAGATATAGCAAGTATCTTGACTTTTATCTCGAAAGGAAGGAGAGTAGTCCGTAGGCTGGTCTGAAGAGAATTTTCTAATGACCCCTCGCAAAGCTCTGACGAAACGTTCCATCTGGTTAATCTCTTCCATCGTTGTGCTCGGCTTGAGAGTGAAATGAATAGTGAAAGGACAAGACACACACCCTTTTATATACGCTGGTCTGCTATGACTATAAAGTAGCTCATGGTGTTTGAACTTGAGTCATTTGACTTTTTGCTTTCAAGATGAAACGATCCCATTCATTCGAGAAGAAAGAAGAAGAAGAAAGTAAGAGGCAGAAACGTGATCTATCGCCTCGTACCAGGGCTGAAATCTTGGCACAAATTCATGCCAGTGATTTTGAAGAGGACATGAGTGAACCAGAATCCGAACCCTCTAAACCAAGTTCACCACCCTTAGTCAACCCTGAAAAGTACTATTCCATTCGAGAGACGGAAAAGCGCTCCTCTAGAAAATTTAGAACCACGGCTTACAAATACACGGTGAAGTTTAAAGATTTCAAGGCTGAAGTGCCGTTAGAGAAAGCAGAAGTGTTCATCACTGAGGTGTGGGATTCTTTGCTCACTGCACTCAAGCGACAATGTCAACCCAAAGAAGACGATCGCTTGAGACTTTCCATACAACACGACGGTTTGAAATCCCTTGTTTGGATCGAGTTTAGCACCCCTGCAGAATTGACTGCTTCCAAAGTCATGGACAAGATTCAACACGTACAACAATCTAATGATCAGTTTGACATCACCGATGGTAAAGCCACACTGGACATGACCCACGTCTCTCCTCCTCAAGGGACAGGACGCAAAAAGATGTTATTGGTGGACGACCTTCGCAACACCAAAACGAGTCTCGTCCGAATTAACAACCCTCATGACCAGATGTGTTTAGCCCGTGCCATCGTGGTGGGACGAACCTATGCCAACAAGAACGACACGGTAGAATGGAAAAGAACCTGGAACACTATTCAACGTTCCGACCGAGCCAAACAACGAAACGAAGCAGAACTCCTGTTACAACAAGCCTGACTGCCCAAAGACACACCCTGTGGCATTCCTCAGATGCAAAAATTGCAAGATGTCCTAGCTCCACCATACACTTTGAAAGTGCACCCTCAAGAAATGCGCGGGCCTCTATTGTTTCGAGGCCAAGATTTTAAGGACGGAAAATACATTCATGTTTATCATCACGATGACCATTTCGATACCATTACCAGTATCACCGGATTCCTGGGATACGGTTATTACTGTGAGAAATGTGACCATGGTTATAACAATCGAGAGCAACACAAGCATTGTGGATCGAAATGCACAGGATGTTTGGCCTCTTCACCCTGTCTGAGCGAAGAACCAGTGCCTTGTTCAACTTGTCTGCGTACGTTTGTCAGCCCTACCTGTTACCAACAACATTTGAAGACGCAAGGTTCACAGAAAAAATGCGCTTGTCAACTCCTGAGATTGTGCTCTACGTGTGAACAAGTCATACGTACCAATAATACCAAGGCACACGTATGTTCAGGAAAGAAAAAATGTCACATTTGTCACCACATCGTGGACTTGGAACACGAATGTTACGTGCAAAAATACCAACCCCCAACAGAGAAAGAGGACGGTCACAAGAAGGAAGGCAATTTCATCTTTTTCGATTTCGAATGCATGCAAGAGACTGGCATTCACATTCCTAATTTCTGCGTGGCTCATCGAGCGTGCGAGAAGTGCATTCAAGAACCTATCTTCAGTCATTGCCCTCACTGCAGCAAGATTCCCGGAGTGCGTGAAAAAATCTTTCGGGGACCAAACACGTTAGCCGATTTTGCCCAATGGGTCTTAGACCCCGTCGACAAGACGTGGAGCCAAGAGGACATCGAACGTTACGGAGATTGTCATCGTCATGCCACGGTGATGGCTCACAATTTCTCCGGATACGATGGACAGTTTCTTCTCAGATACTATACGGAACAAGGCACAGAGCGTCCTAAAGTGACTTTGAACGGAGCCAAAATCATTTTCATGCAAGTGGGACAAGTACAGTTTAAAGATTCGAAGAGCTATTTGGCCATGCCTTTGAGTCGAATGCCTAAAACGTTTGGAATGACAGAAATGGCTAAAGGGTACTTTCCACACTTTTTCAATACGGAAGCCAATCAACATGTCGTTCTACCCCATTTACCTGAGGCTCACTATTACGACCCCGACAACATGCGTACCGAACAACGAGAAGCTTTGTACGCTTGGTACCAGATTCACGCCTCGGACCCTTTCGACTTTCAGGAAGAAATGCTAAAGTATTGTCGTTCCGACGTGGACATTTTACGACGTTGCTGTGGAAAATTTCGAGAACTGTTCATGGAAGCTTGCACCATTGCCAAAGCGTGTTCCTTAGTGTATCGACAACGATTCATGCCTGAAAACACCGTGGCTGTCATCAGCCCTCAAACGACCCACTATGTCAAACGTCAATACTCGGTCAAAGCCCTACGTTGGTTACATTACTTGTGCGACAAGGAAGACAAGTGGATTCAGCATGCCCGCAACGGAGGGGGCGAAAAGACCATCGGAACGTATTCGGTCGATGGCTGGGACTTAGAAAACCCCAAGATCGTGTACGAGTTTAACGGTTGCTTATTTCACGGATGTCCCGTCTGTTACCCTGACCGTGGCACTAAAAATCAGTTTTTGCAACGAACCATGGAAGACTTGTACCAGGACACTTGTCAGCGGCGCCTAAAGTTAGAACAGCAAGGATACCAAGTGGTGGAAATGTGGGAACACGAGTACGATCACCGTATGAAAACCGATCCCGAGTTTAAACGCCTCGTGGAAAGTTACCAGTTCATGGATCCGCTGAACCCGAGGGATAGTTTGTACGGAGGAAGGACCAATGCCACCTGTTTGATGTACCAAGCCGACGAAGAGAAAGGAGAAGAAATCAAATACTTGGACGTGTGTTCGCTGTATCCCTACGTGTGCAAATATTGTCGCTTTCCTGTAGGGCACCCGCAATTGCTGACGGAACACATCGACCTGGTCAACATTCGACAATACGAAGGCTTGATCAAGTGCAAAGTTTTGCCTCCCACGAACCTATACCATCCCGTCTTACCTCACCATTGTCAAGGCAAACTGATGTTTCCATTGTGCCGTACTTGTGCCGAAACGTGCAACCAAGACCAACCTTGCCATCAGAGCCAGGAAGAACGTGCCTTGACGGGAACCTGGGTCAGCGTGGAATTGTTCAAAGCTCTGGACATGGGATACCAACTGTTAGAAGTGTACGAAATTTGTCACTTTCCCAAGACACAACAATACCGCAAGGGTGACCCCACGCAGAAAGGCATTTTCACAGACTACGTGGATGCCTTTTTGAAACTGAAGCAAGAAGCCAGCGGCTATCCTTCCTGGTGTCACACTCCCGAAGACCAAATAAAATTCAAAGAGAAATACTACGAACAAGAAGGCATCACTTTAGACCACATCGAGAAAAACGAAGGCAGGCGATCGTTTGCCAAAGTGATGTTAAATTGCTTGTGGGGTAAAATGGCACAACGACCGTGTTTACCCAAGACGGAATATTTGACAGAACCTTCCCGCTACTTCCAGATGATTCACGACAAAACCAAATACATGAAACACGTGGACGTCGTTCGAGAGAATTTGATCTTGGTCAATTACGAAGAAGATCTGGACTTTGTACAAGACGACCCTTTTGGAAATGTCATCATTGCGGCTTACGTGACAGCCCATGCTCGCTTAAAATTGTACGAAGCTTTAGAACTGTTAGGGGAACGCGTCCTGTACTTTGACACGGACAGTTGCATTTACATCCATCACCCGATTCAACATCACCCTAACATCGAAGGAGACCGTTTAGGAGCCTGGACAGACGAGCATCCCGACGACAAGATTTTAAGTTTCGGCAGTGGCGGTCCCAAAAATTACGGCTACGAATACCGTGACAAACAAGGAGAAGTGCACACGACGTGCAAAGTGAAAGGACTGACTCTGAATTATCGTACCAGTCGAGTGGTCAACTTTGGGGTATTGAAAGAAGCCTTGCAATCGGGAGAGGATGGAAACTTTAAAGTGACCACCTACCAACCGAACAAAATTGTAAGTTTACCCACTCACCACATCGTCAGTCGACCCTTGGAAAAAATCTATCAAATTGTATACCAGAAGCGAGTTCGACTTCCCAATCATTTCACCTTACCGTACGGTCACGTCGGTATTGGTCTGTATATAAAAAAGGAACCCTAGGCAAGATCGATAGTTCATTGTGACTACCAAGACCGAGCGAACAAGATGAATACTTTGAAAGAGGCATCGTTCCAGTTTGGGGATTGTAAAAAAGTTGTATCTTCCTCTAGTGTGACTAATATTGGATGGATAAGACCCATGCATTGCGACGGAAAATGTCCGGAAGGAAACTGCGATTGTCCATGTGGTTACCATTGTAATTGCGTAACGGAGTTTGCAGATGAGTGCGATTGTGAGCCTTGCGATGGATACGATGCTGTACCTTGTGACCTGAGCGATGCCGTAAAGCATCATGGGAACTTTAGTGTCCCTACCCCTATCATGGAAAGTGATGCTGTGCGTGTCAAACCTGTGGGATGCGAAAGTGATGCCGCTCGTCCTCTTGGACATTTTACTGGGTTTCGTTTTAAAGGGGAATGTTCACCTTCACGTCTACCCCACTACCGATGTCATCCAGCCCTGAACAAACTCCTGCCCATGTCACTCAACCCTCATCGAAACGAACCTGTGAAAGACGAATATTCGTTTCCTGTGCGTTTGTCGGAATACTGCGACTTTGAAAATCGTCTTCAATCGTTCAAAGGAAAATGGCCAAAGTATCTGGGAGGACCGACCCCTGAAGAATTAGCCAGAGCCGGATTTTTCTACTTGGGCGAAGGAGATGAGGTCAAGTGCTTCAGTTGCGGTGTGTCACTTATCCACTGGGAACCGCAAGATTCGGCCTACGTAGAACATGCTCGATGGTCACCGAATTGTCATTACTTACCCTTAGTGGGACCGAGACATTGAAGTAACTTCTTACCATAATAATCTGTTCATGGATACTTTACAAGAGAACATTCGTGCTTTGCCTGTGGAGTTGAGAGAACGCATTTATCGAGAACTGGTCAAAATACAAGTGAAACGTAAAGAACAATTGCATCCGTTACGTCACCGGTGTTTGAACCACTGGTACCTGAAGGCTATACAAGGATTGATTCAATTGAAAGTGTTCCATCGGACAGACATTGATCAACGATCCTCTAGTTTTAAAAAGGATTGGTTTGGTATGGACGATTGTAGTTACATCATTGTAAACGGACTGCATCGAATTCCAGAGGAAGAGTTAACGAATTACCAACATCTTGAACACAATGTCAACTTGGTGAAAGAGGAAACTTCTGAACGAATTGTAATGTGTAGATTAGTGACTCAACGATTTAAATTTGACACTGAAGTGAAACCATGTTTGTGCAAAGAGTACATTTCTTGTGTCAGACCAAAGAGGATTTAGTATGACCTATTCATGGATACTTTGCTAGAGAACATTCGTGCTTTGCCTGTGGAGTTGAGAGAACGCATTTACCGAGAGCTGGTGAAAATACAAGTGAAACGTAAAGAACAACTGCATCCGTTACGTCACCAGATCTTTAACCACTGGTACCTGAATGGTATAAGAGAACTGATTCGTCAGAAATTGTTTCAGTGGTCAGACCTTGTTCAATACTTCCAGGCCCCCGATGATTCACGTGTTGATCATTTTGGTTACTTCGAGATTCACCTAGAGCAACCCATTGAGGAAGACGAGGTAAAGGATTACCAACATTTGTTACGTGGAATCTACTTAGCGGAAGAGGAAACTTCTAACCGAACTCTGACGTTTCGGTTACAGTATGCAAGATTTACATTCCCAACTGGAGAACGAAGATCACTGGCTAGAAAGTACGTGTATTCTTTTCGAAACAAAGAGACTATAAAAACAGGCTGCTATGCCACGACTTATGTCGTATGTAATCCAACAGATTCCGTGGAAGGAACTCAATGACCGTATTCAAACCGTGGATCATTACCATCGATTATTACAAGAATTGTATCCATTCAATTTGGGACGACAAGTGGTGTGTGTCTTAGTGACTTGTTTTCTGGGATTTCGTTTACCAGCCGATTCTTTGTGGACTCTTTACGATCAGTACTTACCACCTCCATGGCCTTAAATGGTCACGAAAAACTCCTTTTGCTCAAAGCCTTGCGTTTTCATCTGAATACTTCTCGACCTCAACAGGAAAAAAAGATTCGTCAACTTTTAGCTACCCAAGACGTGTATGACGATGTGTGTGTAGCTTGTGACTTACATCCCCATTGGACAGATGTCCGTGCCTGGAAAGAATGGGGTTTTGAGGCTTGGACCCAAGAAGTGGCCCAGTATGCACGAGAGTTGTTCAAGGAAAAAAGTTACTTTTCAACCCGTGTTAGTGACGGTGCCAGAGGAACCCGTCACCCAGGACAGGACTGTCGTGGACAGGCCTGAAAGACCCTTTCGGGAGGACACTTGTGTGACCTTACCCCCTACTATAGAACTGGTTAGAACATTACCCAAAACATGTGGTTGTTGTACAGACACTTGTGTTTATTCCACATTCATAGTTATCATGTGCCTTTTATCCTTGTACTTAAGCCGTTGGCTTTTATGTATTTTTGTCTTTCGTATTCATGTTTGAAAAAAAAACATTCAATAAACGTGTTCTGAAAAAGTATATAAACTCTTGTCTTGTTTGTTTTTCGTGTCACAAGTGACATTTCTCACACCATGGCTACCTCTACTGTCTCTGCTCCCTCTTCCTCTACTGTCAAAGTCATCGACGAACACTTAGATCGTGCCAGTTGGGAGGCTTTGTATCTTCGCCATCCCTTTAACATGCTCATTGCTGGACCTAGCGGTCCAGGCAAAACCGAATTCGTCAAACGCTTGATCGAACATAAACATAATTTGATCGATCGTCCACCTCAACGCATCGTGTGGTGTTACAAAGAGTGGCAATCGGCGTACAGCCTCTTGCGAGAAAGGCAAGGCGATTCCATCGTGTTTGTGGAAGGCATTCCTAAAGAAGACGAGGGCATCGTCTCTGACTCCCGTCAAACCCATTTGGTCATTTTTGACGACATGTTAGGAGAAGACGAAGAAGAAATTAAACTGTGGTTCACGCGCAAAGGGCATCACCGTAATGCCAGTGTCGTTTACATCACCCAAAATTTGTTTCAGCAAAGTAAAGCCCATCGCACCATCAGTCTCAATGCGCATTACGTGGTCTTGTTTAAAAGCCCTCGAGATAAATCGCAAGTGCAAGTCTTAGCCAGACAGTTAGGGACACCTTGGCAGACTCAGGCGTACGACGATGCCACTCAAACACCACACGCCTATTTACTCGTCGATTTGAAACCTACGACCCCCGATGATTTGTGATTTCGTACCCACTTGTTTCACCACTGGGGCCAAGACGGAGGGCCTGTCCTGTACACGTCTCTGTCCTCGACTTAACTTCACTCCACAATAAAAATCTATAAAAACCTCAGACACTTTTCGTCTGTCTCACACACAGTTTGAACATGACGTCCCTTCAGTCGCATCTTCCCGTCAAATTTATTCGTGCCTTGTATGGCATCAGTCGAGAAAGAAATCCACAAATACGGGCTCGTGTCTTAGAAGCTAGTCTCAAAGAAGTCTTACGATGGTTCACGGTGACGGCACGTCAGTTACTCCAAGGGATCATTCAAATACCTCATCAAACCAAACGCTTTTTTGATCGAAACAAACTCGCTTTGACCCAACTGGCCGATCCCCGCATCGACACTCAGACCAAAAAACAAATCATTTTGAAACCTGGAGGGAGCGGTACTCTAGGAGGGGTCATCATTCGCTCTCTCTTAAGATGGGATCCTAATGCCCCCAAAGTTCTCCCCAAGAAAAAAGACAAACGAAGATCCAAGAAGAAAACGAGCCACGGTGTCAAGACCAGATCCCCAAGGAGACCCGTGTCTCCAAGAACTTCTCCAGTGGCGGGACCCTCCTCTTACCAGACACCACCCCGGAAAAAGAAAAGAAGCCCCCAGAAAAAGAAACAGAGAAAAAGTCCCCAGAAAAAGAAAACTAGTCGCAAGAGAGGCACTTCGGTCAAGATGCAACCTTACACTCGCAAAGCACGACCTGCAAAGGCAGTGACCGCGTCTCCGGTAGCTTCAGGTTCATTCACTTCTCCGTTGATGTCACCAAGAACTGAAGAGTACTTGGAGACGTTGATCACACGAAGAACATCTCCGTTGATGACACCAAGAAGAACTTCCCCAGTGGCAGGACCCTCCAATTTAGTGGCAGTGGCTGCTGCTCACAAAGTACCTTCTCCCAAAATCAAAGTTCAAGAAAGATCGGGCATGTTACAAAGTTTACTGGATTTGTCCAAGCAAGAACTGGCTTGATTTAGTCCGTTGCGTACCCCTGCACGACGTGTCATGCCTGTCCTGAAGTTGATACGACGTAAAGACAATCAGTGGCGACGCGTTCCAGTATAAAAAAGGCCTGTGACTAAGTAGGGGTATCAGTGTTTTTGGTGCTCCTGAAGACTCAAAGATGTCACTCTCCAGAAAACATCTCTCTTCTGAACAACCCCAAGGAAAGAAAAGGAAAGGACTGCCACCACGTTTAGTCAAACATTGGGACATGTTATCTGTCCTGTCCAAAGCTTCTCCACCCGTACGAAAAAAACTCATTCAATCAGCCGCCAAAGACGTCATCGATACCGTATGCGAATGTTGTTTGAACGTCTTGAAAGGTACGATCCCTTTGTCCAAACACCAGAAACAATGCTTAGGCAAATATCGTCACGTTCTTCGCCAAATGGTTCAAAAGAAAATTCCCATTCGTCAAAAAAAGAAGATGTTAGTGCAACGTGGAGGTATTTTACCTCTCTTGTTAGGCCCCATACTGAAAGGAGTCTTGGGAACCATGTTGGGAGGACTGGTGGGAGCAAGATAAAAAGGCCTCGGAAGTTCCAAGATCTCAGAATCTACCCCTGACAACCCCATGGAAGGACGAAAACTAGCTTTAGTACCTTACAAACGATGGATGGAATACCATCGGTGGCAAGAACAACACACCCCGCATTTACCTCCCAATCCCCATTTGAGCGAGATGTCCCAGTTACAACACGAATTGCAGTCCTTGATGGATTGCCAAGATTTGTCCGAAACAGAAAAATCGCAAAAGTACGGTCAAAACTTGCAACGACTGCAACTCTTTCACCAGAAAGCTTTAGACGAAACAGCTCTACCCACTCTGAAAGATTTTAAGACCTTGATGAAAAGTCCAGCACCATCACCAGTACCAGTACCAGTACCAGTGACCAAGACAGAAAAAGGAAAAGAAGAAGAAGAAGAAGGGTTTCAAACTCCACCAGAAAAAGTACGCAAGTTAACAACACCACCTACCTCCAGAATTGGATGGATTAAAAAGATGATGACCACCCCTTCTTCATCACAAGAGAAAAAGAAAGTGAAGACAGAAGTGAAGACAGAAGTGAAACAAGAACCGATATCCCCCGCTCAGACATCCTCCTCCTCTTCAACACCTATTGCTGGCCGCACAAGCAAAGCATTGCAATCCAAGAAAATACCCCAAGAGAAAAAGAGTAGCATCCTCCAAGAGTGGGTGCCTTATTAACACACCAACCAACACAAAAAAATGGAAAAAGTCTTAGCCAGCATTTACTACGATCCCTCCCATCCTGCAGGTTACGCAGGAGTTCAAAAATTGTATCGTGCTGCCAAAACGCGACTGAAAAGTCTCCGTTTACCTCAAGTGCAACGATGGTTACAAGAACAAGCTACCTACACTTTACACAAACCCATTCGACGCAAGTTTGCCAGAAGTCGCACCCGAGTGGAAGGCATCGATCATCAATGGCAAGCCGATTTAGCCGATGTCTCTCATTTGGCCAGCTACAATCGTGGCTACAAATATTTGTTTTGTGTCATCGACGTCTTTTCCAAATTTGCTTGGGTCGTACCCTTGACTTCCAAATCGAGCAGCGAGTTAGTGCGAGCCCTGCAACGAGTGCTGAAACAAAGCGGTCGTCACCCTCTTCGATGGCAAACGGACAAAGGCACCGAATTTCTGAACCAAGCTTTCCAAAAAGAATTAAAGAAACGTGACATTCATTTTTTTACCACCGAGAATCCCGAAACCAAAGCCAGCATCGTGGAACGTTTTCAACGCACTTTGAAAGAACGCATGTGGAAATATTTTACGCATCACCACACTCTGAAGTACATCGACATCTTACCGCACCTGGTGCAAGCGTACAACCAATCTTACCATCGAAGCATCGGACGTGCCCCGCAAGACGTGACTCCTGACAACGAAGTGCTGGTGTTTGAGCGCCTGTTTGGTACGTCCCCGACGAGGGCTGTCCCCAAGAAAAGTGGAGAGTTGGCCGTAGGAGATTGGGTGCGCATTGGCAAAACCAAACGCACTTTCGACAAAGGTTACTTACCTAACTGGACGACCGAATTGTTTCGCGTCACTGGACGAGTGCATGGCCGTCATCCTGCCGTCTATAAATTGGAAGACATGAACGGAGAAGTACTCAAAGGAACGTTTTATTTGCCCGAGTTACAACGTGTCACCAAAAAAGAAGACGACGTGTACGACATCGAAAGCATTCTCGAACGCAGAACCCGTAAAGTGGGCAAACGACGTGTCAAAGAAGTCAAAGTACGTTGGAAAGGATATCCACCCAGTTTCGATTCTTGGTTCGACGCTTCGCAAGTCATCGACTATAAAAAGAAGTGACCATCATGCCCTTTCACACAACAGACGCAGCTACGTCGACCACTCCTTCTTCACCTAGTTCTTCTGTGCAAGATTTACAAAAACAACCCTTGTGGGTGTGGTGTGGAGAACGTGTGCCTAAAACGCAAATCGTCTTTTTCTGCCAAATCTTCGTGGTGTATTGTGTCATCGGGGCAGCCATTGCGAATTTGAGTTTGCAACAAGGAGGCAAACAATTGTGGACCATTTTATTGAGCAGTTGCATCGGTTACCTGCTTCCTAATCCCTCCCTGAAATTCTCCTCGAACGGGAACGTTGTGTCCAGTGCCAGTGCCAGTCACCACTCCAACAACAACCACAACCAGAACCCCATTTTGGGCGGAGACACGCCTCTGACATCCACTAACCCCTCGGACAGCCACAGAACTCTGGAATTATGAGTCACCAAAACCAATTTTACTTAACCTTACCCAGTGACAGTTCCATGGAGGTGTTTCCCAATAACACGTTGTGCTGTTACACGGCCAAATTACCTCAAGCCATCCCCTTAGATCACGAAGCCCATTGGGAAGTGGCTTTAGTGGAAATGATTCACCCGACCCAAGTCCTCAATGTCCTTCCCAATCAAAATTTTTTTATGGTGGAAGTTCTTGACGATCAATTGCAACAGGAGTTGGATAAGAGAACCATATCTGACATTAAAACCTATAATGAGAAAACTAAAACGACCACCTACCACTTGACCATTCTCCCAGGCTATTATTTCAGTGGTCAACATTTGGTCAACACCATAGCTGCCAAGTTTAATGGCGTGTTTGGGAAAGCTTTTGACATTGTCAAGAACAAAAGTGTCACCATGGAGTACCACAAAGTAGCTCGTCGCTTCTTGATAAAATTTGAACGGACTAAAATCATGTCCATTGTATTTTGTCCTGAATTGTTTGACATGTTGGGCGGAGACATGAACATGAGAATGACCATACTCAAGAACAGCGAATCACCCAGCGTTTACGACAACGAGTCTTTTAGCAAGTTATTTCGTACCCCAGTAGAACTGAACCAAGGACTGAATTTGATGTTCGTGTACTCCGATGTGGTGGAATACAACGTGGTGGGACACACCTCCGTACCGTTACTGCGTGTCATTCCTTTCAAAGTGGATTCTGCCACGAACGCTGACGAGGAAGGTGGAAACACTTACCACGTCCACCGCGAATTTGTCCATCCTCACTATTTGCCGGTCAGCAAGTCGTATTTGGACACGGTCAACATTACTATAAAAGGAGATTTGGGACAAAATATTCCATTCACCAAAGGAAAAGTCACGGTGAAACTCCATTTTCGAAAACGGTTCTCTCACGACTCGTAAGTAAGTCATGTATCCAGTGTACCAAGGGGTGGCTCGACAACGAGGACACGGTTTAGGAGATATGTTAAAATCGGCCTTTCGTTCGGTGGACCCGGTGTTGAAACCGATGGTGACACGAGGATTGCACGCCTTGAAAGATGCGGCACTGACACAAGGCAAAGAATTTCTCCAAAATGTCATCATCGACAAACAAAACCCTAAAGAAGCCTTCATGAGGGCAGGCAAAAATGTCTTGCTGCAAACGGGAAAAGACATTTTGGGCCGACGAGACACACCTGTAAATGCCCTGCACGCTACCGAGTCAGGCATTCAACAAGGACAAGGCAGAAAGAGACGACGAAGAAAACACCCTTTCACCAGACTTCAAGCTAGAAAGGCCAAGAAAAGAAGAACCGTTCGAGACTTAGACGTTTTCGATTATTGAAACACAGAAAAAATGATGCACCGAGAGTCTTGCGCCTGTTCCAAGACGGAACTGGATCTGTTTGCCATGCCCCCCACCATGATGACCATGCAAGAATCCCAATGGGTGGAATTTCACCCCGTCTCCTCACTGACCGATTCCGCTCGCATCGAGTTTGAAATCAAAGGACAACCCGAAGATTACATCGATTTGAATAGCAGTTACTTTTACTTGAAAGTCAAAGTTCTAGATAAGGATAATGGTGAAGTAGCAGACACTGAGAATATAGCTCCCGTCAACAATTTCATGCATTCCTTGTTCAGCTCAGTGGACTTGTACTTGAATAACAAACTGGTCAGCAGCAGCATGGATACTTACCCTTATCGTGCCTACCTGGAAAATCTCTTGACGTACGGAATAGATGCCAAGGATACTCATCTCAATGCCTGCGTGCTGTGGGAACCTGACGAAGCGAAGGAGTTTGACACATTAAAAAAAGACAATGACGGCTTTGTGGAAAGACGAAGCAAAATCCTAGGTGGAAAGAGTTTAGAACTGATGGATCGTTTGCATTTGGACATGTGGTTGCAAGAGAAATATTTGCTGAACGGGGTCAATGTTCGCTTGAGACTGAATCGTAGCAGTGCCGCTTTCCATTTGTTGGCTGATACTGATGCTGGCAATCCTAAAAGCAAAATCGAGGAGGCCAAACTCTACGTACGACGCGTAGAAGTGTTACCCAAAGTAGGTAACGACATCAGTCAAACGTTGAGCAGAACGACCGCCAAGTATCCCATACGACGTGTGGAAGTGAAAACGTTCACCATTCCCGCTAACCATCATTCCATGATCGAAGATCATCTGTTTCAAGGACAGTTACCCAAACGTTTAATCCTTGGCATGGTCGAGAATTCAACCTTCAACGGACACTTCGCTAAAAATCCTTTCAACTTTCAACATTTCAACGTGAAGAAAATCGAAGTCAGTCGCGATGGCAAGACCTTGTGTACCCGACCTTTCGAACCTGACTTTACCCAGAACAATTACTTGAGATCGTACTTGTCCCTGTACGAAGCCACCGGCCAGTTAGGAACCAACACCAGTCACGGCATTACGTACGAGGATTACGCAGGAGGCTATGCTTTGTGGGCTTTCGATTTCACTCCAGACCAGGGCAGCGACGAGGGACATTTCCACCCTATAAAATCAGGCCAGATTCGTGTGGAACTTCAGTTTGCAGAACCACTGAAAGAGACAGTGAACGTCATCCTGTATGCAGAATTTGATAATACGATAGAAATCAACAGTTTGAGAGAAGTCATCCTAGACTTTTAGAAGGTATGGAAGACTGTCATCCCTCTTTACCTAGTGGAGAGACTTTGGAGATGAAATGTGAGGAGACCATGGAAAAAGAAGAATCTGAAGATAAAGACGAAGAAGATATCATGATGAAATCGAGATGGCCAGAACAAGAAGCCCATTTAGTCTCCTGTTTTGCCAAACACTTGGTGGAAAAAATGACGGAATTGATCAAGAAAAATTGTTATGGATGTCAAAACGATCATCCCAGTCAAATTCAACACGATAAATGCCTGATGTTGAGTCAAGAAGAAAAATTGGACGAGTATCTGGACGAAGCTTGGAGTCTCATCTCGAACAAAGACGTGTTGCACCAGTGGTATAAAGACTTGCGTGAACATTCTTGTCCACCATTAACCACTCAAGAGATCCATCGTATCGAAGCTCTCCTGAATCAGAGTGAGGAAACAGAACGAATAACCGTTTATTCGTCAGACATTTTCAAGCAAAAAGTCAGGATCGAATTGACGACTTATTATTACCTGTGAAGAAAAAAAACACACACAAATGGATACCTGGGAACTTTATTACATTTTGAACCACAGTTCGTATACGGCTTCTTGGAATCCTGTCGTCTGTGCTAAAGATGAACTCCCTCATCGCAAACCTAAAGACCATCAAGCTTACGTGATCAACACGGACGACAGTCATCTCCCAGGAACCCACTGGGTAGCCATCTACTTTCCTCAAGAAGGATGTGTGGAATATTTCGATTCATACGGATTGCCCCCTTTGGAAGACGATATCATCGACTTTATGAGAAGAAATGCTAAAACCACCCGATTCAATAATGTGAAATTACAAGGCACAGATTCCTTGGTGTGTGGACAGTACTGTGTGTATTTTCTGCATCATCGCAGCCTGGGCTATTCCTTAGAACATTTAGTGACTCATTTTGATCCTCGTTCTTCTTCAAGAAACGATGTGAAAGTAGATCGATGGTTCTGTGACCATTATGCTTATCTTTTGTCTCAAGCTAGGAAACGTAGTGTCCATCAATGGCCTAAATATTTCCAACAGTGGAAATCACAATTTCATTCACAACGTTGTCAGCCCTGTTCAAAGTAAATTGTAGATTGAGAAAAAAAATGTTTGTCATTTGAAAAAAATTGTTTGATGTTATAGTGTTGGATTATTGTTAAAAATGTTGTTGTTTAGTGTTAAGTGATTTTTGAATAAAAAATGTTGTGTTTAGAAAAAAATGCCTTTGTCTTTTGTTTAGCTATAAGAATGTTGGATTGATGCTCTTTCATTTCTTACTATCCCTCTCATGAACGTTGCGGCTCGAAAACCGTGTGGGATGTTTTCCTTCACGTCCGCGCTTTGACTTTAAGAACCGGGTTGTTCCCAGTCTAGCCATCCATTCGCGTTGAACAAGCAGCAGCACAACAGCGATGGAACACACTGCAGCATCAATAGGCGTAGAATCGAGAATTTTACCAGCCCATGCAGTTATCCCAACTCCAGCACTGAGGGCCATAAGAGCACTTGGTAAGAAACAAGCAACTAACTGGAGCATACGGGCAGGGAAAACCAGGACAAACCTATTACTGGTCTGGACTACCAATGACGAGGGTGAGGACCTATGTGTCGAAAATGAGCAAAGCTACTGTATGACCAAAAGGAAAAATAGCAGAAAGTACAAACAGAGAGGGAAAACTGACCAAAAGGTAACAGATAACCGCTGTGATACACCTGCTACTAACCAAGGCAATATACAAAAGCAGCAACACTCGACAAAGGCTCCCCTGAGAATTGAAACAGCAGTAACAACAGCTACAACATCAACCCAGACCATCGATCGGCAACAGAGTGACGTGGAAACACAAACGGAGATACCCGCAAGTGATGCCACCACCCTAACTAATACTGAAACGAAAATCCAAGAACAAACACTGGATGAAACAGCTACTAACACTACCACGACAACATCGGAAGAAGAAATTACAGATGAGGAAAAAGAACAAGGAATGACGATTGAGCAATTCGCCGAACTCTGGGGACTAGAAGAAACTTTAGGTGACCCAAAAAAGGCCAAGAATTTTATCAGCACGATAAAATATATGGCATGGAGGTCGCTTAAACCAAGGAAAAAACCAAACACACAACAATGGCTCTTCGCTCAACGCATCCTGACTCATCACTACAACAAAGCCTACGTAGAAACACAACTTACCAGCCTAGTGGACTACGCTACGGCCCTAGCAAAATACTATGAATACTAGGCATTCCCTACCGAAGAGTATGAAGAGACTCACACAGCGGAAGAAACCTGGTACTATGAAAAAGACCGCAACACATTCAGGCTGCCGACCTGAATAAAATAGCCCTTTTAAGGGCTTAAAGAGTGCCTAATACCAAGGGGTTTCATTTTGGCTTGGAACCCCGTTTCGACACAACTAGCTGAACTAATTTGATCCTTTACCACCCCTGCTAAATACAACCAAAATTTACCTAACAATGACTACAAAAATTCATTAACTTATTTTTACTTTGAAAGTCGCTAAGACAGAACGCTAAATTTCTAGGGAAAAAGTAACGTACACTTTGTACTAGAACATTGGCAAAACCTAAGAAATAGAAAATAGGAAATTTTGAAACTTGAACAATTCGACACAATTACAGAGGTGGCTAACACATTATTGGGAAATTATTTTTATCCATTAGCACAACTGGACTTGATTTGATAAATAAATAAATGCGACCTGGCGTTTTGGAGCGTAAACAACAGCAATAGCAAGACGTGGGAAGGACGACGGATTAACAACATGGATCTGATTGGGTATCAGCAAATACAATTTCAATCCTAAGGTAATTCATATAACTCAGATTGGAAAACGGATTGAAACTGGAAAAACTGGACCCGCAACTTTACGCGGGACAGCTATGTTTGTTAACTCGATTCTGATTGGCGGTTGGATTTCAATCCTAGGGCAAACTCATACATTGAAGCTTGATAAACGGATTGAAACAAAACGGATTGAAAACTGAAAAACTGGTCTAGCAACTTTGCGCGGGATAACCAGGAATGTAAACATGGTTCTGATTGGTAGTTAACTATGCTGGATATTAAACTAACAGGAGAACAATTGAATTGAAATTGGGAAAACAAACTGCATTTAGCGGCTTTGATTGGCATATAACTCAATAGACTATACCTGTATATTGTAAAATTTAACAACTTGATTAATTATAATTTATACACTTAACTAATAGCGGTCTTAATCAAATTTGGTTTCTCTAACCTTGCTTGGACAATTTTTTCACTTTACCAAGTCCAGACTAATTAAAAAGTGCGGTCATCGCACAGTAAACACGGGATTGTAGTGGCTCTAATACCTACAACCGACCAATTAAGTAGCCTAGTCATTAGGCATTAACAAGACGCAAAAGCACTAGTTTGCGTAAGCGTCTATAATTTTTATTCATTCGAGTCTAGCCATCCATTGTCGACTCATCCTCCTAAGAAGATGTGCTCCAAACTAGCTAAGCTCAACGAAGCCTACGTGAATCTGCATAGGGTCAGACACAGTCTGATACCGAAGCCAGAAGAAATAGAGAATGTGAGAATGTTAAAAATCACTGAAGACCTGATAGAAGAGCTCTTCAGAGAAGAAATGAACAGGGAGAAAGAAGAATGGACAGAGAAGTACAGACTTCAGAGACAGCAGCAACAACAGCAACAGCAGCAACCTGAAGCTGACAGAGGCTTTGTCGATTGTCGTATCGACACCAAAGAGTTCTTCTTCTCTTTCCGAAGAAGCAGACCTATCGCCAGAAAGTCTATCCTCAGAGGACATCCCATTCTTAGAAACTAAAAAAAGATTGCCATAGCAAAACAAAAAAAAACAGCCCTTTTCAGGGCTACCCAATACTCTAGAAAAGAAATAACGATCGATTTGCCAATGTGTGTAGGTAGAGTAGTGTGAAAATAAACACTAACTCTTTCTTAAAAAATGTGAGGGTATGTGCTTGTGTGTTTGTGTGTTTGTGTTTGTAAGTGATAAAGTAGGTTGGTGTGGATAGTAGATTAAAATGATGTTTGTTTTTTTGGGCTGTTTGAGGTGTATATTTGGGGTTAGATTGGATTGCCTTGCGTATGTGGATAGTCTATTGAAGTGATTTATAAAAAAGTTTACAATAGTGATGGGTAGCATAAAAAAGTGAGTGAGTGTTTCTTTTAGGTCCGCGCGTTGTTGTTTTTTTGTTCATGATCTAGGTAAGATCAATTTTATGTTATTAGGGGGATGTTTTCCATCACGTCCGCGCTTTCACTATAAATTGAAACTCGCTGGGCAGTCTAGCTACCCTTGTTGATTGATCAACACAGCCAGAAAAATGAATAGCAGAATAGTGAAACTGTTAGAACTCCAGATGCACCTGGAATATGCCAGGCGCATAGTAAACGAACTATCAGCGGAGGCTATAGTAGAAGAAGCAAGAGTAAAGAAGGAAGAGGAGGAGAGAAGAGAGAGGGAAGAAGAGGAAAAGAAAAGAGAAGAGAGGATGTCGTTCAATATTCCCGAGACAGAGGTTTGGGGTGTTGAAGCGAATCATCCTCCCTCTGCGCTCCCCAGAAGAAAGGTGAAAGAAGACTGGGGAAGAAGATGCGTGTGTGGCGCCAGGCCAGGAAGGTGCAACCATTAGATAGGTGCATCAGGAGTTCAAAAAACAGCCCTTTTCAGGGCTACCCAATACTCTAGAAAAGAAATAACGATCAATTTGCCAATGTGTGTAGGTAGAGTAGTGTGAAAATAAACACTAACTCTTTTTTTAAAAAATGTGAGGGTATGTGTTTGTGTTTGTGTTTGTAAGAGTAAAGGTATGTTTGTGTGAATAGTAGATTATGGGTTTCTTTATTGTTTCTTAGCAAATGTGGAGAGTATAGTTTGGGTTATATTATATGAAATGAAAAAGTAGGGGGGATGTTTTCCTTCACGTCCGCGCGTTGTTTGGTCATGATCTAGGTAAGATCCATTTTATGTTTTTAGGGGGATGTTTTCCTTCACGTACGCGCTTTAAGTATAAGAACCCACAGTATTCTTCGTTCAAACCATTCTACATAGAAGATGGCTTCAAACCACCTGGATAAATTTCAATCATTGCAAGACGTCCTTGACAATTTGGGCATGATAGAACAAATGCTCGTACGACTCGTTGAAGACCACTATTCTTATAGTCCGCATAGAGTAAAAATGGAAATTAACAACTTAAGAAAAGCAAAGGACATGATCAGTGGTGTGATGAAGGAAATAAAGGAGGAGAAGGAGGATGAAGAGGAAAAGATAAGAATAAGAACATGGAACGAAAAAATTGAAAAAGAAGAAGAAAATGAGAAGAGGAAGAAAGAAGAGGAGGAAGAGAAGAAAGAAGAAGAGGAGGAGAAAAAAAGAAAGAAAAGAAGAGAAAGAGTGTTGGAGATAAAATAAGAAGTTGGTGGAGGAAAAGAAGAAATTAGAAGCAGAAGAAGAAGAAAACCCAAAGGCCCTTTTCAGGGCCAGCCATATTTCTCGAAAAGAGATAGCCTTTCCATTGCCTACCCCTTTTTTTAAAATTTAAAAAAAAAAAAAATCCCATGTTAAATTCCCCTTGTACGTAAAGTGACCCACGATTTATTCCCATGTTAAATTCCCCTTGTACGTAGATTGTCCCACGATTTATTCCCATGTTAATTCCCCTTGTACGTAGATTGACCCACGATTTTTCGCCATGTTAAATTTCCATTGTACGTAGATTGTCCCAAGGGGTTCTGTAATGCTAATTCCCATTGTACGTAGGGTATCCCCCTTCACTACTAGTGTATGTCGAGTAATTGAAATGCAGTTATTAGGAGAAAAAAAAAAAACTAGAAAACATTTCAACCCGACTGCCGAATCTAGAAAAGATCTCTTGTGAATTTTATCCTTATTTAAACTTTATGTACACTGGATCACTGGCACTGTATAATAGATACATTTATATCAGTGAATCTAATAAGAAAATAGATAGAAAAAAAGACGTTATCATGTGTAATTATTAGAAAGATTTTGAATATTTTAATCAGTAGAATCATCTCAAGAATTCATGACGAGGGACATTTTTGTAATTTAATATGTTCTCGGAGACTGAATCACTGAAAGATTTTTTTCTTGTTACATTTCTGTTGAACACAGGATTATGTTATCATATTTTTCAGCGATTAGAAATGTTAAAGTCAAAATGACATCAATCTTTTAATAAACAGTTTCAATTTTATAATTAATTTATCTGTTTATATAAGACAAACACATGTAACAATGCTGGTTGCTCCTGCTCTTGCGGGTTCTTAATCAAGCGGTATTGACTTTATGAAATAATCGCCTCCCTTACTGGTCGTTTGCTATTAAGAAGTGTTTGATAGTAGCTAGATACAAAGTCTTTCAACATTGTTTCATTTTCTAGAAATAAAGAAGAACCCAATGAATCAGTTGAAAATTTCACTAAGATCTTTTGTCCTCTCCACTTCATAATAGAGGTGATACATTCAAGAGTATGGCATCTTCCATTTCCAGGTAAATCATCTTCGTAATAGAGGTGATACATTCAAGAGTATGGCATCTTTCATTTCCAGGTAAATCATCTTCATAATAGAGGTGATACATTCAAGAGTATGGCATCTCTTTCATTTCCAGTAAATCATCTTCATAATAGAGGTGATACATTCAAGAGTATGGCATCATTCATTTCCAGGTAAATCATATTCATAATAGAGTTGATACATTCAAGAGTATGGCATCATTCATTTCCAGGTAAATCATCATAATAGAGCTGATACAAGGCATTTTTCATTTTCAGGTAAATCATCTTCATAATAGAGGTGATACATTTAAGAGTATGGCATCTTTCATTTCCAGGTAAATTATCTTCATAATAGAGGTGATACATTCAAGAGTATGGCATCATCCATTTCCAGGTAAATCATCTTCATGACAGAGGTGATACAATGCATCTTTCATTTCCAGGCAAATCATCTTCATAATAGAAGTGACACATTCAAGAGTATGGCATCATTCATTTCCAGGTAAATCATCTTCATAATAGAGGTGATGCATTCAAGAGTATGGCACCTTTCATTTCCAGGTAAATCATTTTCATAATAGAGGTGAGACATTCAAAAGTATGGCATTTTTCATTTCCAGGTAAATCATCTTCATGATAGAGGTGATACAATGTATCTTTCATTTCCAGGTAAATTATCTTCATAATAGAGGTGATACATTCAAGAGCATGGCATCTTTCATTTCCAGGCAAATCATCTTCATAATAGAGCAGATACATTCAAGAGTATGGCATCTTTCATTTCCAGGTAAATCATCTTCATAATAGAGGTGATAAATTCAAGAGTATGGCATCTTTCATTTCCAGGCAAAACATCTTCATAATAGAGGTGATACATTCAAGAGTATGGCATCTTTCATTTCCAGGTAAATCATCTTCATAATGGAGGTGATACATTCAAGAGTATGGCATCATTCATTTCCAGGTAAATCGTCTTCATAATGGAGGTGATACATTCAAAAGTATGGCACCTTTCATTTCCAGGTAAATAATTTTCATAATAGAGGTGAGACATTCAAGAGTATGGCATCTTTCATTTAAAGGTAAATCATCTTCGTGATGGAGGTGATACAACGCATCTTTCATTTCCAGGTAAATCATCTTCATAATAGAGGTGATACAATGCATCTTTCATTTCAAGGTAAGACATCTTCATAATAGAGGTGATACATTCAAGAGTATGGCATCTTTCATTTCCAGGTAAATCATCTTCATAATAGAGGTGATACAATGCATCTTTCATTTCCAGGTAAATCATCTTCATAATAGAGGTGATACAATGCATCTTTCATTTCCAGGTAAGACATCTTCATAATAGAAGTGATGCATTCAAGAGTATGGCATCTTTCATTTCCAGGTAAGTTATCTTTATAACAGAGGTTATACTTTCAAGAGTACGGCATCTTCCATTTCCAGGTAAATCATCTTCATAATAGAGGTGATAGAAGGCATCTTTCATTTCAAGGTAAATCATCTTCATTATAGAGGTGATACATTCAAGAGCATGGCATCTTTCATTTCCAGGTAAATCATCTTCATGATAGAGGTGATACATTCAAGAGTATGGCATCTTTCATTTCCAGGTAAATCATCTTCATAATAGAGGTGATACAAGGCCTCTTTCATTTTCAGGAAAATCATATTCATAATACCGGTGATACATTCAAGAGTATGGCATCTTTCATTTCCAGGTATATTATCTTCATAACAGAGGTGATATATTCAAGAGTATGGCATCTTCCATTTCCAGGTAAATCATCTTCGTAATAGAGGTGATACAATGTATCTTTCATTTCCAGGTAAATCATCTTCATAATAGAGGTGATACATTCAAGAGTATGGCATCTTTCATTTCCAGGTAAATTATTTTCATGATAGAGGTGATATATGGCATTTTTCATGTCCAGGTAAATCATTGTCGTTTATTTATTATTAGTTTGTTGTTTATTAGGGCGAGAATATGCCATGATACAAGTGTTGCTTGAATCAGACACGTTGTCTAAAATTTAATTGAAAACATTTAAACGTCATCCCGCAAATCTGCAAGTTCCTTATTACTTTTCCTATTGTATTAAACTCTTGACGTAATCATTTTTATAAAATTTACAAAAACATGATTTACCCTCTTCAGAAAGATAAAGTAATACTTATTTTAATTAAGTGATATATTTTTAGAATTCATCCAAAACTAGACAATAATGCAGAGATATTGAAGATATAATGTCTAATGTTCTTCTCCAAATGTGATTTAATAATATACACTTAATATATCAAGCACGATCTTTTAGTTTGCGGAAGATTTATACTTGTTGACATTTAAGAGTAATCTTGTTCACAATATTTGCAGAAGGCACAGTAATATTTTATATCAAATAAAATACCTAAACTTTGCATAATATAACAAATCGCTAACATATTCTCTTTTGCAATAATCTGCTCTTTGTCTACTAAACTAATGACATGCACTTTCCATATTCTGCCTAATCCTAGCATATTTTATAAACTTGAAGGTACTGACAGATAGAAGGAGAATTCTTTCGCATCTGGTGATTCATAGTGTTCATATGTAATATTGCTGATGACTGCTCTCTCAACACTGCTGATTCTGAAGGTGACATGCAACGCAGCGTCGACAAGTTCCCTGACGATGGCATGAATTTCGGCCTTACGATCATCACATAGAACAACTGAAATAATGTATCAGCCAGCCCCAGGAAACCCGTATGCTGAGCCAAAAATCACAAAGGCTACAAACTGAGCGCAGTGAACAGTGAACAGGTTCACCTATTTTGGCATCACTCAGTCCCAGAACGTCGTAATCGATGACGAAGTTAACGCTAGGACCGCAAAGGCCAGCGCAGTCTTCAACATACTACACGCCAAGGCCTGGAGCAGAAGAGGCATTAGCCTACAGACAAAATTGAAGGTGTACAGAGCGATATTGCTCTCTATGCTATTATACGCCTGCGAAACCTGGACAGTGTACCAGCGCCATGCGAAGAAGTTGAACCGATTCCACACTATTTGCATCAGAAGACTTCTCAACATCAAATGGCAAGATAGGATTTCGGATACTGAGGTCCTTGCCCAAACAAGCCTTCCCAGTATCTACACCATCTTGGTTCAGTCACAGTTGCGATAGGCAGGCCATGTAGTTCGCATGTCAGACTACCGGCTTCCATATAACTCTTTTATATCGAGCTTGAACAAGGTAAACACGACAAAGGAGGCCAGATAAAACGATATAAGGACACCCTGAAGACGTCATTGAAGAACTTTGGCATTAGCAATGACACGTGGGTGCAGGCTGCCCAGGACAGGGTAGTGTGGTGCTCTTTCATCACTGAAGGTACTACAGGACAGCCGCGGCAGAACGACGGAGGCAGGCCTGGAAATCCAGAGCCAGTAACCCCACGATTAGCGTTGTTACCATCCCATGTCCATAATGCCACAGAACATTCAGCGCGCACATTGGTCTCATCCGCCACCTGCGTACCCACACCACAGGCATTTTGTTCCCGCTAAAACACTAAAGTGGTCCTCAATGACTTAATTGACGAACAACATACATACATACATACATACATACATACATACATACATACATACATACATACATACATACATACAGATATATATACACATAAATATATACATACATACTCACACATATACCTACATATACACACATACACATACATATGCACACACATACACACACACATATATACATACATATATATATACACACACACACATATATATATATATATCCACATACACACACACACATATTATATATATATATATATATATATATATATATATATATATATATATTCTGTTTTGAGAACTATAGTCTGACAAATTATTTTTACTTTCATGTGTGATAGTCTTTCAAGGTTGCACAATTGCAATTATCAGTAAGGAAAGTCTGTTGAATTATAACTGCAGTGGCCATGTTATGAAATATCGAAGATAATATTTAAATATAGTAATGACAGATTGAATAATGTACAGGACTTATTGATCTCTACTGATTTATGAGATTGTAGATATTTCCCTGTTTCAAGTCAACTGCCTTCATCTTTTATCTTTATTAAAACCACCGTAAAGTTCCAAGGATTTTAGACCGTGTTATTTTAACTCTAGTTCAATCAAACCGGATTGGACAGGTAAAGGTGAAAGATGAATATATTTGCTCATGATTATTGCATAATCAACGTTGCACAATCAAAGTTCCTTTAATCGGTATAATTTTTCTGTCCGTTGCATAAGGCGAAACAAAACCGAGTCAAACTGTATTGAGTCAAACCGAGTCAAATTGTATTGACCTTTTGCGAGATACGTTACATAAAAGTCTACAACTCGGTAAAGTTCATTTTTAACAGATTGTTAACAATGGATTAACCCATCAGTAAATATATTCAATCCATTAATTTTCTGTTACTGGTTCAGTATCACAGAATCAAATAATCAGCTTCTTTAGTCAATTTAATTCAAGCAGCTGGATATAGAAGTGCCTGGTTTGCATACGAGAGAGAGAGAGAGAGAGAGAGAGAGAGAGATATGCAGATACTATATGGTTGTCGGAACAAGCCTGAACCTAAGGGCGAATATGGTTAGCATGAGAAGACTTAAGACTTATTTTGGTGGCAGCAGTGGGATTTTAGATCTGGTGAATATATCAAGACGGCTCAATTTTGCCAACGGGTTGAAGATCCATCCTCATGTCACAGTGAGGATGAAACAGCTCAGATTCAGTGCGACCATTACTACAGCTAATGTAAATAGTGTCTGTTTTGGTATTTGTTAGACCACATACGCCAGCTGGATTATGTCGGTGCAAGAAGCCATTATTTTTGGTGTTTATTAAGCTGGAACTGTCAGATGCCTCAATGGTGTATGGCATATCTTTGAGTTGTAGATACTGCTTGCTATTATATTATTAATAGATAATAATGTGTTAAAATCCGCACGAAAGGTTTTCTCAAACAAGGCTAGCCCTAGGAGAAAAAAATATCGGTATATTTATTTTTGATTTGACTATTTTGTACACGCTTTGCACACACGCACACGCACACACACACACACACACACATAGGTAATATCAACCTACAGCCGACGAAGAACAGCAGGTCATAGTTAAAAATCCCTATTTTGTCACATAAATTCATATTGATTATGCTAAGTGGAAAGAAGGCAATACAGATTATTCTAAATTGTGATAAACATCGAAGTTGTTTATTGTCTTGTCTGTCAAATCTGAAGGATAATATAGACTGGTCGCATAGTTTTGTTTAATAGTCCACCAAGTTGTCATACAGAATCTTAATGACAATAAACCAGTCCTATCGAATGCTGTCAACAAGATATAATATCACGTTCAAACAAAAAAATTATCAATTACTTCCATAAAGAATATCTCATGCCAGAATCTTGTTTCTTGATGGGGTGATATCATACCTAAAATAGCGTGGATGAGAGAACTTATAAAACACAATACAATAAATATATAAATTAGTAAACAAGTCGCTTTACGACATACAACTGAGTACAATAATAATTTCCGCTTATTTAGATATTCGATATTAAAGGTATTTATTTTTTGTAGGACTTTGCTTTTTGTCCCTAGCTTAAATGGTAATAAAAAGAGTACTTTCTCTGCATATTTAAAAAGAATCACCATATCAATTTTCTAAAGAAACTATTGACGTTAATGCGATCTTGCTTTATGATTTGTGGCCAATAAATTTTCACGTAGGCTACTCTAACATAGTATCACTCTTGGTCACATTTTTTATTTTCTGTCAGATTGTCTCCAAACTGTCATTTCGTCTGGCATAATTTTAACTTTTTTCTGAATTTATTAACATCATAATATCGCAGAACTAACCTATTACAGTCCCTGGTCACAGTTCTTTCAGTCATATTGTCTGCAGAACTGTCATTTCGTCTAGTACAATTGGATATTTTTCGTAGTTTATTAACATCGTTATAAGCACAGGAACTTATGTTCTCGGTGCATCATGGCATTCGCAAGAAGCGTTGGTTGTCTATAAGAAGCGTTGGTTGTCTATAAGAAGCGTTGGTTGTCTATAAGAAGCGTCGATTGTCTATAAGAAGCGTTGGTTGTCTATAAGAAGCGTTGGTTGTTTATAAGAAGCGCAGGAACTTATGTTCTCGGTGCATCACGGCATTCTCGGTGCATCAGGACATTCGCAAGAAGCGTTGATTGTCTAAAAGAAGCTTTGATTGTCTATAAGACGCGTTGATTGTCTATATGTACAACAGGGCCATGTTGGAAATAGAAATTTAAAATAAGAATTGGAATCTGTATGTTTCAACCAAGTCCATCAGTTGCATTTTGCCTCGTGCTGTTATATATTTATTTTGATCAGAAAGATTAAAATCAGTCGTGTATGTATCTAAACGCGATGAAAAATTTAAATTGGATGACAATAATGTTTTATTACCGTGAAAATAAGCGTCCTGAAAAAAATTAAGAAACATAACTGGATCTAATTCTTGACGTAGTCTGTGAACTCACTGTGTCTTGATTGAATGCAATTTTCAAACAATGGAGAATTCTTTGGGAAAAAAGATGGAATTAGACCAAATCCGGTACAATGCAAATGCATTTTCTGCACCAATTCTGCGTGTCGCTATCTTTCTTGTATCGATAACTTTCAATGTTATTTATAAACTACACTATAACAGAGTACAATTTCATCCCGCTGCCGGTGTTCCAGTCGACGTTCATCCTGATTATTTCTTCATTTGCGGTATTAGGCGCATGTATAGGGTTTTTATATCGATTTATGAATTGATGATGTCAGCTCTGTGTACATCGATAATGTATGCAACAAGTTTTACGACACCTCATCGCAATGATTTATATAAACTGCATTCTTTAAAAAAATCTAATTTATTCTCGGATGGTACATCATAATGCAATTTCTTTACAGAGTGCGTATCAAAATACTTCCGTCTCAATGGGTGGAAGTCGACATACTCGATATGAATGTGTTTTACTATCATTTGATTCTGGCCTGTATGCATTCTGGAAGAAGACCACCCTTTAGGATGCATGCATGAGTTAGGTATGTGTGTCCGATATGCGATCGACACAATACCATGTCACCTTTGCAATGTTGTTTTATACGAGAGATGACACTCTCCTGTAGGTGGTTTGATGGAATCAAGTTTGTTTGTTAAGTTTTCATTCCACATATCTTGACAAATATGACGGGCATGCTGACTTGTACGGTATTTGAAATCAGTGTATGGTAGCATGCATTCGACAACTGGTTACCCATGGATAGCTTTGGCTGCTTTCTCTACCTTTTCATTACTCCTCATACCAATAAGACAAGATAGCCAACAGTGCAAAACATATTCTCTAGATTATATGTACATATCATATGTCTGTAATATCTTGGAATTTGGAGGCTGTCAGATTTGAGGATTTGCACGGCTTTCAATGTGGAAACAGAATACAAACATATCATGAAACTTTCTTTTTGAGAGATTTCAATGAAGTCCATAGCTTTTAGTATGAACGTGATTTACGTATTTAAAATTTAGGCTTAATCCGGTAACCAGAGGGTGCTTCAATGACAACTCCAACATTTTTTCATCTTTAGAAACGTCTGCATTCAAGAATGTATAACATCGACGAGAGACTGATTTCATCAAGTATATTCTGCAAAACGAGAGGATACATTCTGAGATTTTTCAGTATTTCAATCTCACTGGATCTTTTCAAATCATTAGATCGATGGGACTCATCCACAGGAGCTGAGAGATTTGTGCCGAAATATTTTATACAATATCTCGACAAATTGCTTGGAGTTAAGACAGAGTAAGCTTTGCAGAAATACCCAGTAGTAATTGTCCAGAGCTAAGTTTTTTTTTGCACTCTTTGCCTCTAATGACGTATTATCAATATCACAAAATGCTTGGTTAGCATTTAATTCTCATCATTGGATTCAGTGATGAGAAATTAAGGTCAATTGCTTGAATTACTTGAATTCTTCCTGGTCTTTTTAAAGCAGGTCTCACACACTTGGTTAACAGTTTAGCTGGCTTTCCCATAGTTGTATAAGAAAATATTCCTTACTAGTATTCCCAAGATACTCAGATCTTAGCAAGGTGACAGATGGATGCTAATTTATTGCGTTTTTCTCGTCAGAGCTACGCAGTCATATTCAAGCAAAGAACCAACTTTACTCTATTGACTCTTGATATCGTCCACGTTTTTTGTAGGATTCTAAGAACAACGTTTCTTTGATGGCAGTAGTGACCTTTGAAAGGTATGGAAATCAATGTCTTTAGCATAGCGCCAGACGCTTGGCGTGACTAACGACGGATTGATCAGACTGGTTCCTTCTGTTCCACTAAATTTACTGAAAATGTATTCTTTGTCCTTTCGATTTCTAATCATTAGAAGTATATGTTTTGTGTTCGAATTTAAAATAATGTAGATTTGTGTTTTGCAATATTTCTCGTTTTCATAATAAATGGTTTGAAATTGATTAATACTAAATAAATTGAACCACCAGTAAAATACGTACAAGCTGACATCTTGAAAAGAATGGTAATAGTATCAGCAGAAAGAAACAGCGCCTATAATGTCTGACAAATAACACATAAAGATACTAAACCAACCGCATACAAAAAAGGTTGAAAACTTAGAAAATATTAAGACCTTGTTAATTCATGGATCCCTGACGGAGCGACTACAAGTTTTTTCATCTGAAGACTGCTTTACCCAAAATAAGTTCAAGTCTAATATAATCAGCTGTTCATAAACTTAACTGAGTGTCTTACAATGTAAAGTGAGATGATTTTTATTCAATCAATGGATCCCCATCAGATGCGAATAAACCTGATTTCATTTGAAGATTACTTCTGACGAAATAAAAGTCTAATATAGACAAATGTTCATTGTTACATAAAAAGCGTAAGCTTGATTGAAGTGTATGCAATGCAAGAAGAGATGACTTCAAGCCCAAATAATATCAATTTCGTCTTCGGTTCTATAGTTTGCCTGGGATCCAAGCATGTTTTTTTTTTTTTTCTTTCCCGGACGAACATGCCATCGAGTTGATGTGACGTCAATGAAGCTATTATGAAGTAACACAAGCACTGCCTTGGTGAAATCTTAAAATGGCTACTATTTACCAACGGTAACATTCTAAGCCATTTAATCGCGTATTAGGAAAACACTACCGATGAAAATAATTGCGATTTGAATTGGTCATGCCGGAATTTGTTATTATGTCGTGAAAAATACAGTATCTAGATCAAGTATAGCGACCTCGGCAACGTAAGCACTGGCTTCAGGCTACTGAAACGAATTTGTATTTGTTGTTTCATTTAAAATTAGTAGACAAAAAATAGGAATTAAAAGTGTCACTTTTTCATTGATCTTTGGACTTTTGTCTAGTATTTGTCTAGTATTATTTTCAACACCTATCAATTTATAAGAATCCATTCTTTGCACATCTAGCCAGATATTCGTCCAATAAATACTTACCAATTTGGGAAATATAACTACGATTACCTCTGTCTATTTCAGAGATTAGAAGTTATTCGAATCGAATAGGAAAGAGACGAGTCTGTTCAGAAGGCACCATGTAGATCCCAGTCTGAACATTATAAGTTTTTTCCAAAGAGAGTCTATTAACTGACTGTCGGAAAGATCATCGGAAGTAATCTCGGTGATACACAAATTAGTCACTTATCACTTCACCTGTGATTACATAATGATTTACATATATCCCAACTTAAGACTGGTGAGAAGTTCATTGGAATTTAGAATCAACAACTGTTGATTGACACCTGGTTGTAGATAGGCAGAATTACGCTAACGATAATGTCTGTATGTATACGGATTGTACAAATGTTCAAACAGACAAAATATTTTGGACGGAAGTTTCAAACAACATTTGTTATAAACAAGGTCATAAAATATAAAAGGGGAGAGAAATCAAAACGTGGATGGCACACTTTGCACCGCGGGGTAGAACATTATTGTTAGAAGCATTGGATGTGATATGCCTCTATTAATGTTTGGTGCAATCTGATGCCGTAAATGTTTTGCAAAAACACCGCAAGATTGCTAAAATTGAATTACGCAAAAATATTTTAAGTTATTGAACATACATCCCTTACGTAACCTCTTCATTTACATTTTGAAAATAAGTAAGAATCTATATTATTGTAGATGATCAATTAAATATTTTAAGATCTGTATAAACTTCTTGTCAAATGATGCAATTTTTAACTGAATTTTTTTTGTTTCGACGTGTTTTTTTATTGGCGATGACTTGTATTAATGCACTGCATTAGGTATTCACGTAAGTATTATGCAAAGATCCTTTGATCTGAGAAGATGTAACAGGATATACCTGAATGGATGCTTGGATCAAATGACAACACAACACAGTGTGATGAAAGATGGAAATTTGTGAAATGAATTAATACAAAAATATATATACTACAAATACAATGATTCTTTCATGCTCTAAACATACGTCTCATTCAATTACTATATCCACACATTCACAAACAGGAAAACAAAAAATGATTATTATATTCAAATGTTTGACGGTAAGATTCATATAATCTCACGTAATGGAGGTGAGAGTCACATAATCTCATGTAATTTCATGGAATGAAAATAAGATTGAAATAATCTCATGGAATGAAAATAACCGAATTGTACTCTATTGAAACAGTCACTTGAAACAAACATGACTCGGTCATTTGTACAACCGTATAATTCATAAATATTTGTAAAAAGTTGCTAATGTGTCCACCGACAAACCACACACTTGTATCGGCCGCACACACCCTTCATTGATCCACGATGCGTACAAGTTTACAAATTAGCGGTTTCGTCTTTCTATGACCTTGATGGTTACATCGTCTTCCATATCATATAGACACAGACGGCCAGACAGACAGCCTGATATACCCGCACATACATACGCACAGATAGCATACAGGTCTATTGAATTGGGTTGGCCCACTTGCATTGGCCACGCCCACCCTTCATGGATCCACCATGCGCACAAACATACGTATAGACGTAAGTACAGACAGCTACAATAAAACCAAACTGGTCATAATAACAGGTACGAAATTAAAATCTGTAGATCCATGCTATTAAATTAAACACATAATAGCAATTTGTAACGATTCAAAGTTCAAATCCGCGTAGTAGTAAAGGCATACATTCGTGATACGACATTAAAATCTGAATATGCTTCACATATAAAACAAAATACAAACGTAACACTTACCCCTATGTCTAGAGAACAAAAATGGAGAACGTTCACTCCTTGACAAGATCCAAAGACCAATGTGTCAGTTAGAAAACAAACTTATCTTCAATCTACAGGAGAGTGAGTATTGGTAAGGGTAAAATACCCGTCCATACCGCGGTTTTCGTGGCTCTCGCCGCAAGTGATCTACGACGAGATACATGCTAGTTCAGTTGCTTACCTAGAAAAGCAATTATCCACCCTAGGTAACATTGTACGCATGTACGACGAAAATGATCAAATCGTTCTAAGGCGAAACAAAGTTATTTCTTTCCTTCTTCTGTGACAGAATGTTTCCGAGTAATGTTCCAAATTCATCTGTCTAGACAATTATAACTTTTGTTGCGTGTGCTGTACATGATTGAAAACCTTAAATGTTAGATTTATAACTTAATATTCGACATTAAATTGGAATTAAAACATTCACGCATAATTTGTGGTGGAGTAAGCGCATTTATGTCACGTTTTTTAATGCATTGAGGATATGTACATTATTGTGAGTATATCAGGAAATATTTCACGAGTGAAGTGCAAAACATATTGTTACTAATACAAACTGTTTCCCAATTCATGAGTGAAATACTTCTTTATACCTACTAAAAAACACCCTTAGATTTTCTTTCTGTTATGCATTTTAAGCGAGAAACGGTCGATTTGCATGGATCGTTTCTCCATTTGTGCCAGTGTTAACAACGGCAGCATGACTATATAGATTAAAAGAAGTTCCAAAATTTGCACTAATTTTAGGACAGCGCGATTGTAGAAAATTATCTTGTAAAAGCAATGTGCTTCAAACTGCATATTTTTGTTTTACACTAATGTCAGTTTTATTTTCATCAACACATTTCTCGAGTGGATTCTTACAGTAAACATTGTTGAGTTAGGGGTACTATACAAGTATATCGGAGCGGTCGCATCAGACTGAATTTATCGCGTAACATCTTTAAACAAAATCTTTTAATGATTGTAAGTTTATATGTATGGATTCTGGTTCCTTATTTTTGGTTATTTCTGTATTCAAACGTAAATATTTGGCCTTTGCATCGTTTCAGTTTAGGTCGGCAAATGCCAAGCACCCAAATTCGATTGCATCTTAATTTCGGTTTTTATTCAACACTCATTATTGACCAATTTCTGTATCGTTTTAAAACATACTTGTAATTGAGATGAGAGTAAGGCTTGCTACTTAAACAATTTTATTACTATGATTAAAGAAATGGTTTCCTCCAAAATGTGTCCGTTTGTCATTTATTGTAAAAGGCACACTGTATGTGAAACAAAATAACTAATACGTTCAGTTACTATGAATTTGCAGGGTTCATTTGTAAAACTAATTTAAAGAAAGAAATACTTAGAGCATACTTTTTGTTCTATGGAGTTTACTTTTACGCATATATTTTTTTTTATCGCGCCTTCTTCTTGAATAAATACAGGTATGTTAGATAATCAACAGTCTTGATGTATTTTAAGATCTGTTCATCTTGAGAGAGACAGAGAAGAGGAAGAAGAAGAAGAACTAAAAGAAGAAGATTAAAATAGGCTCACATATGGAAATACTGACCTGAATAGCATACTAATGGGAGCGCAGAAGGTAGTTCAAGAAGTGGTATCACAACTGTCACATATTTTCTCCAACTGATATATTTCAATATCAACTGCGATGCATAATAAATTGTTATTTCTTTTGAGCATCCAAGTAATATTTGAGACCTCTTAAACACCACGTAACCGTTGTAATTTTATCAAGTAATTATAATGGTTTAAATATATTTTCTTGACAAAAGCGTAAAATAATTACAAAATGACTGCAAGCATATTCATAAAAGCTAGTGAGTTTCATTGCTTTTTTTTCTCAAAAAGAATAAACTAAATAATCGGAAACGTTAGTTTTTATTATATTTACATATGTCACACAATGAGTTTTTTTTTATCTTAGGATTTAGATTGAATCTGAGTCTATTCTCATAGTACAGTTAATTACATAATGTATTCAACGCTCAGTATAAACCTTTTAATGAATTTTTTGTTTCACTGAAAAACACTGAATATGGATTTAAATGGACTAGAAACAAAGTCGTTGAAGTGTCTTGTACAAGTGCGTGCATGAAATCTCCACTAGCCCCATTTTTATGTCATGAAATCTCCACTAGCCGCATTTTATGTCACGAAATCTCCACTAGCCGCATTTTTATGTCATGAAAGAGACTCAGATGATATTATTATTATGATTTTTTCAATGAAGATATTGTACAACAAAAAATAAATAGTCCATCCATTAGGCTGTGGTTGATGATTTTTGCGAGTGTAATTTTATGCAGAAATTATACTAAACGTCAAGATTATGCAAACAGCGAAAACAGCCGAAACGTTCCGTGGTATATGTGACCCCCTGTAACGTGCGAGATGGCCATCGAGTACACGAAATTTAAAATATATTGTTTTCAAAGATTAGTGTATAAATAACCTTGAAGTTGATGTATCTTTCGTAAGTTTTAAATGCCTTAATTCTGAAATATTAATCAATTTCATCGAATGCATCTAGATAGCGATTTTCAAGTACCTGCATACATGTGGTCACTGTACACACTTTTCTCTGTACACACACGCACTTTTCACTGTATACACTTTTCACAGTGAGATTCAGCAATGGATACGGACAGATGATGTGAAATTAGTTCAAATGACTTAATGGACAAAAGTAGTGACCAGATACAATATAAAAAGTGACCAGATACAATGTAAAAAGCACAAAAGGCCTATTATCATTTACATAGATAACTCTAAAATGAATAAATCACAGTATCCTCTTATTTATTATATCGTGGAGTTGCACGGACCATAGCATTTTTAATCTAGTAAGTTGCTTTTCTTCAGCTGTTTTTACAAGTGTGTGTACCTATTATGGAAGAAACGAACCAAGATTCTTCATTCTAATCGTGTTGACCTGAATTTAGTTGAATACTTAATTTGGTTTTTAATTTTGATTTTGTCGTTTCCTCAGTAGAAATTATTTTCCTTGGAATGTTTAGCTTAATGATAAGATAACATAAACAGAAGCATCATTCATTTTTATAATAAATGAATTAAAAGTCTAAAGAGAAAAAAATGGAGAGTTTGTGCATTAAACTAGAAAACTAGAAAAATAAAACAAAAGAAAGTTTAAATGCCTTCATGATGTGGCAAGAAACAGATGATGATAACATAATGGAGGATATATACAAGATTGAGGAAACCGGAATTTTCGTGGCAGCTATCTTCCTAATTATTTTCTCTTTTGTATCTTATCTCTTTCCTACAATGTATAACACATTTGAAATCCCGCAAGAGGTAGGCAATGTATTATATATATATATATATATATATATATATATATATATATATATATATATATATATATATATATATATATATATATGTGTGTGTGTGTGTGTGTGTGTGTGTGTGTGTGTGTGTTAATTAATAATTAAATCGATTCATGGTTAATGAAGAGACGGCATAAAGGATTGGAACCCTAACTGTGCTTGTTTCATCGTAAGACGTCAACAGGGTCTTATCTACTGATTACTGACTAGGATATACGACCTAGAAAAAGAGCACAATGTGCTTGACACGAGTAATTAAAGATGCAAATATAATGTATTTTTTTTTTGGCCTAACTCCTTTGCCAAATAATATTTGGTATAATGATACCTGTATTAAATGGAATATACAATCAAATGCACGTGGTAATGTAATAATATTTACTCTTAGTTGTGTTGGTATTTCGTCATTTAAATGGATGTTAAATACTAACATTTGTACCTGCGGAAATGCCTTCCAAGGCATTTAGCTGAATTTTGTTGTTTTTTTTTTTTTTTCAATTTCGTGTCTCTTTTTTTCTCTCAAAAAGTTTAGATTTGAAAAAGCTATCGAAGAAAAATCGGGGTGCAAAGTGGCAGCTTTCAGAGCTCGACATATAATAAAGTATGCACAAGTTGAGCAAGGTACAAGATTTTTTTTGCAGGTCGTGCAAAAAATAATGTTTAAATAAAAATTGATTATACTTTACTTCCCACTCGCCTCCTTTTGATAAGTCTGAAAAGGACCAAAAGTTGTAACTTTTAGACGGAATCCAAGCAACCAGCAAATCAAACGTTTCTCTCTTTAGGGAAAAAGCTGAGGGTCGTCCCTCAACCGAATAGCTATTATATTTCTATTTAAACGACGGTTATTACTACACAAATAACTGTAGAAGAAAGTGTATCCACTGAAAGAGGCAGAGGTCGCATTTTATACCCACCCCAGTAGCAAATGTTTGAAAACGCGACAAATCTTCTTCACTATACATTTTACACACACACACACACACACACACACACATATATATATATATATATATATATATATATATATATATATATATATATATATATATATATATATATATATATCATATATCATATTATATATTTTGCAAAGTTTGCTCTAGAGTATTATGGGCTATAAAATGGAGTATTATGGACTTTTCATCTATAAAATATGCATTATTGATTGCTGCTTAATGGAAAACGAAATTCAGATATATTTTTTCATTATCCATGCTAAATACATACAGATTCATTATTTAATGTTGTAACGTTTATTTATTGACTATAGCAAAACAGTTAGGTACTTAGCGCTTTGTTCTTAACTGATCCTTTCATACAACATTGGTCAAATTTCCAGAATTAAATTTGATGCATCGCTCTTTGTAGAGCAAAGATATGCTAACAATAATAAACTCCAAGACAATATTATCATCCATTTTTGATGGGGAGAGAACATAATTGTACAAAAATGCAGAAATAGCTTCGTATCGCCCATCGCCAGACTTGACTATTTAATTGTACTGACAGAATATGGGTTTAGTATCAACATCAGGATCAGAGTTGGCATCACTAGTTTCACTTCTGTTCATCACGTAACTGATATGGGATAAAATATGTCACCATTCTCTTCAGACACTGCTTAATTTACATAGTTTTATTGACGGGGATGATTTATCGTCTTGCTAGGAACCAAGACTGTCTGAATTCTGCCTATAGTTTAGGTCAATTCTTTTTATGGATGAGAAACAGACATGCTGTAAGAGTTGCCTACCTGTCTCATCATGCAAAGCCCTTTACGCTTTTTTGTTTCAGTAACAGCAAAACCAAGACAGCATTTAATATTTGAACTTAGTGAAACAAGAGAAAAGTTGTATGTCCAATGTTCGTCAATGGCCAAAGGTTTGAGTGATACACAGATAGAGCGCAGATGTTAAAAGTTTCTTGTTATAATGAAGCCTACCAAGTGAAGTCCACTTGGACTTTATAGTTGGATCACTAAGTTATTTGTGTTTCAACCTCATTTTAAATTTAGACGAAAAGAAGCTATTTATTTCAACAATAATCATTGTGGTCAATGATTGGAAGCGATAAAAGGCGATAATAAGTTGATCATTAGTACATACAGCGGACGGCAATTTGCTGCGAACAAGCAATGAATCATTTATTCCAGATATCGAAATGCTGGCTGTTGACCATAACTCATTCTCTCAGTGCTCGATATAGTCCTTTTTAAACAATGACTATAACTGATTACCTGTCTGATAAAGGATTCGCTTTATATATCATTACTAAACGTTTTGGACATTTTTTATTACAGGGAGACTGCCAGACAAAACCCGGAATAATACGTTCAAGACAAAAAAACAGCAAGGGATCAAAATTATGCTTGATATCTTTGTCATATTCGTGAAAAAAGACCCAGATTAACTGCTGTCTGTATATTCAAAAACTGGTCAACATAGTCTAGAAGAACTTGAATTTCTTTTCGCAAATCAGATAAAATGTTACTCTAAGACATCGTAGCGAAAGAGAATCATACGTCAAATGATTAGGCCAACTCGAAAAATTTTTGGAACAGATCTCAATTAGGTTATTTCACTGTTAATAAAAATGCAAAGCAGAAGTGTAATCAATACACATGAACTGTGAAATAGTTTTCTTTTTAACACTACAAACATTCCATGCTGAGTTGTGTTCCTTTACACTTGGGTACCATCCGGACCGTCTCAAAGGAATAACATGTCTATGACATGAGTAAAAGAAAGTGATCACACTTTTAAAAAATTCCTCAAACCTCTAAGATAAGGATTTTAAATTTGAGCTGCAGTTGTATAAGAAATATGCTGACTATAAATGAAGATATTTTCTTGACAGATATGAAATAAAATGGTTAATACCCAATTAGCAAAGATAAGGGCGAGCATTGCAGACTCAGTATTTTCAGAATATCATGATAAATGAAATGATAGAATTTCTTTCGGGGAGCATGCCACTTAAAGCATCTATACATCAGTAACGACTATATATTTCTCTGAGTGAGAATGCAGTTGCAATAGGGTATGCCAGTAGAGGGCGATGGTCAGCGAGAATGCAGTTGCAATAGGATATGCCAGTAGAGGGCGATGGTCAGTAATGGGATGGAATCTCGGATACTAAGGTGCTATTCGGTTTTGTGTAACTTGGTGCTCCTTATCAGACAACGGAAGATAGCGCATATTTGTCATAGCAGGGCGATTTAAACAAATATACAGCTCATGAGTGAGAACACACTGATTTCCATTCGTTTGTACGACTCGAACGACTTAAAATGTGACCTTGCTCGTACAACAATGTACGAATTAGCTAATGTAATACTCTTGCATAGGACTGCAGTGCACACTTCATGTAATTATTTATAATTACTTTCATTCTTTTCGGTCCTTGATTGGATCTATAAGACGGTAATACCCTTCTTCATGTCTGTTTGGAGTATTATCAGCTCTGTGCAGAAAGTACGCTTATTTCCTCCGACAAAAAGAGGTATAACAACTTGCTACCATGCCACGACCTTTATCATTCATGATACAAGAAAATGCAGTGGAAGGAAATCAATGACACTAAGACAGACGGATTACCAACACATTTTACGAGAACTGAATCCAATGAATTAGGGTCGACGTGTCATGTGTGTCATAGTGACTTCTTTCCTGGGATTACATTTACCAGCCGATTCCTTGTGGGCTCTTTACGATATGTACCTCACAGTACCACGAAAAACATGACGGTGGTACCTTCAAATGTTCATGATACACTTATCCTCTTGAACGCCTAGCGCTCTTATCTCGAAACTTCTCGACCTCTACGGGAAAAAATATTCCTCAACTTTTAGTTACTGAATATGTTTACGAAGATGTGTGTGTGTAGCTTGCGACTTACACCCTCACTGGCAAGATATACGAGACTGGAAAGGTTCTGGTTACGAGGCTTGGAACAAAGATATTTGTAATCGTAAATTCATTGGAAAAAAGTAACCACAGTGTCAGAAGAGGAACCCAACACCGAGGAAAACCACCCTATTCAGTACAGGGCTGTCATCGACATGGACACCCCGAAAGGCCATTCCGAGAGGACCTCTGTGTGACTGTGCCAAGTGTAGAGGCTCTAAGAACATTACCCAGTGTTCATTGGACACCACACCTTCGTCACGAAAAATGTTGTACGGTGACTTGTTTATATTCCACTTTGATCGGTTTGATGTGTATTTTATCGATTTACTTAACCATTTGGCTTTTATGTATTTCTGTTTTTTGTGTTCAAGTTTTAAAAGGTTTTGAAATAAACGTGTCCTAAAAAAGTATAAAAGATTCTTGTCTTGTCTGTGACATTCCTTTACTATGGCTTCCTCTGCTGTCTCTGCCCCCTCTTCCTCCACGTTCAAAGTCATCGAATAGAAGTTAGATCGTGCTAGTTGGAAGGTTTTGTATCTTCGTCATCCGTTTGACATATTAATTGCTGGACCGAGAGGTTCAAGCAAAGTTGAATTTGTCAAACGTTTGATCTAACATAAAAATCATTTGATCGATCGTCCACCTCAGTATATCATGTGGTGTTACAAAGAGTGGCTATCGGCGTACAGCCTCTTCCGGGAAAGTCAAGGCCTTTCATCGTGTTTGTGGAAGGCTTTTATGGCGAAGACGACGGTATCGTGTCTAACCACAGTCAAAACCCATATGGTCATCTTCGACATGTTAGGAGAAGACGAAGAAGAAATTAAACCGTGGTTTAAGCGCAAAGGGCATGATCGTAAAGCCAGTGTCATTTCGATGGCCCAAAATTTGTTACAATAAAGTAAAGCCCATCACACTATCAATCTCAACGCTCATTACGTGGTCTTGTTTAAACGTCCTAGAGATAAATCGCCAAGTCCAAGTGTTAGCCATACAAGAACTTTAGACTGACTCATGCGTACGACGATACCACTTAAACTCCTCACGCCTATTTATTCGTGGATTTAAAACCCACTTCCCCCGATTATTTGCAATTTCGTACCCCTCTGTTTCACCACTGGTGTCAAGACGAAGGGCTGGTCCTATACACGTCCCAGTCTATTTAAAAAAAGCTATTGTATCTCGGACACATTTGGTTTGTCTCACACATAGTCAACGTGGCGTCAATTCAGTCTCATCGTCCCGTCAAATTGATTCGCGCCTTGGACGGCATCAGTCGCCAAAAAAATCCACAAATACGTGCTCGTGTCTTAGAAGCCAGTCTCGGAGAAATCTTCGATGGTTTACCGTGACAGTACATCAATTACTGCAAGGCACCATTCACATTCCTCGTCAAACCAAAAGCTTCCTTGAGAGAAACAAAGAAGCCTTGACGCAACTGGCTGATCCTCGCAGCGACACTCAAACCAAAAAGCAAATCAATTTGAAACCAGGAGTTATCGGTTATCTAGGAGGTGTCATCATTCGCTCCCTCCTAAAAAAGGATATCAATGCCCCAAAAATCATCCCCAAGACCAAAGCCACTCCCCGACCAAAATGTACCCAGGAAAAAAGAGCACTGATGTCAAGATCATTTCACAATCCCATAAAAAGAAAAGACCCAAGAAAAGACCCCAGAAAGCCACTTCTAACGGCAAGAGAGGCACTTCGGCCAGGACGCAACCTTACATCCCCATGACACGACCTGCAGCGACGGTGACCGCATATTCAGTAGCTTCAGGTTCTTTCACTTTTTCGTTGCTGGTGATGCCAGCCAGACCCAATTTGACACACGTGTTTCCCAATTTCATGAAAAAATGGAAACCCGTGTCTCCAGGAACTTCTCCTAGAGCGCTGACAGCCTCCACCATCTTTTGCTAACAAAGTCCTTGCCCCCAAAATGAAAGCAAGAACTGTCTGCTGCGAACCTCTCAACGTCGAGTAATGCCTGCCGTGAAAATGATACGATGAGCCGACAATCAGTGGTGCTGCATTCCACTATAAATAAGACCTGGGTAAACGATGAGTATCAATGATTTTTGTCCTCTGGAACGAACAAAGCTATCACCCACTAGAACTGCACACCATCACCATCGTCGTTCTCCTGCCCAAAAAGGAATAGGACAAAGAAAAGGACAGTCTAGTCGTTTGACCCCACATCCGAAGAAACGCTTAGCCAAACATTGACGTCTACCCCAAAAAAGACACCATCGTCCAAAGAAAAAGAGGTGCGACCAAAGCGGATATGCTTTTGGCAATATAGAAAAAAGTCGTCACATTTTTGTCGAAGCGATATTCAAAGACTGGTCGAACAGCCAACCAACTACTCCAAAAAAGAAGATAAAAGGGTGTGGGCCATGTCATCAATGTCAGTGTAATTTTGTGTGTCCCCCGGAACAAACAAAGATTTCACCCCTCAGAGGTCATCCCTCTTCTAACCCCAAAGGAAAAAAAAACGGAAACATCTTCATCCTCCTTTAGCCAAACATTGTCCGTCCTGTCCTAGGGTCCTCCACCCATGCGAAAACAACTTATTTAAACCACCTCCAATGGCGTCGGAAATACTGTGTGCGAATTTTGTCTGAATGTCTTGAAGGGCACGATACCTTTGTCTCAACACCAGGAAGAACACTTAGCTAAGCATTGTCACCTTCTTTGCCAAATGGTCCAAAATAAAATACCCATCCGTCAAAAGAAAAAATGTTAGTGCAACGAGGAAGATTATTGCACCTGTTGTTAGTACACTGTGAAAGGAGTATTGGGAACAATGATTGCAGGATTCATGACGGGAGCTGCTTCACAAGGAATAGGTCAAAGATAAAATGCATGAAGAAGATAAAAGGGACCTCTGGGGCCAATAGATCTCAGACGTAACCTTTGGAATCTGACGGGAGGATCAAAACTGACTTTACTGCCTTACAAACGATATATGGAATTCCATCGTTAGCAAGAACAACGGACCCCGCATTTACCTCCCAATCATCGTTTGACCGAGATGTGCCAGTTACAACACGAATTGCACTCGTTGATGGTTAGCAGAGATTTGTCAGAAGCGAAAAAATCGCAAGGGTGCTGTCAAGTGTTGCAACGAATTCAACTCTTTCACCAGAAAGCTTTGGACAAAAAGGCTTGACCGACTCTGAAAGATTTTAAGACCCTGATAAAAAGTTCATAACCCCCAGTGACCAAGACCGACGCAACCCAAAGGATGCCTGGGGAAGAAGAGGAACGAGAAGTCTTTCAAACACCGTCAGCAGCTCCTATCCCTAGTACGACTCCAGCGTCCTTGTTGGCCCATTCCCCCACACCCCAATTAAAAGAACTCTTGGGTTTAAAAGAGGATGTCCCCTCCTCCTTCAACACAAGTGAAAAAGAAAGAAAGGAAACAAGAAGTGAAAAAAGAAATCAAGACAAAAGTCATACCATTGCCACCACTACCACCTCTACTCTCGGCTTTTACTCCCTTGGCACGTCGGACATGTAAAGCCGTTTCCAAATCACCACCTCACCCCATCAAAATTAGCATCAGTGAACAGTTGGTGCCTTATTAAAGAGAATTCTGATGGAGAAATTTATTAGCCAGCATTTTCTACGATCCATCCCATTCTGCGGGGTTCTAAGGAGTTCAGAAATTGTATCGTGCTTCCATAACCCGACTCAAAAGTGTCCGTTTACCTCAAGTGCAACGATGGCTACAAGAACATACCACGTACACCTTACACAAACCCATTCGAAGAAAACTTTCCAGAAATCGCACTCGAGTGGAGGGCATCAATCATCAATGGCAAGCTGATTAAGTCGATATCTCTCATTTGGCCACTGACAATCGTGGTTACAAATATTTCTTTCGTGTCATCGATGTCTTTTCCAAATTTGCCTGGGTCGTGCCACTGACCTCCAAATCGAGCACTGACTTGGTGTGAACCCTAAAACTGGTGTTGAAACAAAGCGGTCTTCACCCTCTTCTATGGCTAACCGAGAAAGGCACCAAATTTCCGAACCAAGCTTTCAACAACAAAAAATGAAGAAACGAGACATTCACTTTTTTACCACCGTGAATCCCAAAACCAAAGCCAGCATCGAGGTACGTTTACAACGCACCTTGATAGAACGCATGTGGAAATATTTTACGCATTAACACACTTTCAAGTACATTGACGTCTTACCGCACCTGGTCAAAGCGTACAACTAATCTTACCATCAGAGCATCGGATGAGCCCCCCGCCCCAGAATGAGCCCCCCCCCCCCCCCAGAAGTCACTCCTGACAACGAAGTGGTCGTCTTTGAGCGCCTGTTTGGTATGTCCTCGACTGTGGCTTTCCCCAAGAATGGTTGAGTGTTGACGACGTGAGACTGGATGCACATTGGTTAATTCAAACGTACTTTCGCCAAAGGTTACTTACCCAAATGGACCACCGAATTGCTTCGTGTCACTGGACGAGAGCGTGGCCATCACCCTGTCGTCTATAAATTGGATGAGATGAATGAGGAAGTTTTCAAAGGCACTTTTCGTTTATCCGAGTTACACGGATATCCGCCTAGTTTTGACTTTTAGATCGACGCTTTGCAATAAAAAGCGGTGCCTATCATTCCCTTCAACACAGCCCCAACCACTACAGTGACCACTCCTTCTCTGTAAGATATACACAAGCATCCCTTGTTGGTGTGGTGTGGAGAACGTGTTCCTAAAACGCAAACAGTCTTTTTCTGATAAATCTTTGTGGTGCATTGTGTCATCGGTGCTGCAATTGCCTATCTGAGTTTGTAACAATGAGAGAAACAATTGTGGACAGTTTTACTGAGCAGTTGCATCGGTTACCTTCTCCCCAGTCCTTCCCTGAAATACTCTAACGGTAAAACGTGAGTCTTGCGACCAACGGCAGTCACCCTCTCAACAGTCATAATAACAACACTCATCTTTTGGATACTCCTCTGACCTCCAGTGACCCCTCATACAGCAGAACTCTAGCAGATCTCTAGAATTATGAATAACCAATTTTGCTGAACTTTACCCAGTGACAGTTCCATGGATTTGTTTCACCACAATACCTTGGGCTGTTTCACGGCCAAATTATCTCAGGCCATCCAGTTGGATCACGAAGCCCATTGGGAAGTGGCTTTGGTCGAAATGATTCACCCTACACAAATAAAAAACATCGCTGAAAATCAAAAAACTGTTGAGATCGAAGTTCTGAACGACTGAGTTCAACAATACTTGAATGAAAACGAAACTGCAGATGCATTTATGAAAACATCACTGTACCCTGATACTCCACGGTACATCTATCTGTTTAAAATTGCTGCAGACTATTATTTTAGCGGTCAACATCTGGTGGTCATGATTGCTGCCAAAGTCCATGCTCTGTTTGGCAAAGCCTTGTACAAAACCAAATGAAGTATCACCATCGAGTACCATCCAATGGCTCGTCGCCTTCTGATGAAATTTTTGGATGCCAAAATGTTGTCCATTACAGTTTTATCCTGAATAGTTGGGTGGAGACCTCTACATGGCAAATAATCAATTCCTCATGCCACCCATTACTAACAACTTGAATTTTGCGACATTGTTTCTTTACCCTGTAGAACTGAACATAGGATTACATTTGATCTTTGTGTACTCTGATGTGGTGGAGTACAATGCGGTGGGACACACATCGGCACCGTTACTGTGAGCCATTCCTTTCTAAGCGGATTCTGCCATGAATGACGAGGAAGGTCGAAACACGTATCACGTTCACCGTAAATTTGTACATTCTCATTATTTTCGCGCAGTAAGTCGTATTTTGACACTGTCAACATTACTATAAAAGAAGATTTGGGACAAAATATTTTATTCACCAAAGTTAACGTCACAGTGAAACTCTATTTTCAAAAAAATAATTCTAACGACTTGTAAGTCATGTATCCTGTATTCCGAGGAGTCGCTCGAAAGCAAGGACATGGTCTAGGAGTTATACTGAAATCGGCGTTTCGTTCGGTGGCCCCCGTTTTGAAACCTATGGTAACACGAGGATTGCACGACTTGAAAGATGCAGCTTTGATGCAAGACAAAGAAGTTTTTCAAAATGTTATCATTGACAAACAAAATCCAAAAGAAGCTTTCCTGACAGCAGGCAAAAATGTCTTGGGTTAAACTGGCAAAGACATTTTGGACCTATAAATTCCTGGACGCTGCCCAGTCGGGTATTCTTGCTTCCCTGACGCCACAGCAAGGACAATGTAGAAAGAGACGACGAAGACACCCATCCAGAGGCCTTCACACTCCCAGAGCTAGAAAGACTAAGAAAAGTAAGAACCGCCCAAGACTTAAATGTTTTTGATTATTAAATAACAGAGAGAAAAATGATGCGTCGAGAGTCTTGCGAATATTTCAGTCAGAACTGGATCTGTTTGCTATGCCACCAGCTATGATGACGATGCATGAATCCCAAGGGAAAGAATTTCATCCCATCCCCTCTTTTACGACTTCAGCCCCCATCGAATGTGAAATCAAAGGACAACCCGAAGATTACATCGATCTGAATAGCAGTTACTAAACTTGAAGGTCAAAGTTCTCAATCCGATTGGAAATACTATAGACGGCGTCAGCAATTTCATGCATCCTTGTTCCAAAAAGTTGACTTGTACTTGAATAACAAATTGATCAGTAGCAGTATGGATATTTATCCTTATCGGGCATGCCTAGAAAATCTAAGAAAGTAATTATTGGATGCTTACGTGGTATTGAAACCTGACACGGTAGACAAATTCAAGGACACCGATTTGATTATAGATACAGAACCAAACCTCAATATGAGATTCAACGACCAACGAAATAAAATCAAGGATGGGCAGAGTTTAGAACTGATGGATCGTTTGCATTTGGACATGTTGTTACAATACGAGTATTTGCTGATGATGACAACTACAAAGAAGTCAGCTTGTGGAAGATCATCTGTTCCAAGGACAGTTACCTAAACGTTTAATCATTGGCATCATTAGTATTGCAGCCCTCAACGTGGCCCAAGATCAAAATCCTTTCGCGTTTGAGCATTACAACGTGTCAAAGATTGAAGTCAAATCGATATGGCAGGACCTTGTTTACCAGACCGTTCGAACCTGCCTTTGACAAGAAGAATTACTTTAGGTCGTACTTGTCCTGGTACGGAGCCACGGGACAGCTATGTACCAACACCAACCAAGGAATTTGGAACGACGATTATGCAAGAGGTTACGCTTTGTGGGCCTTTGATTTCATTCTAGATCAAGGCAAAGACGAGTGACATTTTCACCCTATAAAATCTGGTATAACTGCGTATGGAACTTCGGTGAATGTCATCTTGTATGCCGATTTCGACAATACGATATAAATTTACAGTTTGAGAGAAGGCGTTCTAGACTATTAGAAGCTATGGAAGACTCTTATCCCTCTTTGAATGGTGGAGAATCTTTGGAAATGGAATGGAAGGATATCGTGGAAGCAGAACCAAAAGACAAAGACGAAGAGGTGATGGTAATGTCCAGTTGGCCAGAACAAGAACAACATTTAGTCCCCTGTTTTGCCAAGCACCTGGCAGAAACAACTACAGGGTTGACCAAGAAAGATTTATATGGATGTAAAAACGATCATCCCAGTCAAATTCAACACGATATATGTCTGATGATGGGTCAAGAAGGACGCATGGGGTCTCATCTCTGTAAAAGCAGTGTTGCATCAGTGGTATAAAGACTTGGCATAAAGACTTGCGTGATCATTCTTCCCCTCCACTGACTGCTCTAGAGATCCATCACATCGAATCTCTCTTGGCACAGAGTACGAAAACTAAAAGAGATTTTCAAGCAAAAAGTCAGGAATGAAGTGATGACTTATCATTACCTGAAAAAGAAACAAAACAAAATGAATGCCTGGTAAATTTGTTACCTTTTAAAAAATCAATTCGTACACTTCTTCTTGGAATCCTGTCGTGTGCGCCAAACAGGAACTTCCTCTTCGCAAACCTAAAGACCATCAAGCTTATGTCATCAATGCGGACGAAAGTCATCTCCTAGGAACCCACTTGGTAGCCGTCTACTATCCTCACGGTGCCGGTGTGGAGTATTTTGATTCGTATGGATTACCATCTTTGGAAGACGACATCATCAACTTTATGAGAAGAAATGCCCATACGACACTATTCAATAATGTGAAAGTACAAGGCACAGATTCCACAGTGTGTGGACAATATTATGTTATTGTCTTTATCAACGCAGTCTTGGATATCCCTTAGAACGAATTAGTGGTTTATTTTGATGGCGACTCATCTAAAAACGATGAAAACGTAGATTGATGGTTTTGTGACCATTATGGATATTTGGTCTTTAGCTAGGAAACATAGTGTATATCAATGGCCATATGATCTCCATCAGTGGAAGTGTAACTTGACTTCACAACGTTGTCAACCTTGTCAAAATGTGTTCTTTGAAGAAGAAAAACGTGTTGATGTTTCACTATGTGCTGGTTAATTGTTAGTTGAATAGAAATGCTATAAAAAATTATTGCTGGTGGTTTGTTTTAAAAATGTTTATCACTGTATATGCTCTTTGACTTCTCTCTATCCCTCACCATAAGATGAGCTATAACGTTCTTACCCCAACATATAAAGCATGGCGATCTCCAGTCTGACCATCCACTGTTGACTCGTCAACTCGTAAAGACGTTTTCAAGACTAGCGAAGCTGAACGAAGCACACGTCAGGCAAAACCTGATACCCAAGCCTGAAGAGATTGAAAACATTAGGATGATGAAAGTGGCACAAGACCTGATAGAACAGATCCTTAAAGACGAAATTAAAAAGGAACACGAAGAATGGAAAAAGAAGTACAGACTTCAGAAACAGCAGAGAGCAGCAACAGAAGCAGCAGCAACACTAGCATGAGCCAGAGTGAGGCTTTGTGGATTGTTGTCTTGACACGAAAGAGTTCTCCTCTTTCCGAAGAAGCAGACCCTATATTGTAGGATAGCATGTAGCCAGACGGGGGCGCAATCTTAGACGACAAGAGATTGCCACAAACCCAAACAAAAGAGCCCTTTTCAGGGCTACCCCAAAAATCTAGAAAAGAGATTATAGACAAATAGCCAAATATTTGTGCATTTGTGCGTTGGTAGGTTAAAAAATGAAAGTGTGCCTATAAACACTTCGCTTACCCGGCTTGTAAGATAGTGTGTATGTTTGTTATTTAGGGTTGTATGTCTGGATGGTAATAAAGTGTGCTTTTATGAAAAAAGTGGACGCGAGTGTTTTTTTTTTTTTGGGGGGGGGGAGTCCGCGTGTTCTATGTTTTGATTGTGGTGTGGGTATTGTTAGTTTTTATGAAAGGGTGTTTTCCTTCACGTCCGTGCTTCAGAAATATAAGGCGGAGCGTTCGTCAGCCTGGCTACCATGTTATCCATCAGGGAGATCGAGGATAAACAACAAACCATCGAATTCCTATGGGTACCTTCTCACATCAATCTGATTGGCAACGATAAAGCTGACCGAAAAGCGAAATACAATCTCCTGAACAATGTAACAGAAACACTTAATTACAGTGTGTATGAGATATATAGCCAGATAAGAAGCAAAATGAACAAGAAATGGCAGCAGCTCTGGGACAACACCAACAAGGGCAGACATTTATACCAACTGCAAAAAGAGGCCACAAGGGTAATCACGACACCTAAAATCCTGGAAATCGTGGACATCCGAATTATCAATGGGATCAAAACAGGAAAAACTTTACTCCGAAACAGCTTTGGGAAACATCTCAGGAAGGATTTGAACCAAACAACTAACTGTCCACATTGCCCTGCTGCAGAAACACTGGACCACGTATTCAACACCTGTCCCAGATACCATAATCAACGAGTCGGTTTCCAAGATTACCAAAAGAAAATGAATTCCCCTACAACATACCCTGAATTTTTGGACAAGGTGCGCAACAAAAACATCGATACCACATGCATGAACATAATAAGGTACCTCAAAAAAATTAACAAACATGGCAACATATAAATCCAACCACAAGTAATTATAATAACAATTAATAGATGGGCTAAAGCAGTAAGGTAAGACTGCTAGCTGAAGCGCACGCCCATGGTTGTTGTTGTGTGTGGTTTTTTATATAAATATTTTTTTCATTTTTTTTCTCCCTCATGTAGGCATGCAGCTAACACAGTACTAACCATCATGGTCTGAGAAAAACAACACATATATTCTCATAACTATGTATACATAGTATAAAGGTGGCAAACCCCAGCCATCAGGCCCAGATACACACGACAACAAGAGTGGTAAGATATAAATAAACACAAAATATTCTTACACCCGAACCATCTTAAGGCTATAAGGTGACCTAAGCCAAGTCAAAAGGACACACACACACACACACACACACACACACACACACACACACACACATGCACACACACACACACACACCACTGCGGAACTAAATAGACAACAACAAGAACAACAACACAGTCCCCAATTATTAACACGACATTTAAATCCAATACTTATGCTCAGACCAAACATACTAATTTATACAACAAAAAGGGGCACAATATACCTTCTAAATTCAATATCGCTATTAAACAAAGAATCGTGGCGATAAAAGACCAGTCGCAAAATCAAGATGTAAGGCAGTGGAAATCGAGTCGAAACAGAACAGCAAACTCTAGCAAAACAGCAAAACACTAGAGCAACACGAAGAAGAAAGAAAGAGGGTATCACAGAATGAAGACGGAGTAAAGAAGAAAACGGACATCGACTTTCAAATTGCCAATTTATATGACGTTCTTCCTTCGGCTATTGAAGACCTCTTTCGATACAAGTTCTATACCCACAACCCTAACTCGATCCTTTGTATACCACCAACAAAATGAAAACCGAAAGTAAACACAGCGTGACCCGAACATGTATAGGGTGCCTGACACCGAGCTGATTGTCATCATTTCGGAAAATCAAAAGTACACCATGTACACCAAATTCCAACTTTAATTAAAAATAGTAATGAAATTACACAGCTCAAAGGATTAGGAAAATTACACGAGTGACTTACACATCATTGGAATAGATTTCTGTCCACTAGTACAACTGGACCTGAGTCCCGCGGGCCCCTTGTCTCCTTTCCTCGGCCGGACATGTTGATGAATTAAAAAGTGCGACATTCGCACATAAAAGCGGGACTGTAGTGGCTCCATTCCTACAGTCCCGATCAATTGAAAATCTCGACCTTCGAGATTTAACCAGTCGCGAAAGCACTAGTTGCGTAGGCGACTTAAATCCTTTAATTGATTGATTGATTGAGCCTGCCTACCCAACGTTGGCGTATCAACATGAGTAGAATTTCAAAACTGATAGAACTCCAAATGCACCTGGATTATGACAGGCGCCTGCTAACGAGCTAGCGATGGAAGTCAGTCATAGATAAACGCACGCACGCACACAAACACGCATACAAGTATATATATGCATGCACACATGTGTCATGTAGACAGAACTACATATATAATTACACAGGTAAAAGTTTTCCAGTTACTTTTCGTTACTGTTTCAAAGTTAATGTTAAGCACATACCAATATAGACGTATTAACGTTCTCGAAATATTATCATCATCAAGCAATTGTTAAAAGATCAGTGCCGTACTTAGCCAAATGATTGCAGATTTGCATAATTGCAGGTATTGAGATATTTCGTTTTGTCAATACGGTAGCTTACACAGTATTACAATTGTATTACTACTGTATCTTTGTCACTTTTCTGTTCTATTTTATGATCTTGTATTATTCTGATGTAATCTCTGAGAGACAATAACCTTTGCACAGGATCAGTTCAATATAATCTTCTATCAGTAATGTTATAAGTAAAATATTCAATAACAGCTACTTTTCAAAACCTCGGTAACAAATTTGTTAACATTACAACGTTTGCGACGACGCGAGTGTGGACGGACTCTTGGTTTAGCAATATTCAATGCACAACATTTTGTTTATGTCCGTAATGGTTAAAACAACATTTGACCAAAATATGGAAAGGACGACACGATTTGGAATCATAGTGCACTGACCGTGTGATCCTTTTACGGCAAGCGTCATCAGATTACATAAAAACGTTCAAATAGAATGTTTTTACTCAAAACTTTTTTCGGTAAATACGACTATTTACAAATTCAGAAGTAAACTTCAAGCTCAAAAATCTATTATAGAGATTGAAAAAGTATATGCGTTGTATTAAAAGAAAGTTATTGGCAGCACAATTTTGTTGAAAATATCAGCTGTGTATGTCAATGGGTATTGGAGCCAATCTTTTTGACAGAAAAATTCTTGGTAAGGTCACTAACAACGTCAGCAGCGAAATAGACACAGTCAAAATAGGCAATTGAACGTATTTACTGAGTCATGTCACCATTTCAAATTTGGTCATGATAGTGTTTCTAAATATTAAAGAAATGTACACAATGTTGGACCTTGGACTTAGCTGGATACAGCGTCTTTACACAATCATCGTGTCGCAAAGTTTGCCATGTAATTAAAAAGATTTACCTTTCTTTGAATTTTGAGATAAAATTATCCTCATCTGACAACAGCTCAAACAGACCTGTCGTTTACTCATTTCAGACAGTTATAAACTTTGTTCTCGTTTTTTTTTCTTATATTATGCAACTCTTATTTGTAGTTTTCCCTGTCATTCAAAGTGTAATAGAATGTGTTTCTGTTGTCTTTTGTGTTAGTTTTGGTTTCGTGGATACAAAACGTGTCTTCTATTTATGGAAAGCTTAATAGGCTGTAAACTTTGATAAACTGTTTTACATTTATGTGTTATAAAGTTTTATGTCAATATTTTTACGAATCTATGGTCTTAAACTAAGTAACAGCAAAAGTAAAACCAACAAGTTTAGTAAAATTCAACAAATAATTTATTTCTATGGAATACAGAGTGAAACTTTAAAGCGAACCCACAGTATTATGAATTAAATTTCAAATCTTTGAACTTGTTCAAGTATTGACTTAACTGAACCTGACCACAGAGATTTTCTTGAGCCTTTGAGAAAGAGCAGCGATGCTTAAATATGAGAAAAAGAAATTATCCCCAGTCTCTATCCTTCAGATCACGTAAATATTCAGAATGTAAAGGTATTTTATATTTACATGCATATCTTGAATACCATTTATGGTTTTGCCACAAAATGTTCATCATTGGTCAGTTATGATAGTATAATACAAAAAAACGGAAAATATATGCAAAATTGATTGATACAAATATTGATATCCTTATATGGACAATTTACGCTCAACAAGATATCTATATAGCTACACTATTTTTTATCAATTTATGCATCAGTTTTATTGGCATCCCTAACAAAAGTATTTTCAATATGTACGTATGTCCAATAATACGTTTAAGAACACAAACATACACATACACACACATATAGAATTAAAACCCTCAGAAAAGGCCACTCTATTTTAAAGATCGAGTTTCATATAGGTATCAGACATGTGGGCAACAAGCCACAATATTTGAGTTTAATGTGCATTCAAGAGTCACAGACAAACTCAATGTATATTTCAAATGTAATGTGTATTCAGGAGTCACAGACAAACTCGATCTATATTTCAGATTTGATGTGTATTCAGGAGTCACAGACAAACTCGATCTATATTTCAAATTTAATGTGTATTCAGGAGTCACAGATAAAGACGATCTATATTTCAAGCTTGACGTGCATTCAAGAGTCACAGACAAACTCAATATATATTTCAAGTTCAATGCGCATTCAGGAGTCGCAGACAAACTCGATCTATATTTCAAATTTAACATGTATTCAGGAGTCAGAGACAAACTCGATCTATCTTTCAAATTTAATGTGCATTCAGGAGTCACAAACTTGATATATATTTCAAGTTCAATGTGTATTCAGGAGTCACAGACAAACTCGATCTATATTTCAAGTGTAACGTGCTTTCATGAGTCACAGACAAACTCGATCTATAATTCAAGTCTAATGTGCATTCAGGAGTCACAAACTCGATCTATATTTCAAATTTAACGTGCATTCTGGAGTCACAGACAAACTCAATCTATATTTCAAGTTTAACGTGCATTCAGGAGTCACAGACAAACTCGATCTATATTTCAAATTTAACGTGCATTCTGGAGTCACAAACTCGATATAGTTTTCAAGCTTAAGGTGCATTCAAGAGTCACAAACTCTATTAGTTTAACGTGCATTCAGGAGTCAGAGACAAACTCGATCTATATTTCAAATTTAACGTGCATTCAGGAGTCACACACTCTATCTATATTTCACGTTTAATGTTCATTCAGTAGTCACACACTATCAATATTTCAAGTTTAATGTGTATTCAGGAGTCACACACTATCAATATTTCAAGTTTGATATGCATTTAGGAGTCACAAACTCGATCCAAATTTCACGTTTAATGTGTATTCAGGAGTCACAGACAAATTCGATCTATATTTCAAGTATAACATGCATTCAGGAGTCCCAAACTCGATCTAAATTTCAAGTTTAATGTGCATTCAGGAGTCACAGACAAATACGATCTATATTTCAAGTTTAATGTGCATTCAGGAATCACAGACCAACTCGATCTATATTTCAAGTTTAACATGCATTCAGGAGTTATAGACAAACTCGATCTATATTTCGAGTTTAACCTGCATTCAGGAGTCACAGACCAACTCGATACCTCATGTAATGGCCTATAATATGTACCAAGCTATGTTGTAAAATTTCAAAAGCGACGAGAAGCTTCTTTTAATTGGAAAAAGAACTTTTCTTACAGATGTATACATCATTGCAACATATTGTGGACTATGTCGATTACACAATATCGTCTTAATAATCAAGTTACGCCGTCTTAATACTCACGTCCATTGTTTACCTAACCACAATAGCTGATATTCAACAAAAAAAATTGTAAAGAAACACAAAGCTAATAGTTTCTCAATGAGTGTTGGTTACTTTTAGGATAATTGTCATTAGAATAAAACACACACACATACACACATACACACATACACACACACACACACACATATATATATATATATATATATATATATATATATATATATATATATATATATATATATATATATATATTAGCTTGATCAAAATCAATGACAATGTGTTGTTTACCATTTTTTCAAATTATAATTTGAATTACAAAATCATCTTGAATGGAAGTGTCTATTAAGTAATTGTTTTCTTGTCATAGTAAATACTAATTGTCATAGTAAATACTAATTGTCATAATAAATACTAATTGTCATAGTAAATACTAATTGTCATAACAAATACTAATTGTTATAATAAATACTAATTGTCATAATAAATACTAATTGTCATAATAAATACTAATTGTTATAATAAATGCTAATTGTTATAATAAATACTAATTGTCATAATAAATACTAATTGTTATAATAAATACTAATTGTCATAATAAATACTAATTGTTATAATAAATACTAATTATCATAATAAATACTAATTGTCATAATAAATACTAATTGTCATAATAAATACTAATTGTCATAATAAATACTAATTGTTATAATAAATACTAATTGTCATAATAAATACTAATTGTTATAATAAATACTAATTGTTATAATAAATACTAATTGTTATAATAAATACTAATTGTCATAATAAATACTAATTGTCATAATAAATACTAATTGTCATAATACATACTAATTGTTATAGTAAATACAAATTGTCATAATAAATACTAATTTTTATAATAAATACTAATTGTTATAATAAATAATAACTGTTATAATAAATACTAATTGTTATAATAAATACTAATTATTATAATAAATGCTAATTGTCATAATAAATACTAATTGTCATAATACATACTAATTGTTATAGTAAATACTAATTGTCATAATAGCTACTAATTGTTATAATAAATACTAATTGTTATAATAAATACTAATTGTTATAATAAATACTAATTATCATAATAAATACTAATTGTCATAATAAATACTAATTGTCATAATACATACTAATTGTTATAGTAAATACTAATTGTCATAATAAATACTAATTTTTATAATAAATGCTAATTGTCATAATAAATACTAATTGTCATAATACATACTAATTGTTATAGTAAATACTAATTGTCATAATAAATACTAATTTTTATAATAAATACTAATTGTCATAATAAATACTAATTGTCATAATACATACTAATTGTTATAGTAAATACTAATTGTCATAATAAATACTAATTTTTATAATAAATACTAATTGTTATAATAAATAATAACTGTTATAATAAATACTAATTGTTATAATAAATACTAATTATTATAATAAATGCTAATTGTCATAATAAATACTAATTGTCATAATACATACTAATTGTTATAGTAAATACTAATTGTCATAATAGCTACTAATTGTTATAATAAATACTAATTGTTATAATAAATACTAATTGTTATAATAAATACTAATTATCATAATAAATACTAATTGTCATAATAAATACTAATTGTCATAATACATACTAATTGTCATAGTAAATACTAATTGTCATAATAAATACTAATTTTTATAATAAATACTAATTGTCATAATAAATACTAATTGTCATAATACATATTAATTGTTATAATAGATACTAATTGTCATAATAAATACTAATTGTCATAATAAATACTAATTGTGATAATAAATGCTAATTGTTATAATAAATATTAATTTTAATAATAAATACTAAGTGTCATAATAAATACTAATTGTCATAATAAATACTAATTGTCATAATATATACTAATTGTCATAATAAATACTAATTGTCATAATAATACTAATTGTCATAATAAATACTAATTGTCATAATAAATACTAATTGTCATAATATATACTAATTTTTATAATAAATACCAATTGTTATAATAAATACTAATTGTTATAATAAACGCTAATTGTCATAATAAATACTAATTGTTATAATAAATACCAATTGTGACCCAGGTCAAGTAGAGCGCTTTATAATCTTCTTTATTGGGGAACTTACTTATTCATACTATATGATCTTGACACAGAATGATTTGTTATGTTCAGTATTTGATTTGGGCTAAAAAAAATTCACTCAAACTATTCTTGTCTGGAAATAGAGCTGTATAATATTCTTGGAAAAAGATATCATCTGGAAAAATAGTGCAGTAAAGCAAAGACCTCTTGGTTTCTATTATTTTCATTCATTAAAGGACGTTATTACAATTCAGGCCATTGCTACATTAGAGACTGTGGGCCACTACTGGCACATCAACACCTTCAAGTACCAGTAACGCTATTCAGAACTTTATTAATTTGGACTTGTCTTAGAAATTCTAGGATTATTTGGGATTCGAATCGCAACACTGTAAGTTATTTTTATCTTTTCACTTTTTATTCTAGGGAAATAAATTATTAGTTGAATTTTACAAAGCTTGTTGCTTCTCACTCTTTTCTAGTACTTATTTTAAGACCATAGATTCGTACTAGAAATTAGATCCGTGTTTTAACGTAAGTCTGATTTGGTATGCCTCTTTAATTGGCATAAATGTAAGGTATCATATAAAGTTTCGTTTACTTCTGGGAACAATTTCCGGTTCTTTAGAACACTTACAAAAGACCCCAACCAGTCCGCATAATCAAAGTCGACCCTATGCTCTTGCCCATAATTGACATTCGGAACACGCGACATACATGAAACCTCTAGTGCCTCAATGCATTCCTTTTAGTGTCGGACAGAGTGCCACGTTGATGTCTCACTTTACTATCTCCCTGCACATTAGCGCAATTAGTTGAGATTTTCATATCGTTCCGACAGGGTCTTTGAACTGACAGACCAAATTTTATATCACTTGAGACGGTTGCGACCATTATCCGCTATGATCATGCTAGGACATTACACACCACATAAACTGTAAAAATCTTAGATTGTAAATTTGTTTCTTTTCTAACCCGATTTAGAAAACCATCATAACAGGTGTTTTTATTCTCACACAGGATGATAGGCGCGTGAACACAACGAGAAATAATCGAGTAGGGTCTTGTTTTATTGATGTTGAAATACGGTCATCATGATTAAGTTGTCAGAGAAGCACGCTACCATGTCCAATCGACCGTTCCATCCATGTATCACGAAGGGCATCAAGAACATATGGAAATTAGCGTATTCTTTTACTTGATAATATTTTAGGCAAATAAGACGGCCCACAGTCTATCGTCTATGTCGCATGGAATTGCTTCTAATGCCTCGTTGTTTCTGCTCACTGAAAGTGTCAATGAAAATTGTTTGAAATAGATTGTACCTAGTTGACATAGTGCGTAGGAGGTGAATCTCATTATTACTTCCTCACCATTTGACACATGGAAGGAAAATAAGGAAGTGAAGTAGATACCTACGCTGATCAAAGAGAAAATGTTATCATTTACATTTTCCAAAAGGAATTAAAAACTAAGTTTCACAAGAACCTAATACTGGAAACTTATATAGGATTTACAGGATGAATCTTGCGTATATAAAAAAAAATAATCAAAGTGTAATGCTTGTTTCATTTCTCTGGAAATCAGTCAGTTCTGGAAGTCTACATGATGTTCACAAATCGCCACTTTCCTGTTAATAAAAATATAATTGCTTTTAATGAGTATACATTAAGTGTAAATCGAGAATGAAAGTTCGTTGAAATACAGATATGCTGCAGCAGTACAATTTGAAAAAGACACGAATACTTATTGTATGTATTAGTTACGTTAAGGATCAAAGTACATTCTCTAATTTCATAATTCAATATTTGTTTGTTCAAATTTATATAAATTTTAATATATCTAAACGAATGTAAATTTTAATGTATATTCCGTTATTGAGATTCTTGGAAATGAAGCGGTGTGCATGGCACGTTTGTTATATTTAACAGAAACCTCAAAGAAATAAAACAACTAGACTTCATTTCATTGAGTCAGTTTTAAAGAAAGAAATAAAACCTTTGATTTTCTTTAGAGAGAATAAAATATTGATTACACGATATATGCTCAATATGCAAATCAATAATATGGATAGACTGTATATACAGATTATATATTATTTTGTATGTAATTTCTTATTGAGACTGGAACTTAGATGATAGTTAATTACTGGGTGTTCTCTTATGTGAGAGTACATTGCTGGACTGTCTGTTAGAGGAGATTTAATTTGTTGGGTTGTCTAGTAGATGAGAGCTACTTATTGGCACGTTTAATATTTGAGAGTCGATTGTTGGGTTGTCTAATAAATGAAAGTTAACTGTTGGGCTGTCTTATAAAGACGAGTTAATTGCTGGGACGTCTAAAAAAGCAGAGTTAATTGCAGGTTCGTCTAATAAAGAAGAGTTAACTGCTGGATTGTCTAATAAAGCAGAGTTAATTGCTGGGTCGTCTAATAGATGAGAGTTAACTGCTGGGTTGTATAATAGATGGAAATTAATTGCTGACACGTTTAATATATGAGAGTCGATTGTTCGTTGTCTGTTAGATGATAGTTAATTGCTGGATTTTTTTTATTAGATGAAAGGTAGTTACTGGACTGCCTGTTAGATGAGAGTTAATTTCTGGGCTGTCTAAATCATGAGAGTTAATTTCTGGGCTATCTAAATCATGAGAGTTAATTTCTGGGCTGTCTAAATCATGAGAGTTAATTTCTGGGATTGTCGGCTAGATGAGGGTTAATTGTTGGACTGCCTGTTTGATTGCTGGGTCGTTTTGTGAGTGTGTCTGCTACGCACGAATACTTATACCAGCGAGCATGTTCCACGTTTTTTCTTGATGTATTATGCTCGTGTGGAATTTAAATACAGGTAGAGATAACACAAATGTGTCTTTGTTAAGACTTGGATTTGGATTATACATGCTATTACTCTATCACCTCATTTAAATTTGGTTTTCGAATATTACATAATTACCGAATTGCACCTTGCAGTACTTATGGTGCTTGCAATTATACGCTAAGGGATATTTTAAGACTTTTTATTACTGTTATTTAGAATTTGGCTGCATTGGTCCAACGATGTGTAAATTTGGTCGAACAACCTTGTGGAAGATGAAGGAGTTTTATCAACTGAATCTAAATTATTTTCGTAACTTCTTATAATGAAAGGGCCGGTCCTACATTGACACTAAATTGATAAATTGATGCTAAATTACTTTTCAAGATTGATGTGGTGGTGTCAGATGGTATAGTGTCAACTCGTACGTCAGATAACTTTGACAAGGTGAACGTTGAATTAAAACTTAAATTCTGACTGAAATAAGATAAATTACTTTCATGGTAGTTGACATTAGTTAGTTGACATTAGTTAGTAGAAATGTATCGGACTATAATACAAATTAATGAATTTAATGCAAGCTTAGTAGTAAGGGAAATTAAGGGTTTTATGCCAAACCACATTTTTTTTACCGCTCTTCGTATTCGTTTTTTAAAGAAGTTTTACACCATATAGCAAGATCTGGCCCCACCCATGTAAAACGAATTTAATGTAAAATTAAAATTGTTTTTCATGTGATTGCGCTATTACTTGTTGCACACTTATGAAACGTATTACCGCATGTGGATGTTCCGGAAAACCAGAATAAGAGGAGGGGTAAAAAGGGATTTGACGTAAAACCCTTCATTTTCCTTACTACTGCAAATTTAATCATCCGACAGCAGCTATGATAAAAAAGTTAATTTTATCTGTGATATATCAACGGTGATGTAAGGTTTATTTGTTTGATAATGGCCAAGCCCTAGTATATTGATTCCATCTTTACACTATCTCTTATCATCGAAGGGTGTCGTTTATTGATCACAGTAATTTTGTGTTCAATTTATCTATAAACATGTAGAATTGAATAAGGCATTAACATTGCATTTTCTAAGCATTTTATATCATTTTCGTATTAAAGAGAACGTATATAACCTACCAAACAGTAATTTATATATATACATATATTTAAAAAAAATCACCAAACAAAGAAATCAAAGACAATGCATCTTATTGACATGGATCGTGACACATATGTAGTTTGCAACCATACGCAGATTTAAAAACAAAATGAAAAATATTTTTGAATGTATGATAGACAAAAAAAGGCTGATGATTTGATTACCATATTTGTATGCCAGCTCATATTAAATATTTTCAAATGTAAATTTAACAATGAATTAGCAAAATCTAAACAATTAAATTGTCAGCGCTTTCGCAAAGGCTGACATATCAGGCATGCTTTGGTCTGAGGTTGCCGGCTGGGTCGTAGGAAATATTTTATTTATAATGTCTATCCAACTGGCTGTCCAACATTATACATTGGTGTTGAAACTGGCCGACAAGCCAATAATGCATGAACCCAGTCTAAACACCAATGCTTTGCATCGGAAGATAATACATATATAACTCTCTTGACAGTGCATCTACGTCGAACGATTTGTTTTCTCTGCTCGTTTTCTCAGACTCAACTTTTTTTTCCTCCCTCTGTAGTCGGGTTCAAGCAAGAAACATCCACGTGTCGTCACCAATGAAAATCTCATTCAAACGCGAACGGTCTCTTTTTCATAGTTGTCTAGTAGCTGTCTGAAGATCTCATCTCGATATAGATTTTATCAGACGTCAACAGATGGGGAGCCTACCATGTAACCTTCCTGGGAATTAAATGGTTTTTCAGTATATTAAAAACATAATTAATGCACGTGATAATAGGAATATTTTCGATCATCTCTATAATTGTCACCTTTATGTCAGTTATTTTCCTCTCCCCAATAGCGGAAACCGGTCCTGGAGACTGTAGGTTGTTTTTACATGTATTCTCGAGCATGTTTACAACAACGTAACTGCGTCAAAATTCAAAGATTTGACAGAAAAGAGTAAATTTCTTCCAAGTCGGCCTTAATTGCAGTCCCCAAGTATGCTAAGATGGTTTGGATTTTACAGTATATGCCCATTGATATGCCAAAGTATGCTAAGCTCGTTTGGATTTTACAGTATATGCTCGTTGATATGCCAAAGTATGTTAAGATGGTTCTGATTTTACAGTATATGCCCGTTGATATGCCAAAGTATGTTAAGATGGTTCTGATCTTACAGTATATGCCCATTGATATGCCAAAGTATGATAAGAGTATTCGGATTTTACAGTATATGCTCGTTGATATGCCAAAGTATGCTAAGATGGTTCTGATTTTACAGTATATGCTCTTTGATATGCCAAAGTATGTTAAGATGGTTTTGATTTTACAGTATATGCCCATTGATATGCCAAAGTATGCTAAGAGTATTCGGATTTTACAGTACATGCCCATTGATATGCCAAAGTAAGAGCATTCAGATTTTACAGTATATGCTCGTTGTTATGCCAAAGTATGCTAAGATGGTTCGGATTTTACAGTATATGCCTATTGATATGCCAAAGTATGCTAAGATGGTTCGGATTTTACAGTATATGCCCATTGATATGCCAAAGTATGCTAAGATGGTTCTGATTTTACAGTATATGCCCATTGATATGCCAAAGTAAGAGCATTCAGATTTTACAGTATATGCTCGTTGATATGCCAAAGTATGCTAAGATGGTTCGGATTTTACAGTATATGCTTACTGATATGCCAAAGTATACTAAGATGGTTCGGATTTTACAGTATATGCCCAATGATATGCCAAAGTATACTAAGATGGTTCTGATTTTACAGTATATGCCCATTGATATGCCAAAGTTTGCTAAGATCGTTCGGATTTTAGAGTATATGCCCACTGATATGCTAAAGTATACTAAGATGGTTCGGATTTTAGAGCATATGCCCGTTGATATGCCAAAATATGCTAAGGTCGTTCGGATTTTACAGTATATGCCCACTGATATGCCAAAGTATGCTAAGATGGTTCTGATTTTACAGTATATGCCCATTGATATGCCAAAGTATGCTAAGATCGTTCGGATTTTAGAGTATATGCCCATTGATATGCCAAAGTATACTAAGATGGTTCGGATTTTAGAATATATGCCCGTTGATATGCCATAATATGCTAAGATTGTTTGGATTTTACAGTATATGCCCATTGATATGCCAAAGCATGCTAAGATCGTTCTGATTTTACAGTATATGCCCATTGATATGCCAAAGTTTGCTAAGATCGTTCGGATTTTAGAGTATATGCCCACTGATATGCTAAAGTATACTAAGATGGTTCGGATTTTAGAGCATATGCCCGTTGATATGCCAAAATATGCTAAGGTCGTTCGGATTTTACAGTATATGCCCACTGATATGCCAAAGTATGCTAAGATGGTTCTGATTTTACAGTATATGCCCATTGATATGCCAAAGTATGCTAAGATCGTTCGGATTTTAGAGTATATGCCCATTGATATGCCAAAGTATACTAAGATGGTTCGGATTTTAGAATATATGCCCGTTGATATGCCATAATATGCTAAGATTGTTTGGATTTTACAGTATATGCCCATTGATATGCCAAAGTATGCTAAGATCGTTCTGATTTTACAGTATATGCCCATTGATATGCCAAAGTATGCTAAGATCGTTCTGATTTTTCAATATATGCCCATTGGTCACTCACATAATTGTTTCCTTCTCTGAACATTTGACATCACTGCCATTTACATGCATATATCTGCACATGGCTGCCACGCTGCACGAGCAGCTGCAGATAATAATATATGACGTCATATCGTCCATCAGTACACTGAATGACAGACAAAAGGAAACTAAACCCGTCGTATGTATGTAGTTATATACAAATGTGTCCGTTTATGTATCCATGAGTATGTATGTAGTTTTATACAAATGTGTCCGTTTATGTGTATGTATTTAGTTATATACAAATGTGTCCGTTTATGTATGCATGTGTATTTATGTAGATTTTTACAAATGTGTCCTTTTTTATGTATGCATTTATTTATATACAAATGTGTCCATTTTTGTATGCATGTGTATGTATGTGGTTATATACAAATGTATCCGTTTATGGGTATGTATGTTGTTATATACAAATGAGTCCGTTTATGTATCCATGTGTATGTATGTAGTTTAATACAAATGTGTCCATTTATGTGTATGTATGTAGTTATATGCAAATGTGTCCGTTTATGTATATCTGTATATATGTATGTATGTATGTATATATGCATCTGCATACATAAGTTTCAATGGAATAATATACGCATATGTACATGTGTATGTATTTACTATATTCCCGTATATCTTTATGTAGAAAGTGTATATGTATAAAGTGGAGGGCAGATTAAGTAGATGCAAATTCATACAAAATATTAAAGCGTACAAGAAGAACAAAATATAATAATTGATATTTATTATATTTTGCACTTAAAAGTGAAAGTTCTTAGATCGATAGTCAGGCAATCAGACACACACACACACACACACACACACACACACACACACACACAAACACACACACATGGAGAAATACTGATTATCTTTACTATTGAAATTGTAAACATTTGTTGATTTGCTAGAATGGATTATAAATTGTCGACTGTGAGCCCCAAAACTCAAACCTTAGTACCGTTATATATCCGCTTTAATAAAATAAAATATAGTCCCTCGTAAATGACAGTAATCAAGGCAATTAAGCAATGTTGGAACATTTAAGTATTTATAATTTTAGGAAAAACGACGATTGCAATGTACTAAGATTTTACTTGTAAGTTTCACTATCCCATAATAATGAACCAACCGGAAGCACCAGATTCCTATTTAATAACCATATTATAAAGTTCATGTGACGTGTCCGAAACTGAATTGATTCTGAAACTAAATATTAAACTTAAATATTCGCCCTGATCTCTCATTTTAATGTTGCCATTTATTGAAACGATATCACCAAAATCTTACAAAATCGTGCGATGTAGTCCATGTTTATAATATAATCTTCCGAAATCGTGCGATATAGCCCCGTTTTTATAACAAAATCTTCCAAAATCGTGCGATATAGTCCTTGTTTATAAGAAAATCTTCATCCATAGTTTATGTACTATTCTCTTAGGAAATCGAAACGGAAGTGATATAGATGTATTCCGAGAATCCACACAGTTTTAAGATTATTTTATTAATGCCCATTGAAACACTATTGTAGACATGTGGCATTATTTTGACGTATGTGTGGCATACAATATCGCAATAAGCCTGTCCAGATTTTGTTATACTTACTCTTCATTCGTGTTGCGGTGCACATGATATAATCTTATATGGGCCGTACATAGATCTGTACATGTCATTTTTCCAATAGCACCTTAAATATATGGGCAGATAATTGACATTCTTGAGTTAGTTTTCAACTTTTTATAAATATTATGTGAAATTGCTATATATGTTGTATGGAATGAGAATAATTTTCTCTCTCACTCTCTAGTTCCCTAGTTCGCTTTCTAACATGCCATTTAGTGTATCTCTTGCTTACCTCTTGCCAAAAATTGTAATTTTTAAATGGAAAAAAGTGCCTTGCAAGAACTTGTTTCCAATCATTTCTCGTCTAATGTATTTGTTTCAGGCAAGAAACATGTTTACTCTAAGTCTAATGACAAGCATGCAATTTTGTTGCAACGTTTACAGAAATTGACACAGATCGGACAAATAGGACGTAAACCCGTACATCAAAGCAAACGGCATTTGGTTGGATAGATACAGCAGAGTTTAAATATTATCAATTAAAACTGGTAATATGATGTTTGAAGTCCAAAATCACATCCATATCTTGAAATAGGTACATCATGTTTAGAAAAAAATGTTTTTACAGATTGTATTATATCTGCAATTATAAATTTCAGTTGGTGGTCCTGTATTGATCATTTTAGTTAACCAAGGTTCAATATTGATCATTGCATAACGAAGAGTCCGAATCTTAATTCAGCATTACGAAGTCTTTCACTTTGGAAAAGAAAAGAAAAAAACAAATATCAAGAATCAAAGTGGCATCATTAATTATTCTGACATGAATATGCGTCGGTAGGGGCGGGGTGGGTGGTGACGAGGTGCCGGTGGTAAAGAAAGTTAAAGATAACACTCATTGGATCGTCAAATAAATGGCAAAGGTTATCATAGAATGGATAAAACCTGTCATAAACAAACGGTTTCCAGGTTAGTAGTGTGTATTGCGTGCAGTATTTTACATTGAAAAATGGCTTTAGTACAGCAAGACCTATATATGTAAATTCTCTGGCACACCCACTTATTCGCCACCTGTAGTGCGGCAGTACATATGTCAATTTTTTTTACGGGAATGCAGAATGCAGGTAATGTTATTCTGATGTTTAAAATTGAAAAGGTATGTTCCTGTATAGAAACACGTCTCCAAGATACATTTACTAAATAATCTATAGCCTTTACGCACAAATATTAGGTTACGAGAACAGTGTTTTCACATTCTAGAACGCTCTTAACCGGTGTAATAGTTTAGGTAACTCCAGGGGCGAAACATTTGACAGGATTTTTGAATTCACCTCAAGTACCTGACATAGGTATTTACATTAGGATTTCCCAAGGAATGTATTTGTTAGGAAACGATGCATAGCAATTATAGATTCTAAAGCACATGAACGTAAAACAGCTCGGGTTAGGCGTCACGTGAAGGCATAATTTGAATCTATTTAGTTTAGAGCTTTGGCACGCTCTTCTTCTGAGGAAATTTATGTGTTTCTTGCGCTATGGTTCTACCATTAAAGAACTTATGTCTGATTCAATCGTGGCAGAAATTTCAATTTTTATTTCTGAATAAAATTATCAGCAGGACTGAACACTGTTTTCGCCATTTTATATTATCTATTATCGAAAGAGATGAATAGACTTATGATTTGGACGAATTTCGCACTTTGAATGATGGACACACGAGAAAAAAATTAAAGCAAAAATGAAATTCTGTTTTATTCACTGGCATCAGTGGTTATCTAATAAACGTTAAAATATCGTGTGGGTTACAGACATAAAAATATATGCAATGTTGTAATGAAGTGAGACCTTTTAAATGAACTTTGTATTTTATGACCAATATTAAAGTTTCAAACTGTCGTAATTTGCATCATGAATACCATTAGAGCTGTACATCAGGTTCGTGTGCTAGAACTGCATAAATATACCAATGTATGCACATGGCATCCGTTGCACTAAACGATCATGTTATATATATAACATATATACGAACGATCCTAGTGGAATTACCTGCATGTACAGTGGTTTTTGAAATCCAACAAGGAAACATTTGCAATCTGTTCTTAATTATTTTAAGACTATGATCTCAATTTTTTCCTGCTTCACTTTTTTGAGTCATTAATGTTCGGCTATTTGGATATTGGTAAACGAATCTAGTTTGTAACTATTACCCATGATCCATTTCGTTTTGAATTCTTTGTCATAGCAAATATGCTATTGGGAACTATTCTATTCCTGAATAATGAGTATAAATGTCACGGCATCTTATGAAGAAATCATTATTGATTTGTAACTATTATCCTTTAAGAACAAGAGCCGTTTCCTGGAGCATATCTGATTTTTAATGTGTTTTTTTACTGGTGTTACACTTGCCCTTAGAAGGAAACATTTTACCTAATGGCATCCAGACGGATGATTGATGGATCAGTTAAAATGAGATTGGTTACATTTTTCCAAGTTGTATGGATGGCTATAATGCTTGTGGATAGTACTGTGAACGAGTAGAGAACGTTGTTCAGTCTGTAAATTTAGATCAAGTTTATGGATGAAGTGGAAGAAAAATCGTCATTTATTATCAGGAACGTAGTAGCTCGTTATATATCTTTAGTTGTCTTAAAGCAGCGATGCAGATCATATGAGGAACTACGCAATATGTGAGGCATCCGCCACAGTATTGTTCACGCATGGTTGAATATGATCAAAGCTTTTCCGCAAAAACAACATTTACGAAATTGCCAGAAGTATTCATAGATTAGTTGATGCTTTTTGCGTATCAAATTTCCATGCCGTGACAAAATGGCACGATGGCGTAGTGTCACAAGATAAATTTTGTCATGGAGACTGGAAACATATCCTTCATCATCATCATTAACGCATGAGCAACTACTCTGAGAATCATTAGGACTTTTATAGATTGGTGATTGAGATGTAGAGGAATGATTGGTATACGTTGTGGTGACAAACTTGTAAACTTTCTTTTGATGTTATAGAACTGTGATTGAATATAAATTTTAAATGATGGAGAACATATTGAAAAGTAAGGGAAAATCAAATAGGGGGATACTTACTTTCTATGCACATAATTTGAAATTTACCAATAATTGCGAACGGTCAGGAGACACCATAATTGTTCTGACAGATATCGAAAGGATGCCACGAATATCTGCTTATTGAAAGTTCGTATCTGATACTTTATCATTTGGAAGAGATATTCATGTTTCAGTTCATTCCAGCGAAGCTTTTCCTATAGGAAATACCACCATCTGGGAGGTTAGAATGGCAAAAAGTTGCATACATCTATTAAAATAAACACATTATATATATATATATATATATATATATATATATATATATATATATATATATATATATATATATATATATATATATATATATACATATATACGTAAAACAATGTTCCCTTAGAAAATAACAGCATCTGTTGGTCAATATTAGCTTAATATTTTATTTGTTTGCGATAGAAGATAACTAAAAGTTAGATACAACAAAATCAAATTTTGGTACTTCTTAATTTTCAATCAGCTCTTCTTGTTTTGCAAGACAACAATTTGGTGAAATAGTATTTTGACCTAGTATTTATAAAAACAGAATTGCCTGGTAACAATTCCTGCATGGTCACATGTGGACAATGTAAAGTTAATTCCTACAATTCCTACATGGTCACATGTGGACAACGTAATGTTAATTCACACAACATTATCAGCTGTATTCCTTAAATGATAATATAATAATAAAATAGTTAATTATTTTGGCCTGTCATTCACGCATCCACGAAACTGGCGATTTGCCCATAGCGTTGTTGAAACCAAATACAGACAATCTCTGTGAACACAGAAGAGGAATTACAGTATCAATTTCATTCACAACATCTAGTGACGTTAATACGATATTGCTTCCTGTTTCAGGTACAATAAATGCCACGTGGGCTAAACATAATTATTATTGATCTCAATAGCAGGTCCTTCGGTTAGATTGCCTTAGAACCGATTGGTCATGTGAGAGAAATTGAATCCAAATCAATAAAATCGAATCACAAAGGTTTAAAACCACGGAAGCAGTCCTGTGTTTTTGAGTTGTTGTTTTTCCTGTTGATTTTGCAACATTAGGTACATAAACTTCATTTACATCTGAAAAAATAAATTCAACAGTACATTTATGTACTTAAGTCAAATGAAATAACAAAAAATTAATTTGATGAATATTCACATGATAAAACAAACGTTGATTTGTGTAAAATAGAGTCTGTATGCAAAATAATGTAGTAATCTGACACTCAACGAATGTTTTAAATCGAGTAGTTTTTCCTGTGGTGAAATAAATATCGGCATCCAGAAATTCACGGAAAAAGAGCACATAGAACTGTCTGTAATAATTATTTTCTTTTTAATCTCTTTTTCGAGAAACCTCCAGAAAACATGAATTACACAAAAGCAAAGAGAACATGATGTCCGTCCTTTGCCTAATCAAATTTTGTCTTGGATAAATATGGCGTTTCCTATGCATCTGTCTCACAGTCGACATTATTGTATTGCGTATCTGTAGTGTAGTGTCTAGGAAGTTCACAAAAGAATATTTGTGTCTGATTTTCAATGACGTATTTTTTAAAGAAACGACACTTTACGCATCTGTAAAAAAATATTAAAAAGTTTAGAAAGAAACTAAAAGTTCACTATATCTTCTTAATTTCTATGATTGCCTTCTATATGTACTTATTTTTGTGCCATCACCTCTAATGTGATAATTCGTCAATACAAGTTCAATATCTATGTAGGAATTCATCTGACTTAGGCATTAATTGGATATGAAAAAAAAAAAAAACATGATTTGCCTATATCAATACCCTTTCCCTGTAAACAAGACAAAGTAGGTTATAAAATAATTATATAATCGCTCATTACAGAAAGATGAACATAATGGGCAAACTTGAGTGTGATCCAGTTTCAAACATTAGACTGTTATGAATCCACCACACCTAAGTATGTATGATCGTGAATTTAATTTTTATAAAATAATGCCCTTGAACTCAATTTGCTGTCTTGAAGCTTTCATGCAATAATGTTCACCCACTGGTGGGAAATATAAGCTCTTAGCAGTTTGACAGTTTCAATCAGTGTAACATGGTCAAGGTCGGAAGATGACGTAGTGTCGCTCAAGGTCGGAAAAAGACGTAGTGTCGTCCGATTTCATAAAATATAATTTATCCACTAACATTGCTTCATGCGTTTCATGGTTGGCTTGGAATCTGTTTACAATCAAAGATTCAGTCAGAACAATAAGTATGTCAATTTCAATAGCAAGGTCAAGGTCGGAGGAAGACTTAGTGTTGTGCGATTTAATAATACAGAAAGCAAACTAGATAATAACATTACAGATAAAAGTCCCTCAAAGTTGACCCGGGTGTAACCACTTTATTACTCTTTTATCTGCTGCTTAAAGTGCATCTTAATTAGCTTCTTATCATTTGAAGAGACAGCCAGATCAGAGACTATCTAACCATCTCATTTGAAGAGACAGCCAGATCAGAGACTGTCTAACCATCTCATTTGAAGAGACAGCCAGATCAGAGACTATCTAGCCATCTCATAAGTCACACGTTACTTAGTTTGCAAATGACAATGTAGTAATATGAGAATCACGAATTTCGAAATGCTTCTCATAATATTATGATGCTAGCTAAGTTTCAATTGATCTCTCCATATATTTTTAATACAATACAAAAATGCTTACTGGTATATAGTTTATGTTACGAAGAGCATTGTTCGTTCTTGAAACTCGAAATTACTAGTGTTTCTTTCAAACGACCAGGAAACATATTAATTAGACTTGAGTATTTTGATAATTAGATTTGTGGCATCGAGAGCACGGAATAATGCTCAAACTTTTAACAATTTAAATGGACTCTGAAACAACCACCACTTCAATCGTAGCGATTTTGAAATTCAAACATCTTATGATTGTACACACTTCATAACTGTTAACCGGCTTAAATGTAAACGCTATAGTTACATTTATGTTGCATTTAATTACATGTGTTGCGTCGATGAATAGAAAGCTTACAAGGAACATCCTTGGCAACCTTATCCCTAGCACTGTTTGCATTATCGGTAGCTTCTACAGTACTGATCTCGAAGCGTCTTTACAGACCGACCTAGCAATACGGAGTTGGAGGAGTTCACCCTGAAGTTACTGAATGAGAAGCCTATGAAATTCAAACCATATCCGCTACCCTATGCGAAATTAGAAACTGTCTGAAATGAGTTTCATGTTTTGACTATGATAGACTTGGGAGTTATAGAACCAATTGAGTTGGCGTATAGTTCTCCTGTCGTGTTGTACAGGAGAAAGACGGTACGCACAGATTTTGCGTCGATTAAAGGAAGTTGAACAGGATCACCGAATTCCAGGTAGAACTGTCACCTGATCCTGAGTCCATCTTTGCAGGGGTGACCAAAGTGAAGTATTTTTCGAAAATCGATATGTCATAGGGATACTGGCAAATTCCAGTCCGAAAAGAAGACAGAGCAAAACTTGCCTTCGCAACACCAGATGACACCTACCAGTCGGAAGTCATGCCATTCGGGGTCCAGAATGTGCCGAGTGTCTTCACGCGTATGATGGACGATTTACTCTTAGCGACAGCTACTTCGGGCGATCATATCGTTTTGCTGAAAAACGTTTTAGAGCGACTTCAACAAACAGACTAACTGCACGACCATCTAAGTGCCATGTAGTGTTTAGGGAACTAACCTAACCATGACACATCCTCAGCGAAGACACATTAAACCCAGATAGTTCAAAGGTCGACCAACTTAGGGACGCAGTACTACCAATCACTAAGACGGAAATTCGATCTTACTTGGGACTGGCAGGGTATTATCGTCGATATCCTGCTAAATTCAGCGCTATTGCTAGCTCATTGACTGACTTGAATCGGAAAAAGGCTATATGGACGGACGCATGTGAACGAGCATTTCAAAAGTTTGCAGGACAGACTGACGTCAGACGCAGTTGTGAAATTGCCTGATGTGACACGAAAGTTTGTATTACGTACCGACGCTTGTGATAGAGGTTTATGGGCAGTGCTATTACAAGAGCATGACGGAAATTTATTCCCAGTTGCATACAGTAGCAGGAAATTGTCACCTTCGGAACGCAATTGAGCGGTCTCTGAGAATGAATGCTTGGCAATTATCTTTGGAATATCTAAATTACAACGTTACATGCGTGAACGACAATTTATTTAAGAAACTTACCAGCAACCATTCGCCTATTTAGCTCACACTCAGTGAACAAATGGACGATTAATGAGATGGTCATTATTTCTACCACAGTGCCAAGTCAAGGTACGGTATTTTAAGTAAAACGAGAATGTAGGGGATGGCAGTTTAAGTAGACTAGGGACGTCTGAGATAAATAGTTCACCTGAGGACGTGTAAATAGAACCGGTTAGATCCCCGAAATTTGGAGAGTACAAATCCCTGATTTTACTCTTCGAGGGAGGGCCTATGTGACGGTGCAAATTTCTGTCGATCTATGAAGAGCACATTAACCTGGCACCAGAGAACAATCAATTAGATTTTTGGGGACAGGCTCTTGTTAAATTGCTATACTGCAATGATTTATAATATCTGTGTCGAGGAAGAAAGTGACTCTTATTTAAGCCTTCGTTTACTTAGCCGTTAGACATCTATAAATGGGACGTTTAACTTCGATTTTAACTCAGAACTGTCAGATTTTTAAATTGTTTGGATCTGTTGTTTGGAATTCTCTAAGACATTCTGACCGCAGTTTTGTCGCCTAGTTATAAAAGGCTATAAATATATTTAACCCTGATTGGTTACGCTAAATAAGAAGAGTGTTTTCCTCACGAAACTCCTTGAGCTTTAAATATTGCCCCCATCGAAAAATCTAGCCAGTTTGCAATTTCCCTGCAAGAGTGAAAATATAAGGGACTCCGAGACTGAATTTTGAAAAGCAAACAAAGCTTGAAAGCACAAGGTATTTGCATCAATTTCGTGTAGTTCGTATATATCAATATAATGATTTGTTTGAATTGAATTGTTATATTTGCATGAATTTATTTGCTTAAATCCGTAGTTCAGTTCTTTTTAAATGAGTGTAACTGTGAGTTACTCTGTCGGAATTCGAACAATGATTTTCATTATATAAGTTTGACGAATTGTTTGAATTTTGTCGTCATCATTATTAAACAAATCTAAGAATTTCATGCATAGCTTTAGTTGATGTGAGTTAAGAGAATCCGTTTGAATTCATCAGTCTTAGATGATTTCACGTATGATAAAGACTTGAATGCGTGTATTCGCTGGATATAACGTAGTTAAGATATCTAATGAATTTCATTCATTCATTTGTGTAACAGAGACGAAAACGGAACCGTTATGTTAATGGGAATCAGTGATGAAATTGCTTTTGGGAAATACATTAATCTCGTGAAACTAGGTTTGTTTATGGTCTGCTATGTTTAGCTTGACCAGTCAGCCTTTGGTCTGTTGGAATTCCGATAGAACTATATCTGACATAACGAGAGTGGAGTAATGATCTGTTCCCTGTAGGACAACTGACAGAATATTTAATTCGTCTCTGTGTATTTTATAAGGGGAAATAGCTCCACGGACGTATCCACGGACGAATCCACTGAAGTGTCTGCTTATGTATCCACTACCCACACAGAGTTTGAGGGCCAAAAAGAGGCGAGAGAGTAAGGAGGTCGGAAAGGGGAAAAAGCGAAAGGACCTGGAGGAACCGCCATAGTGTAGTCGGAGAGGACTGGAATAAGTAGATTATGAAGATGTACAAGGCAACGACTTTCATCGTTCACTCAAGTAAATGATGAACTCATTCTATCATTTAAAACAGATCGGGTATTGATATATATATATATATATATATATATATATATATATATATATATATATATATATATATATATATATATATATATTTGTGTCTGAATTTCGGTAAAAGATTCATTCCAAAAAGAAGTGTATCTTCCTAATGTAATGTACTATCCCAGTTGTTTATGTAATTGATTAAATGTTTGCTTTTCCATGTACGGAGGCTCGTGTCATTCTGTTCTATATATCTGCTCAGGTCACTCTTTATTCCATCTATAATTTCACACTTTATTTTCAAATTTACTCGATCCTAGCAACAGCAATACCGAGTGCGAGCACCCTCTAGATAACGATAGCCAAATAAAGCGGACACATTGTAGGAAGGTACAACCTCATAATACCACCCAAACAGCAGCACACCCCTACAACAGGTATGTGTCTATTACACAGGTATGTGGAAAGCATTGCTTTCGATATTATTGCTAACAACATCCAAGTCATAGTCATCCTTAGGAGTGGAATCTAATGAAGTTGGTAGTCTACGAACACAGATTCATCAGCTGCTAAGGTTGTTGGGTACCGCTATTGTCAAATCGGTACAGAATATTACATTTGTTACAAACCTATGGTCTTAAACTAAGTAACAAAAAAGAGCGAAAACCAAAAAGTTTAGTAAAATTCAATAATGATTATTTCCATAGATTACAAAGTGAAAATGTAAAGAGAACTTACTTTATTGTGAATTCAATTATATGCAGTTTTAAAAGTTCTAGCACAATTCGAACTTCTCACCGTGTTTTGAATGAATTCCAACATCGGATGTGCTAATGTGCCAATAGCCTCGAATAGTGCTGATGTGTTAGTAGTGTTGGTGTATCAATAATTGTATAGTTAAAATTGCCCGTGAGCAAATTCACTATAATTCCATAATAGTGATTTAGTCTGAAAAGTGATAATGAACATTTTGCGATTCTAATGTAATTGTAATTTGGCTCTACTTTTAATATTCTTTCGAACTGGTTTCTTAAAAGAATAGAGAGAATTTGCACACAAGTTGGACAGATGGCTCCATCTCCTTAAATAATTCGTTATCATCTATTTGTATGCTTTACAATAAGTTTGCTTGTTCATTATGTAGTTACACCAAACAATGCTTGTATATCCCAGTATTACTAGAATGTGCGATATTTCTATTTTCTCTGGGGGCTTTATACCTAATTGATATCTAATACCTAATTATACCTAATTAATACGTGTGCCTCTTTGAGATGTTAATTTGTACTGCTACTCTAGAAACAAATATTCACTAATTTGTTTGCTACAGACCGATATGAGCACCAAGAATAAGTCCAAGATGAGTATGCCAGGCATGATTCTCAAGATAAGCAACATCAAAAATTAATATCTGGAAGAGTAATATTTCATTTTCGATTTCCCCGTGATCAAGGCATGATTGATGATATTATTTGTAACGAAATATGCTACTATTCGTCATTAATCTTTAATCTCTTCTTTGATACTAAATATGTGAAATTATTTGTCAATGCAAATAATATACGACACTATGTTGTAACGAAAAACTGACAATTATCTCCAAATATGCGTAAGTAATAAAAATTTATAGGTTGTTCCAACAGCAAACAGTCTTTATGAAATAATATTTAATGAAATGTTAGCACTATAAATCAGTTCGAAGTAATCTCCGTAATTGCCTTAATCGACATAGTCCATACTGTAGTCATCATATATTATGACGAAAAGTAAGAAATAATCTAAGCTCTGTTTGAGATATTAGCTTGGCTTTGCTAAGCGCACATATCAAGGTTCCCTTTCTACACTCACAAATATAAGAAAACAAACTCTGAGACTGATGATAGATTATGCACTTGCTTGTGACAAAATAATGGAAAATCGATCACTTAACACTGCAGCTATTCCATAAACATTTGAGAAGTCGAGAACAAGTTGTCAAATATATTTGCAAGTATGTTTGTGTGATCCATGCATATAGCATTATACAGGTAACATCATTTCCGAATGTGTTTGCAATGCTATACGTAATGAATATTTCCCCCTATGGAAATCTGATAAAGCTACATAGTAACGTAAATTTGCAAGCAGATGACTTAAGACTGTTTTCAGAGTAAAATAAAAAAGGGAATGATAATGACCAGAAGAATCAAAATATTAGTCGGTGAGAATGCACCTGAAACGTTTAATGCGGTTCCAATATTGACATGAGCAATTTTTACAATCGGTAGCACTACTAACAGTCATCGCAAATATCTTTCAGCTGATGCCATTAAAACACTGGCGTGTTCATTATTACTTTCAATACTGGACTATTGTAACTCAGTTATGTCTGATTCCTCTCAATATCTACTCCAGAAACTTCAAAACGTTCAAAACAAAACGCTCGGATTATGCTTAGAGTACCATGATTAGAGCACACCTCCCCGCTGCTCTGTACCCTACACTGGCTATTCATTCGATCCAGAATCAAACACAAAATTTGTTCTCTGTGTTACTTTTTACTAACGCACTCCAGTCCAACATAACTATCATACCTCACCCATGTGTACACAATAGCAAGACACTTACGCTCCTCTTCTGACAATCGTATACCCATTATTCCCACTACGAAAATGAAGTCATATGGACAATGTTATTTTGCATACCAGGGCCCAGCAACGTGGAATGAATTGCCGACTGAACTTACACACAAAGACACAGTGATCCCATTCAAGAGTGCTCTTAAAACTCACTTATTTCGACTGCAAGAACAAACTTAAAGACCTAATAATGTCTCCAACCTTAAATATTTTCAGCACGTTTTTATGTTTTCTAATTTAATGTTTTATTTTGTTGTAATTATATCATTATATATGTATTTTTATGTTATAGGTGTTGTCTAATGTTGTAAAGAACTTGGAGCTTCTAAAGATTTGGCTCTATACAAAGTCCTTGTAATTATTTTCGGGGCAATTTAAGTTCTGTGACGTCTAAACCAGATTGTGAAAATTAATTCATTGCTGATTAAAAGAACAGGGATAAATGCAAACAAGTCATATCATTGTCTTTGCGCAACCTGATGCGTGAAACAGAATAGCTTCATACTTCATACGTTATGGAGCCAGTTGTCTGTCTTCGGATTTTCTGGCAAGTTGTTAAGCTAGGTGAAAGGAAATTGGTGCAATGAATGTGAAAACGAAGTATTTAATTTTCACAGAGATAATTGCTCTTTTCTGTTTTCCCGAAATTCTCATCCCTCTCAATGTTTCCATTTCTTCTCTCTTCCTTTGATTCTTCATTTCTAAGTTTTACATATATTGGAAGAGCCCAAAAATGATAAAGATGATTTTATTATTATTCAAAATTATCTTCCTAAATAAATGTAATTATATAATATTTCTCTGACATTATTATGTCATTGAAATTTCTAATTCTTTCTGTTTCTTGTAACTTATCATCTAATTTAGAGTACTTTTAATAAAGGCTGGTTTTGTTTTCTTGAAGAATAACACTCCATTTTGGTCGAAGAGAGAGAGAGAGAGAGAGGGGGGTGGGTGAGTAGGGGGCAGAGAGGGTTGCAAGGATTGGTAGTCGCTAGGTTTAAAGATAATCAATGTAAAGGACACTTAATTCTGTGGAGTAAGAGTGTTTATGCATTACATATGAATGAAAATGTTCTTGTGTTTCGTTGCCGCGTGTAGTGTTCCCGATGGTGATTTACTTACAGCATTCTTTGTTTCCAATACTATGTTTCTTTTACCCACTGATGCACGCGCAAAGTGTCTGCACTAAGAAACTCAATCACATCGAGTCCTCTGGTCGTATACTTGACTACAACCAGGGTCGCATAGCCCAGGATTATAGCCATATAACCAGAGTACGAGTTTGTCAGGAATCTGTCCATTTTGCGGATGGATTCCAGAACAAAACAAAAAGCCTTTCAGGCAAAATGTCTCACAGTGGGCCCTGCCGAACCAAACCAGTATTGATTGTGTGCTTCTGGCGCACATCAATAACCTTTTCAGAAGCAACGTAGAACTTTCTAGGATTTTGTGCAACCAGGATGATGCGGTCGATGGTGACGTTGGCTCGGAGGACGGTCTTGCTTTACTCGCATCGAGAGCCCGAAGGTTCGCGACTAACTGTTCTGTGTGGGAAAAAGATATCTCGCGGGACAATGACTGTTTATGTACACATTATATAATGCCTTTTATATTTCTCAGAACGCATTTTAAGTTTTTTTTTGCAAAAGAATGTAGCGTCGAATAATGATAAAAATCTTCAATGTTTGGATGTAATGCTGAATATTGACATGGCGCTCTTCGCGTTATTTGCACCTTCCTGATTCACGGCGCGAAATAGCCTTAACGTAACGTCTGAATGTATGGGGATATAACTCTGCAACCCGCAAACAACGACCAATTACCATATTCCGTCACTCCGTACCAATTTTCTAAGTTAATTTTATAAACAACCAGTCATTATAACCCTAGATTGAAGTGTTTGTCCAGACTTGATCGCAGTGTTGGTCAAGACTAGATCGCAGTGTTGGTCGAGATACCAATTGTACAATTTGAAATATTGCAGTCTATATGCATCTCTCTCGAAGTCCAAAGACAGCAAAAGAGAGATAGTTTAGTTAATTTTGATACTTTTTCTGGTTATAATTATAAATAATTGTAATTTAAACAAGACAATAATTTTCACCTTATTCGATGAAAGCTATAGGTCCAAAACTCTAAAGTTTATATGGAGTTTTGCTTCATTTATCAAATTTCTTAGACTATCGTTCGTTTAATCGTTGATGGCGCTAAGGTTATCGTGAAAAAGAAATCGGTAAACGCATTTGTTCCTTGATTTTTCATAAGCAGTTTGCACACACATCAATAGTGTCAGCAACAATGTAACAGCGTGATTTGCTCTAACGTAAATTATATAAAAAGAGTTGGTGTAAAACCGAAAATCTGTTAATCCAGCTCTCATGCTCAGACAACGATAAGGCTTAATTCTTTTCCGAAATTTAGACTGTTCATGTGCATTCAATTGAGTACTTGTACTTTCATTGCCATAAAATACTTTACTATGAACACGACATAACAACTATTCACCATTAGAATACGACGTTATAACCAAATTAATAGAATTCTTGTTTTTGCTATTCCTTGGCAAAAAGCGTTGAAATCGGCTAATAATACCACTTCAAGTCATGCAGAGAAGTATAAATTATTAGTTCAAAAACAAGATAGTAACTATTTATATATTCACGCACCCATATAGCTTGTTTTGCCAATATCTGTAAACAGTGATTGCAATATAGTTCTGTTTTATATTTCTTGCAATTGGTTAGTATTTGCATAATTAATTGTAAAGATACGAATTGAATTTGATATTTAAACGGATCCATGAAGTAACAAACACCGACAGTCGATTTCACAGTTTGGACGGCTGTGGCAAAGCTAAGTTCTGAAATATCCATGAACAGGATTCATTTTTTTAAAACTCTGCGGTGACAGGGGATATTTTACATTTATCAACGTGAATATAAAAAATGAAATTGATGGAATAGCACCGTTGACTAGAATAAATGGTATTTCTAGGGTTTAAAGTTTATTAAAAAATAAGGTTGTTTAATTTGTACTGAAAAATATTCGTGTAGACTAATTGCTTTTGAGGAGACTTGCAACCTCCTGGGCTACTTCCACAACAGTTCGTTCATATGGATATTTGTTCCAGTAGAAACGAAATAAATTAGAAGTACATGTGATTTGTTAGAAACATTAAGACATATCTACTTTGGCGGAAATTTATATTTTTGTGTAGACATGCATGACTTCAATATTAAACATTAAACAATATTCTATAAAATAAAAAAAATATGATTTTTGTCTTGATATAGCATTTTGAATAGAATATCTATAGATAAAACGATCTAGTGTATTTAATTTTCAACATTTGTCAAACACAATATCATGAACACACTGTTATTGAATCAGATACTTGTCTCTCGGCTATGCCATAGTTGGCACGTGATAAAGCTTGCTAATAACTTCCCGTAAGTAGTTAGTTCTCCCGCAGTGTCAGTGATTTTCCTCCATCAAACATATTGGCCACATATATAAGGCTATCATGTGCTGAAAAGTGGGGATAACCAGTAAAGCACAAAAGCTCAAAGTCTTTTACAAACCAATATTCTCACCTTACTCGGATTTACATACATAACTAGCAGATTTGAAGCATATTTAATATCTTGAGAATTTCATGAAAATACAGATATGAGTTATTATTTATTCTTGGTCTAACTGAATCTGATTCATTTATGGACTACATTGTTCTTGAACACTAAAAATCCCTTTGATAGTCAATTCGAAATAAAGATATATGTACTGAATAAAATTAATAAATACTGAACTGATAATAGACTGTTCAAAGGTGACAACCAAATGTACCTGAGCGACGTTCTAATTTAATGTTGAAGTTGTTATTTTTATATTAAACGGTTTCTGCGTTAAATTTTTTTTTTTTTTTTTTTTTTTTTTTTATGATGGTGGTGTTAGATTATTGCTTGGTCTGGGGCTGAGAGTAGAACACAATTTCTCTATGAAACGCAAAATGAACTATAAATACTGCGCATTTTTACTGATGAGTTAAATTAATTTTGTTCAATCGTACATAAGCTAAAAAAGTGTTATAATACTCCAGACTAATTTCTTTCTTCTATTTCCATCAAATATTTTAAAACTTTTATATACATTATGTGAAACAGGCAGAGTAAGATTGAAATCTAATGGAGAAATCACCAAAGCATAAACACTTCCTTAAATTAAATTTAATTAGACCATGTTCGATTAAGGAAGCCTTTCTTTAGTAAGTGCTACATCTTAATAAAAAAAATAAATTTGATTTATAACTAAACGTCTCAAAAATTAGATAAGAGCGAGAGAATTATAAAAATTAGAAATGGTTTGTCTTCTTTTGCAAAACTAACTTTCATAATCGAACGTGAACCATCTTTCCCATATTAAGACCAGCTATTCAATTCACGTGCATGTATTTAATAATTGATAAATATCCAATCTTGGGAACGTCTTACTGTTCATTGGTATTATTATGAAAAAAAGATTAACTAGAAGATAATCTTTTAAATTCTGCATGAGCTTTCAGTCCAATGTTTTTTCCAGCGATTATTCAGTTAGTTGGTGCAAATGTTCGGTTGTGTCTGGACAGCGCAATTAAAACGAACAATGACAGGCGGCTCTTCAGAGTAATTGATGAACTTTGAAGAAGGCGCCAATATAAGTTATAGGGCGTTTAAATGAGGCTTATAAGATGGCCTTCATGCTATTAAAATGAAAAGGAAATACAAATAAGCATGGCAAATTAATGTGTGAGAAAGGCTGTGAATAATTTGACGTTCCTATTACTGTCAGATCTTGTTTGTTTTCCAGGTATAGTGCTTTACGAATGCTAGTTGTTCGACGGACCGAGGAATATGATAACTGTTTTTCTAAGTCACAGGCGCCTATTAGGAGAATAAAAATCACTAAATAATGGCAGATCAACACTTTCAAGAGGAAGCCTAGTTTACGTGTTACTTGCTACCTAAGATGGCGGTGTGTTTCATGTCAGAATGGGTCGAAGATATCCCCCTTTGGCTACGGTATCAAGCAAAACACCTGTGCATCTCACAGAAACGTGGAATCCTCCAGTCATGATTATTTGTTTCTTGGATAAAACAAATTAACAAACACTTAATAAACTGACAACTCTTATCCCTCAAAAATGGATGATTTTGAATATTTGTGGTGGAAGTTAATTTTATGGATTTTGTTGGTGACGTTTGGATATTCCGTGACTAAAGATAGGCTTGCATACCCTTTTCAAGCACTTTTGACTATTTCATTTTGACCCCTTTCGTACGTTTCAAGCGTTGTTACTAACGTAAATAGCCGATGTTGTGTACACGACCCATTAAAGCAAATCATTATAATGAAATACAGTTTATATCAAACTAGTTAAATAGTTTGCAAACCTCCCTAACTAAAGTTAGGCTGGGACAACCGATTTATCCTCTTTGTTCGATATTTTAATTTCTGTACATTGAAAGAGCCATCCTAAAATAATGAAGCACAGAATGATAGCATAATAAAATCCAAACGTGATGGACGAGACGAAGAGTCGACAAAACTATATCAAGATAATAGGATACATCACCATAAAATATAAAATAGCTTATCACATTATAAACTAGAAAATATCATATCTAACCATAAATTAGAAAATATCATATAATACCATAAACCAGAAAAAAACATATCACACCATAAACTAGAAAATAGCGTATCATACCATAAACTAGAAAATAGCATATCACACCATAAACTAGAAAACAGCATAAAACACAATCAACTAAAAAATAACATATCACACCAAAACTAGAAAATAGCATATCACACCATAAACTAAAAAAAGCATATCACACCATAAACTAGAAAATAGCACACACCATAAACTAGAAAACAGCATGCCACACCATAAACTAGAAAATAGCATACCACACCATAAACTAGAAAATAGCATACCACACCATAAACTAGAAAATAGCATACCACACCATAAACTAGAAAATAGCAGATCACACCATAAACTAGAAAATAGCATATCACACCATAAACTAGAAAATAGCATATCACACCATAAACTAGAAAATAGCAGATCACACCATAAACTAGAAAATAGGATATCACACCATAAACTAGAAAATAGCATATCACACAATAAACTAGAAGATAGCATATCACACAATAAACTAGAAGATAGCATATCACACCATAGACTACAAAATCATAAGATTAGTAGTATTAACAGCAGCAGAGTTTCAAGGCACGTCAGTCAGCACAATACAGACTATACTGTGCAAATAAAAGGAACGTTCTTCGCTTGCAATATAAAGACTTGTAAAACATAACTCTCGGATGATCAAGCTTTCTAGATAAACATAAATATGACGTACTAGAAAATAGAGTGCAAAAACGTAAGATGCCAAGCACTTTTAAAATATACTAAATGTAAATATATTAAATATAAGGTAATCGCACAATGTAAATACTTGTAAAAAGTTGGTAAACATTTGTTATATAACTCGCATTCACCCAAAACGTCAAAGATGTTCTCAAATTAGCTCAGATGGTTGCCATTGAGCAACTCCTTTCTAACAGGGTGGAAGTCCATACAATCGAAAATAATGTATTTCGTTGTCAGTGTACCGACAGGGCACGCACAATGGTTGAGGTTCACACGGAAGGTGGTTAGCATAAGTCAGGAATGGGTTTCTGAAAATGTTCTTTGGGACCAAAATTTTTATAAAAGACACTGAAACTATTTCACTTCACGATGCCTTGAAAGGCATGAAAATAAAAAGACAATATATCTGTACGTCTCACCTCTGTTTGATTATCATGCTAATAAATCCTTTTGGCAAAACGTTCGTTGTTTAGGGGACTATTATATAAACAATAAAATGTCATAAGTTTTCTTTTATAAACCGCGGGCAGCCATTGAGTATTCAAATCGTATTTCAGATTTCGTAAGTAATAAGGCATTACTAAAAGTGTCCCAAAACATAATTTAGCCATATTGACAAGTTACACACCAGTTCTCCAGAAGATCATGACGTGATTGCTGTAAAAGAACATGGTATCTGATATTCTAATTGAATATATCCTTCAGTACTATGAAGCAATTTAAACTTAACGATTTATTCTAGAATTTAAAACAAACCTCTGATTGTAATAAATTCTGTAAATTATGAGAATAATCAAGATAACGTTTTCTTTTCTCTTCCGGGTGTGTAAATATTTATTACTTAAAAAAGCCATCAAGATTTCGATTGGACTAGAAACAGGTTATTATAGTTACTTGCGCAATTGTATACTGGCTTGTGTATTCCAGAAACGTCTCTTGACTAGCATTTCCCTACGGATAGTTGGTTAACCGAACTAAGTTTACATTATCCATTTGCAATATTGTACATCATACAATTTAGTTCCTACCTGGTCCATTGTAACTTATTCTTCCACATAGTGTGGATTAGACCGCCTGTTAGTATATGTATATAAGTCATGTACTGCTTGATGACAACTAAGTTTTTTCTTGAGTTGCATCCGTTTAACAGATAATGGAGATTGCATAAAAAATAACGCGTTTTTTTGGTATAACTTAAAAAAATAATTCATGGGTGAGATTGGTCGTCGTGATACCTAATGCAAAATTCAGTCACCAAAGCTAAGTATCGACTTCAGTTGCAGACATTTAAAGACACCACAACTTCCTCTGAGACTTTATTTTTTACCTGGATCATAGAATCAAAGAAATATAATGTTGGTGATAAAGTTGTGAAAAATCCTATTATATTATGAAAGGTTTTGTAAAATGTATTATCTAGTCAGATAAGTCGACGACATAGATGTTGGGCTTAATTCTTCTCTGAGGTGGTTCATGGGCAGATATATTGTAGAATGCGGATTCACGACATTTAATTTATCTTTCTACAATTTTACAGATATCTTTTCTAGAATTAATTTTATTATATTCGTTTTATGACGCTTTTATTTTCCATACTCTGTAGTAACTACCTATATTAAATTTGTCTCGGTCTAACGATAATAAATAACAATTCGAAATATGATGATGGTGACACAATTATTGCACAAAAGCATATATAGCTTTCACTACTACATCTGTAAACCTAACAATTTAATTTTGCCGAATGATGTTCTCCCAAACTATGGATTTTGTATTGACTTCAGGATTAGGGTTGTCAGCTCTAGTTTCACTTCTCTTCATCACACTAATGATATCAAACGAGATAGGTCGTTATTCGTTTTCACATAATGCTGTAAGGACATGCTTTCATCAACGACGAAGATTTATGATGCTTTTAGAAACTACAGATGTCAGACTTCTGTCACTTTTATTTGGAAAATATCTCAAAAGAATTGCCGTAGCTACGATAAGAAATATACCATCGTTATATGATGCCAGTAACTTAAGCAAGATAATACCTGTATCAGATCTGCGTCAATGGCTCTTGTTTGGACATATTCGACGGTTTGGTACGGATGTGTAGAGATCCGTGGTATGGCTAGGTTCATCGACGGTATGGCTGCCAGTGCCTGTAAACACAACATTAAACATGCTATCTTTAAAAGAAATTTAAATTTAGCTGAGTGCATGGAGGACGTTGTTTAATTTGAGACACGGCAATTCTTGATTTGAAACTCAGCCTGTAGCAAGCGCGAACGGGACTCGTAAACTTGGTTTTCAAAAACAGATGTAAAAACGTAAATCGGATTAATATTATTAAGTTTGACTATTTAACTGACCATGAACTAGCTTCTGTCTGAACTATAGCAAAATACGTTTCTCTCTCTTTTAATTTTGGCGCCTTTACTTACCTTAAAACCTTATGCTACAAGGTCCGTCACAAAGTGTGTTAGGGTGGCTGCCGTGAATTGTACATATGCATTTCATCATGAAAGAAGGTGACACGCATTGCATACTGGATAAAATGCAACGCAACAATTCGATAGCTTAGAAGGAATAAAATACCAAGTGCCTACTTTTGCTGAAATAATTAAGTTCAATGTATTTACATTCAATATTCCTCTAATAATAGGAAGGCACATCGAAGCACCATCAGTCTAGCAAACCTTTGAAATAAGTTTGGCCACCTCGGATATTCTGTGAAGATTAGTGTTTATGTGTACTTGGCAATTATCGGGATGTCTTAAAATGCATTCAAACTATTTGAGGAATCAGATAAATGAGATATGAGGTCTGTTTTCAGGTCAAATTGCGATAGATACAAATTTTAAATTGCAAGAATCAAGACATTTTAGTTTGCATGGATTTCAAACAGATGGCTCAATCATATGCCACAGATCTCAATAACAAACATTTGGATCAATATTTGGAGAATAAAACAGATGATACTATGCGAGGAAAGAAACTGCTCTTGAGAGAACAAATGCCTTACAACATCCTAACATTTGCAAATACCATTCAGCAGAGATTTTCAAGCACGAATTCCAAAGATTATTCGACAGTGTATCACAGGATAGTCCGAGGCCGCATTCGAATGATATCAATTAGCCTAATGTGAAAACAGCAGGACTTCGCTGGATGGCCCGCAACTGTTGAATTCCTGGTCACTAATTATTCCGGTTTCTGTTTAGCAGTCTCTGCTTTAGGTTGCAGATCCGGAGCAGGAGGAATGCCATCTGAATTAAACAACATAGCACAAGTCCCTGCCTCACCAAATAACAGTGATTGTACAGTTGGCATAGATTGCACAGGCCGCACAGTAGAAGGATACATTGTCCACCAAAGTTATAATAGCAGTATAATTATTAGCATAAGTTTTTGTTATAGTGATGACTGCTGGTCTGTGAAAATGATATAGTTCCATTTTAAACAAAGATGATGAAATAATGAATTAGTTCCACCTCAAAATAATAAAAAATTAAATCATTAAAATTCCATATGGATTTACTGCAGACAGGAAAATGAAAGTTCATTTTCTTTTTATTGTTTTAAATTCCTTCGAACTTGGATGTTCTAATGAAACGCATGTCTTTGACATAGTGTATCTCGCTTAAAGAAAAACTTCATGGCGTTAATTGTCCCGAAAACAGACTTTTACATTAATATTCTTTTAGATAAGTAAAATATATTTATCATACATAAAGTACTTACAGGCATTACTATGGGAGCAGGTTACAAAATTCTACTAGGTACCTTTTGTCCCGAACAGATTTTCAGGTTTGCTTTTTAATAAAATTTCCTACATAACTGCTGGTATAAACAGACGTCGCCATACTTGTCCATTCGATGAGGTCACATTATTCCAAAGACTGTATTCTCCTTTGTTTTCATTCCTGTCTTCAAACTCCGAAGACATCTTTGAATCTTCGTTAAGCATTCGCAGCCACTCATGCGTGCACATAAAAATGAATATGCTATCAGCATGCATTACAAAATGAATAGCACGAATGGCTCCACTATTACTGTTGTCTCAGCTAGGGCATGCGATACGTACAAAATATCGATGAATACAAATCATCGATGAATACAAAACATCGATTAATACAAATCATCGATGAATGCAAATCATCCATGAATATGGCTAAACGAACGTCAGTTGACGTAGGATAGAAACTTTCCAACGATAATATTTTGAATATAATCAGTCGAGTGAAAGAATAGCTACTGCCAGCAATCTAACAGTGCGATGAATCATTGACATTTTAGACAATTAAAGAGGTATAATGGGCCATTACTCTTCCGAAAATAACTACTGATATTGGATCTTAATAGCGGAACATGCTACATTATGGTCAAGAGGAAGCAATACAAACAGATACAACATATCTGTTTTCAGCCCATCTTTATATATATAACTAGTACTCCCTTTAGCAGAATAATTCTTCATCTAACATACGCGATGTTCTGAGAAACGGGATTATGTATCTAGAAAAACTAAGGTTTCTGGGATATATGTGACAATACTGACAATATTTCCATTATGTTGGCTGCAAACTGCAGTCGAAATAATAAGTCCATTTTTAATTTCATGTGATTCACAGTGAATTTGATTTTAAGACTGGATCTTACTTCAGCGTGTATTCGTCGTTAACAGAAAATTTAAAAAATTATGAACAGAGATAAAAGACACATAAATAAAGTTTTAATGAAACTGAACACTGAAAGTAGCTTCAAACTTTCTGTTCTATAGTATCATTTGTTGTTTGACATTAGCTTCTCAGGGATGTAGATACTTTAAAGTTTAGGAATGATTTATTCCGAACACAATGGTAATGGTAAATACTTATTTTTCTTGTGTATTTGTACACCTTACAAATATAAAAATATTACTGTCACTATGGGAACCTGTGTTCCACTTAAATCTGAATTAGGTCATGCTAACAGGACTCTAAAACACTTATTTTTAATGTGTTTTTGAATCTGTGTGCTTCCATGACTGTCGACTTTTGATGACTGATCACGCTCTGAATGACGATAGTACTGAGGGCATAATTCGTATGTGCTGAGAGTGTTTTTTCATTGTTAGTTAACTATTAGTATAGGCAAGCCCACATGCTTTTGGAATAATTTTCACGCTGATTGATGTGTATAATATTCATTAACATGCTTACGCTATCAGATAACCAATACGCATTTATAATCTCACTCGTAATAAATAATTAAGTCCGAAATGACCAGCAACATATATTCAATCATATTATCAAACCTAAACTGTCATAACGCATAGTATCAGTTGGTGAAACGCTTGTTTATCCGCTCAACGTCTCTTTGTTGAATTTTATTCAGGCTGCCATATTCAGAACGTATCAAGTTATTAACCGTCCATTCTTTTGCCCTTTCTTCGTCTTCCAAATATGAGGGATATTGAATTAAAAGATCGTGATAAGCACAAGAATCAATATTTACATGGCAATAAATCTGGATGAATATGCATAAAATAAACGTCACAATACTGAGTAGAAGAAAAAAAAGAAGAAATATTTTGACTTCTTCTGTTGACATCGAACAAGAGCTATCCACAGCACTAGTCCTACCTATGACTTTTAATCATGTATCCCATATAATTCTCATCGCCGAAACGTAGACGCCACTTTGCGATGATTTCATTACCCAATTAACGGAATTGTTTTACTTCGGTCTAATACTTGATTACTTGCAGTTGTGCTTCTATTACGAATACAACAAACAACACTACTTCTACCAACTGACTCACCTCTTCCGTTTATGCAAAAGCTTTTTATGAACAATCGTAGGTACAAGCTTCATTTCGAAATGAATAAGAAACAAAATTGTGTGCCCTTTTAAACAATTCATTGTTTTACTACTTGCTTGTTTTGAAATGCGTCAGGTTGTGATTATACATTGACTCCCCTATTCCGTGAATCAACCACTCCATCCCAATGTTCCACACCGCAACCCACCTTAGTATCTGAATCTACGGAAACAAGTGACTACATGGTTTCCACATATGCCCCTTATTTTTGAACAAAAATAGTATAGTGTCATGTCTTCATCCCATAACATTATTAATAGGGTAAGCTTGATGTTATAATTGTATTTCATTTAGAATTCATATAGTGTTTGCTATCCTCGTTCAGCAATGTAATAGTGGATGGCAGATGACTGATGTCGGATGTACACAAATGTATTAATTTGTTGTCTATTTGCACAGAGATCTTTAAAATTTTAAATGCTTTGTTTCGTATAGCAAATTATATTTAATTGTGGATGAACTAATAACGACTGATATATAAAAACAATTTTGAATTTCAATCCTTTGATTTTGAGTCTCTTTGCCTTTTATTAAAAATATCTTAGTTTCTCAGTGGTTTTATGCGGATTATCATTATTTATCTCTCTTCGATTCCTCTTTTAAAGCTTGAATTGCGCCATACTTTTCGATTGTTACTAAGTAAAGAAAAACATTATCGCTGCAGACTTATATTTTTATTTACATTTGGACCTGTTAACATTGTTTATAGTGATAAGGATAGTGTATGTTAGATGTTTTATGTATAATCAAAGCAAAAACATAATTTTGCTGTATCTCCTTATATACATCTGCTAAACCTTGGGGTATATTTTACTTATTTAGAGAATTTGTCAACTTCTGAGCCCATAAGTGTTAACATAACAGTTTGCTTTTAACAAATAAACTTTTGGCGACCGAAAATGTGTCAAATGTGCTAATATTGTTCTATTTCTAGCTTTGCAATATACGAGGTCAAGGCCAAGCACATATAAGCCATCTTTCTAACTTGCATGGAAACGCCTCAAGTCAAAACATGCATTAAACCCATCTTTTACTGTAAGAAAAACAATAGGCGTCGTTTTCAAACAAGTTTATCACCAAAACCAGTGTTAAAAACCTCTACTCATAGTGACAAGAAAACGAAGTTTTGCAACATTCCTGCTTTTTAATTACAACATCTATCAGAAAGAATGATACTGGATATTAAATGAAAAATATTAAATGCAAGGAGGTAAGATATATCTCAAGCCTACCGGCATAATTAATATATACCATGAAAACACACACTGACACACACACACACACACACACACACACGCACACACATGCCCCAGTACGATTACTAACTGATATGCTTGTATGGAATCTATGTAAACGTATTCTTGAATAATCAAGTTATAAAGAGGAAACCGTAGACTTATTAGTGTGAATGGATAAATGCGAATGAAATATATATATATATATATATATATATATATATATATATATATATATATATATATATATATGTGTGTGTGTGTGTGTGTGTGTGTGTGTGTACATCGGCTGGGCTCGCTGCCTTGCTGACTGCCTTGCCGACTGCGTGGCTTCTTCAACTGATAACAGACTACCAAACTGGAATAAGAAACATGCATGGGTTGTATTATTTCATAAAGATAACTTAAAATTTACCTTACTGTTGATGTACTCTGACAACTAAAGTCAAGACGTTTTAAAGTTATCCTCGTACATCTCAGCTGTGGGTCATGCAGGTGTTCGTTTTGTTTCTAGACGATAACATGAGGTTTATAGAACATATTTGAATGCAACTTAATATGTACATTTTCATATTGTCTATACATTCGCTTATTAGATGATTAGCTGCGTTCCAGTTTCAGTTTCTTTCATTTATTTCCCACGCAGCAATATGACACATTACTTGTACGGTCATTAACTCCAACTCCAAGGCCAGTTACTTTCGCTGATGATATGTCATGTTCCTGTAAGTAGATTTCAAAGCAACTTGATACCTGACCTCCCCTGAGTAAATGGTGTAGCCTCTTGAGTTTGGGAACATTAGGCCCAGGATCAAGGCATTAAAGTAAAATATAGATTTTGCATAAGCATTTAATTTCAGAATTTGAAGGTAAATTCAAGTGAATAGATTTTCATAATTCATACCACCTTGTAAATGCCCTTCTCTGTATATTTTAGTGTCTGCAGCTTAAAGTCAAAGTCAAGGTCATGACTTTGCCTCTGCGTTTCATTTCAGGATAAAACATAAGTTCTCGTATGACTATTTCACTTGTTCTAGGTTCTAGGTCTTGGCTACTTCAGGTAGATTTTCAGATCACCTAATAAATTGTAGATGAAAATATTCATGAAAATATAGTATATGTGTTTCGCTTTGCGACAGAGTAGCCCAATAGACTTCTGAATCAGTACCGTCAATGTCAAGGTCGCTGTTTCTAAAATAGAAATGTCCATTGCATTTCATATTATGACAGTAACTTTAAGAAACAACAAGCTGAAAGTATGTTCCACTGCATCAGAGATATCCTTTGTGGTTTGAATGTGTGTACTTCAAGGGAAAAGTTGATGTTACTCAAAATATTCAGCCCTAAGAAACCCCTGCCGATTCGAGAGTTTGTAACCTACAGTACAATGTAAACAACTTAGATTTTGTATTTGCATTTCATTTCTATTTAGATTTTGTATTTGCATTTCATTTCTATACAGTAATCGAATTTCTTTATACAAAATTTCATGGAAACTTGCTACATTCATTTCACTTCGTTCCACTAAGGATCCTGTGGATTTGCAAAATGTAAGCCTCAGGTAAAAATTCACTATTACTAAAAGTGTCATTTCTGGACAAGGACTCCATACAAATTCGATTATGTTTGGGAGTGTATCCTTTGCTGTACTCGAGTACACTATTACTAAAAGTGTCATTTCTGGACAAGGACTCCATACAAATTCGATTGTGTTTGGGAGTGTATCCTTTGCTGTACTCTAGTACACTATTACTAAAAGTGTCATTTCTGGACAAGGACTCCATACAAATTCGATTATGTTTGGGAGTGTATCCTTTGCTGTATTCTAGTACACTATTACTAAAAGTGTCATTTCTGGACAAGGACTCCATACAAATTCGATTGTGTTTGGGAGTGTATCATTTGCTGTACTCTAGTGCAATAAAGGGCTTCGGTATTTATACAGCAGACCATCGTAAGCTTTCAGGAAATCAAAAGCACAGCATGGTCATGACAGGTTGCCTTCATGTGAACAGTTTTGAAATATTGTTATTACACTTAAGAATGTATAAATGGTTCATTCAATGTACGTATATCTCATTATATCATTCTTATAAGCTGTACATTTCTATATTTCGATGGATAGTAAAGAGGCTTGGCTTACAGTTTTGTATCGGATATATTTTGATGGATTTGACATATTTGCATTGAAATATTCAACACTTAAACATGTACATGTACAACAATATTAATAAGATTTATGTTAACATACTGTATTTATTGCTATTTTAAAAACCAAAGCAAACAATACACGGGGCTTTATGCATTAATTATCTAGGAAATAAAATATTTTTGAGGGGAACAAGGACAGGTATTGAATAATTATTAAAAAGTATTCAGTGATTCTTAGTTTATGAAAATACATAATTAGGAAATAGGTAAGTCAATGTGGTTCTCATGCCATCACTTTTGTAAAATTAAATGTTTTCCGTACTTTTCGCTCTATTACTACGATACGATAATGGGACTATAACATTAGATAATAAATGATTTTCCTGAGGTTATCTCGAATTGATAGAGTCTGCAGCAACATGATTGATATTTCCACAAACTAGACATTTTGTCAAGGGAGGCGCTTTACAAACACTTAGGTGCCCCACCCTCCCACAAATTTCGTATTAACTTGTCATATTATTTCAATAAATTACAAGGTCGACAAAATGTTCTGTCTGTTAAATTATTGTATATGTCAAAAATCGGTGATTCATATTGTCGTAAAATGTGTGACAGACATGGTTCTATAAATATTATCAACTGATATCCCATAAAATAGATTATCAGTTTTAAATGGTTCATTTTACCACATATTTGATTGTTTTCTGGATCTTTCCCTAAGTCACTGACCCACCACGTACGTACATACAATGCAAGGAGCTTGCAATATATCGGCATGCACTGTGCGTATTATCACAAATGTATTTTGTATCACTCTAATGGTATTAGAACAAAAAAGACTATTGTATTAGATTACCAAACTAGATGTCGAGTTACAATAAGTGTATACCTCCAGGGGACTAGTCTGTCTGTAATTTGTCATAAATTGTTTAATGGTAATATTTTCTAAAGTTACTAAATTATTTTTAATTTCTTATGAACATTCTTGCATTTATCAAAACACTCTGTAATATTATTTCAGAAATGTGAGTTTCAATTTTTTTACTTTGTAGTTGTTAGTTTCCGTCGGGAATTCCGCACTTTCCTCCAGTTTCATGCCGCAAAGATAAATGAGCTTTCGAGATTGCAAAAACACCAGACAAACTATGTCAAATTTGAGTGACACATGCTTATAACGTAAATGTATTTTTGTATCATGTTCTTCCTTATCTTGTTAATGGTTAGTTCCCTTATACAATCATTATAGCAGGCCATTCAAGGGTACATTTCCTGTGTATGCAGAGAGAGAGAGAGAGAGAGAGAGAGAGAGAGAGCGAAAGAGAGAAATAGAGAGAGAAAGGGAGCGAGTTAATAGAAATAATATCAGTAGCTCAGTGTTCATCAATTAAAGGCTTGATTCCGTATTAAAGGACACATGCATTCAGCAATAATTTGGGATACCTTTAAATTGCATGTGCTTGCATTTAGCACATGTACTTACCCATAATTAAGTATTCGCCGATTTTCTTGTAATGTAATCGGGGACATTGTTTAGATATGCATCTGGTAACAACAAAATACGTATTATACGCATCTTGAAGTATTTCGTAAATTCTTCTAGTCTAACATTTTGATTTTGACGTTTGAGTTAGTGTTGCATTTGTTTTAAGTCTTTTGAATTAATTAAGTATACATTGCAAGTCGTTTAAATTAGGTAAATATGCATATCAAATAGTTTTCGTACTACTTATCATACTTTCAATCACATTTATTTTGTTGTTATAGTTGGTGTCTTGTTTGGTGATCAGAGTGAAAGTAATATTTCAAATGCTGCTGCAACAAACGCTGTACCGTTGGCAATGTATTGCCGTGATCGATTGCTTTGATATCATTATTTAAATCTTTCTGTGATTGTTACTGTGATACTGTTATTTTCTTCGTTCTCCAAGTTTACTCTAATGAATATTTTCCTGCGAGTATCCTTTGCTCACTGGGAGAAATAACCAGCTAGTTTGATGCATGCATAAGTCATGTTTAGTATTCCAAATATTTATGGCAAACGCGTGTTATAAAATATGTATTAAACGTATGAAATACTGGATAACGAATACTTGGCGTCGTTTTCGACCAGAACGTATTACGGGGGTGTTACATAAGTCGACACCATATAACAATTAAAATTTGCAATGACCTTTGCAGCTTTTACGCATCTTAAATAAAACTGACTGACTGTAAAAGGTAAAAAAATAAGCTTATATATTAACCGAATACAAGTTTTAGATGCAATGAAGCATGTGGAAATAACAGTAAGCTATATATAGTTTTAAAAGTATTTAGGATGGAACTGTTGTGTAACGACTCTGTGATCATAAACTTAGTAACAGAAAGAAGTGAAACCAAAAAGTTTAAGAAAACGTAACAAACAAAATGCTTATCAATGTTATATAATGATAAGACGATCTAACATTATTATTGTTTCCAAATAATCCTGAAAACATTATATTAAAGTCCGAAAGAATTAAATATTCCGTTAGATTTCAGATCAAAGAATATACTGGTCCGCCACCAATTCTGCGCGTTGGAATTGTATTTTCCAGCACTTCTTTGAATAATTCACAGTAGTTCCAAAATATTATCCAATGAGCACATTGTCCTTCCAGTGAATAATCTAAACAAATAATTTTCCTCTCAAATAATATCTACATAAAACATCAAATACGTGTGCAGAAATGATGTTAAAACAAAAACATATTATATAAGAATGCGAAACCTGCTCAGTCCCAGCCACTTATAACAGGCGAAAAGGCCCACACACGTATATTATGACAAATTGCCAATTTCCAACATCGCAAAAGAACTCACATGATTTAACCCATCCAATGACAATTAACTCAGTTCTTCTAAGATACCACTTGTGCAACGGGAAAAATCTGAAACTCGTCAACCTACTTACTAATAATGCAAGGCCTCGGATGGGATATTTGTAGGAGTCGAAAAGCATTCATTACAAATGTTAAATTTGTTCTAACTGAATTCTCGCAATGAAAATTATATAGGTCACATAGACTTAAATCTAACCAACATATTGTAACGTTACAAACACTTGCCAAGAAGCTGTCTTGCGTCTTTTTCAAAATCCTATTTAAAAATTGAATTTAGGACAGTATTTCAAAAGTTTTAGAACTGTCATTCTTAGTGTAATAGGTTAGAAATGCTCCAAGATTGTCTAGTATCGTAATTTTCTTTTGCTTCTGAGTTAACGAGAACTTTATACATTTTTTATGACAAGACTTTCAAAAGACTTGGAAGTTTTGTACTTGTTGATTATTTTGTTTTGGGTTAATTTTCCTTGAGATATAAATAAAGATCTGTGCCACCGATACGTAAAATACACCTAACATCAATAAATATATAATAAGATAAACGAAAACAATGATTTTTGGAATTCATTGAACCAGTGCATTACTTCATACTAAAGCATTATGTGTAGATCAACATATGCCTTTTATCTGATTAAAGTGAATATGTACGTGCCATTGTCGGAATATATTTTGATATTTGTTTTTCATATTATGTTGCCCACTTTCTATATGTGTGTGTTATTCGTAGAAACACAGTTATTTTGTTAGGTTTTCAGAATGTTGTTTGTGGGCTAGAAATTGACGTTTAAAATATTTCTAAGCAAATATAATTTACTTGTCAGTCTTAGACTCCACTTAATCAGATTACTCAATTCAAAATTTTCGAACGAGTCAAAAACCAAACCTCTACGCCAGCCCCCCCCAGCCCCCCCCCCCCCATCAACTGTTGCCAAACAATTCAAACTTTAAGGGCCCTGATTCTATGTGTAAAAGATGGATCAAGAATGTAACGTATTGGCAATTTAAGCCAAGTTGGGTGGTCCCACATAAAAACCTAGAAATTGTAATTAGACAAAGATAAGAGTTATAACTAGTAGCCCCATTGTCATGATGTGCGCCTACTTTGAAAACAAACCCTTTCAATTTTACAATCAATTACCCTCTGTTGTAGCTCGAAAAGTCATTGTCAGAAGACTTTGTTATCTGATGTGTGACGTCATGAAGTTTGATCACTACGATTGTTCTTGTGCGTGCGCACTTTTAAACACCTAGTACTTAACATACAACGATAATGGCAATATGGATCATTGCAATTAAGAATATGGTGATCTACATCCAGCCTATCGACATGTGATACTGCCATACAGCCTATCGACATGCGATACTGCCATACAACCTATCAACATGCTATACTGCCATACAGCCTATCGACATGCAATACTGCCATACAGCCTATCGACATGCTATACTGCCATACAGCCTATCGACATGTTATACTGCCATACAGCCTATCGACATGCGATACTGCCATACAGTTTATCGACATGCGATACTGCCATACAGCCTATCGACATGCGATACTGCCATACAGCCTATCGACATGTTATACTGCCATACAGCCTATCGACATGCGATACTGCCATCCTTTTTATCGACATGCGATACTGCCATACAGCCTATCGACATGCGATACTGCCATACAGCCTATCGACATGCGATACTGCCTAATCAAAGCAGTTCATAAAGATGCCTTGTTCCACGGTGTCAGAGTTATTTCTCCAGGGTTTAAGATTTACCTAAGTTCTTTCTATTACTTGTCAGAAGGTGTAGACATAAGATCACCATTATGGAATTTTACGCCACTGAGCGTCAGCTGGAAAAAAAAAGTTTTCATGGAACTACAGTAATCGTTACTAGAAAATACATACATACGTTTCAAGTGAGACATTGACTGACAAGAAATAATTCAATCATGATAGCTATGATTTCAGAACAGTTTTTGCTGAAAGTGCCTTGATAATAATGATTGTACTCACCTAAAGTATTGAAAAGTGTCAAAATGTGGCTTACAGTTCTCACGAGGAGAAACGTTTTAGGTTCGTTTATAATGGCACTTACCGTACTTTATTTTGCTATATCGTACCGAGAAAAATGTATCCCAGTGCCCTGCCCAAGGACACATAGAAGCAGCAAGTCTAGGTTAGCCTGTGCGGACATAGAACCCCTGACATTTAGATTCCGTTGTGTAGGCTGTATCATCTGATATACTATCGCTTCCTTCAGGAGAGAAGACTGGTGCCCCAGGGTCGTAACAGCAACCAGTCTGTATGGGCCCTGGAAAAAGGAAATGAAGGAACATCAGCAGCAATAACAATAACAATAATAATTATTATGATTGATATTTTTTGCACTGAACTGTTTAACAAAAGACAATGTAATACTACTACTGCTACTACTACTGCTACTACTATTATTACTGCTAATGATAATAATATGTCAATCATGTACATATAGGTGAAAAATGCTAATGTTTCCTACATAACGAACCGGTCAAGCTTACTAATGTTCAAAGAAAACCTTGACTCATGAAAGAGCAAAATTATAGACAATTATGGGCAGAAAAAAAACAGCTGAGTATCAGCTCTGCCTATTGTCTTATATAATAGTTAAAAACACTGAAAGGATAAAGTAATTTGCTTTTCTCGAAGTCAACATAAATACCATAATAACCCAAGGACGTTAGACTTGTTCACTTGATTCTCCCACCCGTTTAACGTAAACATTTGTCGAATGTGAATAAACATAAATTACTCAAATCAGAACACGTTATGCACGTCTCCTTCTCACTGTGTTTGATGACATATGATTCTGATACAATTAAAAAATAAATCGTCGGTAGTTAAACATATTGTAGTGACCAATAGATGTTTTGAACTTTATTTCATTTCGAATTAAGAAATCAAGAGTCATCTGCATATGGTAATGAGCAAAGAGGTTTTGAACTACAGTTGAATTTCATATACTGCATGCTATGACTGACTCAAAACTTAATGTTGCTTGAGGAGGTAAAAAGAGTATAGAAAAGCAGCAGACCATAATACATCAGACGAAGGAGACATACATAAGCTCTGAATCTGTAAAGACAAATATTCAAAGGATGATTTGTTGCGTTTTTCAATTTTTCATATTCTGCAAACATTTATTTGCATATTCGCTTCATACGATTATTAACAATACTATTTTTCGAAACCAGTCTGCGGACATGATAATGCTTTGATGTGTTAATATTCAGCAAGCTAAATGAAACACTATAATGTCTATGAAAGACTCTGAGAAAGGTTGCTTGAAAATTACCTTTCGTAAATGCTTGTAGGCAACCTAAAAAATCGATCGCTGAATACATTTGCACAAGTAAACCATCCCACTTCATACAGTTCTTTTATTTATCATTATCAATAGATAATCGAAAATATATCAGTCTGTGCAAAGGGATTCGGCCAAAAATATTTTTAGCACTGTAATAGAAATAAAACCCAAACATTAATTTTGGATTATTCATGTGTATCGTCATGTATATATCCACACCAATCATTAGAAATCTATATATGGATAAATCCACACGTGTCCAACCTTAGAACAGACATTGTTACAAAAAGAGCGGAACATATCATGGCAACAGATTGAATGTATTCAAAGAGGTTGATAAGTGTCGTATGAATTAAACATGAAATACCTCAAAACAACAAACAACTAAATGTTTATCAAATGAGGAAACAAAGATTGCTAAATCATGAATTTGAAAAGTGAACTTGGTTTATAGACGTTTGCATAGGTTACAAGTAGACACATTTTGCAACGTTTCAAATAACGCACTCATCTCGTATGACTTCATGATATGATACTAAAAACTATTTAAGTGCAACTTTAAAGTGAGAAAATTAAGAAATATCGAGGACATCATAGGATCAATTTGAAACGAAGCTTCATTTTCTCCTAAATATTTCAATTTGCAGGAATTGCGTTCAAACGTATTTGCCATTTATATTTCTTTGAGAACGAGTCAGAGTGATTCGCAGTGAATACTTTGAACAAACGTCCATAGCTTTCGTGACATTAGCCATGGGGAGGTAACAATATATTCTTTATTTAGTAATCCATTCCTTCTGAAACCTTTATTTACTGCATTTACTGTATCCTTTTTCTTTCTTTCTCAAGAGCTTCGATATACCATTACACTTGCAAAACAACGAAAAGAACAGTTTGTCTGTTAGATGATATTTATTTTAATTTTCCTTTCTTTGTTTTTGTCCTGATAATTCAAAAGAATGCAGATACTTCTTATATAAGTGTTTTAATGTGTTTTGCATACTTCCGGTTACTTTTGATGAATCCTTTATTCCACAATAAGTCATAAATATTTCCATCACGTTGATTAGAATATCTTCATGACGATCCCTTTCTTATTTTGATATTCTAAGTCGCTCTATAAATTTGTCAACTATTTTGAAAGCAAAAGCAGATATATTAAATTTCACCATGTTCTGTATGTTATTGGATACATATTAAATCAGTGTTTATATTTGTCAATGATATCACTCCTTATCCTATTCAGATTGTCTCTTGGTTGGATTATACTAGATTGTATAGCTGTAAATTAATATTTCTCAGCTTTCCACATTAAAACAGGTTTTTTCCCATTCTGGTAAATCTCTCTCTGTCTCTCTCTCTCTCTCTCTCTCTCTCTCTCTCTCTCTGTATATATATATATATATATATATATATATATATATATATATATATATATATATATATATATATATATATATCTTCTCTATTTCCATATATAGTGTTAAAAATGTATTTGTACAGAAGACCAAACTATAACACGAGTTATTTCTTAGCTACATGTTGCGCCTAGTAATTTAGACATTTTGAACTTCACTATTTCATTTCGATACAGGTATGATGGCTGTGGCCGATTTTCTGTGAAATCGCCTGTACAATATTTCCTAATAATTCTGATTATGGTGTAGCTAACTGATGTCACTGTGTACAACCGATAACATCCACTGAAAGATACACACGACAGTCTTATATCAGTGACACAACCATCTGTTGAGAGAGAGAGAGAGGGAGAGAGTTACATTAAATACGAAAAGGTTCAAACGTACTTTCCAATATTATTATTATTATTAATATCTCATTCAGACTTCACTTAAACTTAAAATAATTAAGGCAGTATTCCATGAAACTTTAAAGGTCACAGCAAATAGTGTCATCGAAATAATAGGACATGGTAAACATTCCCCTTGCCTCCAAATATGTATGGAATGCAGTCTGTTGCACCTTGCTGACCATAAATGTATAAAAGTATATGAAATTAAACCGCATACCCTCCTTCCCTAAATAATGAATGACTTCGGTTTCTGGCTTCAACTTATTAGCAGTTCATGCCCTCTCTGAATGGAATTATGCTAGATACACTCAACATATTGATGCTGTCTTCATGTATAATTTATCAATAGTTTCGGCTAACGTTGAGGACAAAAATTAGACACTAATGTGAGTGCCAGTGAAATGAGATTTAGACAATTCAGCACAGCAAGGTCACTGGAACATATTGCATGATATTCTACATGTATCATCCAACAGATGCAAAACCTTGCCAGTACAGACGGGAAATGTTTTACATAGGTAGGTCGTTTATACATCTTGACAATTAAAGGAATATTTTACCTTCCTGGCAATACTGTCGAATGATTTTCTTTTTTTGAATTTCCAAACTTTTGAGACCACATGTATAGGTACTGCTTGCACTGCCGTAAATTAGACATATTTTACGTATCTGTCTTGGCTAACAGAGACTTGTCCAGACTGACACACGTACGGCTAGCAGTGACCTCGTTTTCCAAACGGTATACATGCGTACAGTATATCAGTGCATCATAACAATTCCGCAGTTTAATCACCAACAAATCCTTCAGCAGTTAATAGTGTCTAAATTTCCCGCCAAATTTACTCCTGACTGTTTTCTAGCAAATGGTACTCTGACTAGTCTTGGTTATGTTTGAAGAGACTGGGTCTTTAAGAGCGAAATCGATGATATTGATTAAAGTACTATGACACAAGGACGTCATTGCATAGCTGCATCCAGATAATGTGTACTCTCTTAATGGGTGTTATCAAATACAGCTATTGAATAATCATAACACTAGTTCACAGACAATGTTCTATTATATCCTTCTCAAAATGATATGAGCCATTTTCTTCCACTGCTAGTTTAATTATAGCTGCATTTGGACATTTATTGGACATGAACGTTTAATCTTTCTACTTATGGTTTTCGATAAGTGTGATTCAATTTCTTCAAAAAAGTTACACAAAAATCCTCAATTGTTTTATGAGCTCCTGCATCCAATATATTCTCATTTAAATGACAAGTAAACGAATTATGTAAATTTTTTGTCATCATGCTACTTTTTATGAAGCTGTTGTATTTATTTCTATGACGGATCTGGTGGCGTATGTTGTTAGAGCGTTAGCCACGGATACGGGAGGTCGTGGGTTCGATTCCGATGGTTTCATATCAATGACTTATAAAAATGGGACTAGCAGCTGCCTCGCTTGGCGCTCAGCATTAAGAGGTTAGTGTTAGGACTGGTCGGCCTGGTGTCAGGATAATGCGACTGGGTGGGACATTACACTACATGTTTGCAGAATGATGCCCCAGTGCTAGACATCACTATAAACTGCTACACTGCAGACATCGTAGCTATATGACTGAAAAATTGTGAAAGGTACGTTAAAATCTAAATAACACACACAGTAGTTTTTTCGCTGCGTTTTTTCAGAACACGATTTTAGAAGAGGATTTACCCGTCTTCACACATAATTTGATATTTTTTTATCAAGGACATCTGTCGCCATTCATTACAGTACTATTTGTTTCAATTAAATTTTAATTGTGACATTTTCATTTTGCTTTTTAATACTGAGCTTCTGTTTAAGGTGGCATGTTCTCTGATAGTATAGATATTTACGTTATATATGATACTGGTTTTCTCTCTGTACCAACTAAGCTATGTTGTTAGTAGATATTACAATAAAACATGAGGTATATAGAAAAGCATGATACAGTTATGGCATGTATATAATTTAGTTTCAATGTTATGCCAGTCAAAAAAGAATATTTCAAGTTGAATATTTTTATTGGTTCTGTTTCAACAAAAGCTGAACATAGTTGTGAAGACGTGACAGAATAAAAGAAAACTTAAATATGTTACATTCTGCCTACCACAAAGTTGTTTTGTAATTTTCGCCCAAGAATGTGTTTACGAGATGGAACATGATTGAGAAGCAAGACTGTGTTCACGAAATGGAATAAGATAAAGAAACAACAATGTTTTCCCGAAAGGGAACGTCATAAGAAACGTGTTCCCGAACAGGGTAAATGATACAGAAAAAAGAATGTTAACAAAAGGGAACAATATAAGACAAAGTTTTAAAAACAATTTTTTATAGTCAACATTTGTACTATACACAGACGGTATTATATACCGTTCATCAAGATTCATTCTGGTTTTGTATGCTGCACACAATTTGCATGCAATGTTAAAACAAAGCATCGTAGAAATTTTTTTTTTTACACTTGTTGTGAAGCGAATGAGTGTGAACACAAATATAGCACGGATATTGATATCAGGAAGATATAAAGTGAACAACCAAATATCTCCATCTACCTATAAAATACATATTGTAAACTCCGACAAAAACCTTTGTCATTACTCTATGAAAGAAGTTTTTAAAGGCTCAGTGTTGTTTCATCTTTTGATTGATGCGTACATTTTTTAGTAATATTTTGATTGGTGAGTTCATTTCTAGGTGAAAATCAGTTATAGTAAATCTTCAATTGCGAAAATTCCTCATATGCCTAACACTGGCATAGGAGGAAATATCTGACTCGCAAATAAATTGCATGTAAAAATATAACTGGTATAAAATGAAATAAGACCATTTGGTACACGTTTTATTATAAAAATAAGACCAACATTCAACATAGTCTTGTATGTGCTTGCCGATACTTAACGAAATATTTACAGCAATTAATTTTATAAGGTTGGTTATGAAACTTTTTCTTTAATTAGATAAATCTTGCAGAAAATGATCATAGAAGAATAAAATTTGTAATAATTGCATGTACTAACTTTTCAGCAACCGTCAATTTAATCAGACGGCTGTAAATTTATGGAAGCGTATATCATATTATGTACGCGTATTTTGAGACATACACGGACGTTTGATACGAAGTGGTGCCGTACATCATTTTCCATTTAAATAAAAATGTCAAAGGTTTAATATAAAAGATGACAAAAACGATGGTTTCAGTTAAAATACTAGAAATAAATCACTAATACTTAGCACATTTCAGTATAGGGAATATTATCTCTTTTTATTGCTGATCGACACGAAAAATCACACGTGATGTATTTATTGCACAGGAACAAATGCCAAAGGTATCTAATTTACTTTGCTTCCATCTGCGGATGGAGCTCGCAGAAAAACGTGAAATAATTGAAAAATTTTTTTCGCTTAACAATTATAATGAGTACAATTTTGTGTTATTAATTGAGAAGTATGGTTAGCGATATGCAGTGTTAACTACGTGGTCAAAGAGTTAATAAAAGTTCCTAAAATGGAATGTGCGAAGTAAGGGTATTTAAATCTATGTTTAAATTCTTCTACCAATTGCACCTCTCGGGATTGTCTCTTCTTTCTTCTTGCACGGGGGTTCATAAAAGCTGCTTTCAGAAAGTAAATACGGCGATAGAAAGCCATTTTGCGACAGGGATCATGCGCATCATAATCTGAACACTGTAACAAGCTTAAAAAAAAAAAAAAAAAAAAAAAAAAAAAAAAAAAAAAAAACAAAAAGGCGGTGCTAAGAATAAGAAAAAAATATATAAAAGGTGAGTAGCATATGGGGATACTAGAGCCTCAATGGGAATTAGCATTACAGACCCCCCCTGGGAACATATAGCCTCAATGGAAATTTAACATGGAGAAAAATCGTGGGAACATATAGCCTCAAGGGAATTTAACATGGAGAAAAATCGTGGGATGATATAGCCTCAAGAAGAATTGAACATGGGAATAGGGACTGTATAGCGTCAAAGGAATTTAAACAGGGTGGGACTGTATAGCGTCAAGGGAAATTGAACATGGGATTTTTTTTTTTTTTTAAAAAAAAAAAAATAAAACATGGGTAGGCAATTGAAAGTCATTCTCTTTTCGAGAAAGGTGGGTGGCCCTGAAAAGGGCCTTTGGGTTTATGTTAATATTAATATCAATATTAACATAGATGACATCTGTCACATCTTCTTCTTCTTCTTAAACTCCTTCTAACTGCAGGTCCATACACAGGTACTCTCTTGAGACATCATTGTCTTTCTATGTAAACTCTTCTCATCCATAGACTAGCATCTGTCCTATCAACAACAGTCCACTTGGACCGGACATACATGAGCATGTCCGTCCTAAACATCATTGAAGACACAAGGGTGGATGATTCAACTGTGGTCCACATCGTGAGGCGACGAGAACAGGTGAATCAATGCAGTGAACTGCGCTTATTTATAGGTAGAGGAAGGATTGAAACGGATTGAGTTCATTGACCAATCCGAACACGCGTTACAGAATTCAGCCAGCCCGCATCCAATCCGAAGAGAGCAGTCTGTAACGTCACGTGGTCTATATAGATTCGTTAGCGCTTGTGTGCAGTCAATCTATGCGACAGTGATTCAACATGACGGAAACTCAGAAAACGATCCATTGGGGTGCACCAGCAGTGGAGACCGCCCAAGGGAACCCGGACTTACTTTCAGAAGAGGTGAATTGGGATTTTGTGGATTTTCTTACCTCACAAGAATTTGTTCCGGAACCTTCGTTACCTTCTTCATTACCGCAAGTGGAGAATTTTAGACAGAGACAGAAAGAAGAATTGGAGAAATTTATACAACGACAAAAGGAAGCGGAACAAGCTTTTCTCCTACAGCAACAGTAGCAAGAAGAAGAGATAAGAAAAAAACAACAACAACAAGAAGAAGTAGCAGCAAAGAAACAAGAGGGTGAAAATCAAACGGTCACGGTACTGTTGGACATTTTAGCGGAGTTAAGAAGTCTGAAACAAATGTATCATACTTCTTTATCACGACCGAAGAGAATACGACCTTCCCGAGCTAAACACGCCAACCCTGTGACTAAGCCTACCGTACCAACCTTAGTGATTTCAACCCAATCATCATCATCACAAGTAGGCCTCGGCCGTGGCAAAGGCTTAAGGCAGTTAAAGTTGATTGCTTAAACTCACCCCTACACCAAAAAAAGGCCCTTTTCAGGGCCACCCACACTTCTCGAAAAGAAATAGCCTTTCAATTTGCCAATAACTCAAAAATAACCATTTTACCCCTATAGTACGTGTCTGTGTATGAGTGCGTGAGTGTACGTTCTTATTTTAAAATCAAAACTCAAAGACACTTACCTTATATAATTAATTTATTCTTTTATCCATTGTTACAATCCAATTCACAATTCACAACAGAAAACTTTAAAAAGTTCATTGACTTCTTCTGTCTCCTTGTTTACTCTCTCTGTTTCTTAAATTTCTTCACCGTCTTTTCCTTTTCTTCCTCCTCACTTTCTTCCCTTCTTCTTTTTTTCTCCTGTTTCTTTTTCTTTGACTCTTGTAAATAGAATTGTCTTCTTTCTTCCTCTTCTTCCTCTGAAGAATCCCTCTCTTCCTCTGAAGAATCCCTCTCTTCTTCTGAAGAATCCCTCTTTTCTTCTGACTCCTGTTGTTTCTTTTTTGGGCAATCTGGAGACCAATGTCCTTTTTCTTGACAATAATAACAGGTATCTTGACTTTTGTCTTTTCTAGCCCCTTTTTTTCTTTTTTGACGGTCTGGACACTCTGAAGACCAATGCCCTTTCTTCTGACAGATATAGCAAGTATCTTGACTTTTATCTCGAAAGGAAGGAGAGTAGTCCGTGGGCTGGTCTGAAGAGAATTTTCTAATGACCCCTCGCAAAGCTCTGATGAAACGTTCGATTTAGTTAGTCTCTTCCATCGTTGTGCTCGGTTTGAGAGTGAAATGAATAGTGAAAGGACAAGACACACACCCTTTTATATACGCTGGTCTGCCAGGACTATAAATTAGTCCATAGTGTTTAAACTTGAGTCATTTAACGTTTTGCACTCAAGATGAAACGATCCTATTCATTCGAGAAGAAAGAAGAAGAAAGTAAGAGGCAGAAACGTGATCTATCGCCTCGGACCAGGGCTGAAATCTTGGCACAAATTCATGCCAGTGATTTTGAAGAGGACATGAGTGAACCAGAATCCGAACCCTCTAATCCAAGTTCGTCACCCTTAGTCAACCCTGAAAAATACTATTCCATTCGAGAGACGGAAAAGCGCTCCTCTAGAAAATTTAGAACCACGGCTTACAAATACACAGTGAAGTTTAAAGATTTCAAGGCTGAAGTGCCGTTAGAGAAAGCAGAAGTGTTCATCACTGGGGTGTGGGATTCTTTGCTCACTGCACTCAAGCGACAATGTCAACCCAAAGAAGACGATCGCTTGAGACTTTCCATACAACACGACGGTTTGAAATCCCCTGTTTGGATCGAGTTTAGCACCCCTGCAGAATTGACCGCTTCTAAAGTCATGGACAAGATTCAACACGTGCAACAATCTAATGACCAGTTTGACATCACCGATGGAAAAGCCATATTGGACATGACCCACGTCTCTCCTCCTCAAGGGACCGGACGCAAAAAGATGTTATTGGTGAACGAGCTTCGCAGCATTAAGCGTAGCCTCGTCCAAATTCACAACCATCAAGACCAAATGTGTTTAGCTCGAGCCATCGTGGTGGGACGAACCTATGCCAACAAGAACGACACGACAGAATGGAAAAGAGCCTGGAAAACTATTCGACAATCGGACCGAGCCAAACAACGAAACGAAGCAGAACTCCTGTTGCATCAAGCTGACTTATCCAAAGACACACCCTGCGGCATTCCTGAGATGCAAAAATTGCAAGTTGACCTAGCTCCACGATACACTTTGAAAGTGCACTCTCAAGAAGTGCGTGGACCTCTGTTGTTTCGAGGCCAAGACTTTAAGGACGGAAAATACATTCATGTCTATTATCACGATGACCATTTCGATACCATTACCAGTATCACCGGATTCCTGGGATACGGTTATTACTGTGAGAAATGTGACCATGGTTATAATAATCGAGAGCAACACAAACATTGCGGATTGAAATGCTCAGGATGTTTGGCCTCTCCACCCTGTCTGAGCGAAGGACCAGTGCCTTGTTCAACTTGTCTGCGCACGTTTGTCAGCCCTGCCTGTTACCAACAACATCTGAAGACGCAAGGTTCACAGCAGAAATGTGCTTGTCAACTCCTGATATTGTGCCCTACGTGTGGACAAGGCATACGTACCAATAGTACCAAGGCACACGTATGTTCAGGAAAGAAAAAATGTCACAGTTGTCACCACATCGTGGACTTGAAACACCAATGTTACGTGCAAAAATACCAACCTCCACCAGAGAAAGAGGACGGTCACAAGAAAGGCAGTTTCATCTTTTTCGATTTCGAATGCATGCAAGAGACCGGTATTCACATTCCTAATTTCTGCGTGGCTCATCGAGCGTGCGAGAAGTGCATTCAAGAACCTATCTTCAGTCATTGCCCTCACTGCAGCAAGATTCCTGGAGGGCGTGAAAAAATCTTTCGGGGACCGAACACGTTAGCCGATTTTGCCCAATGGGTCTTAGACCCCGTTGACAAGACGTGGAACCAAGAGGACATCGAACGTTACGGAGATTGTCATCGTCATGCCACGGTGATGGCTCACAATTTCTCCGGATACGATGGACAGTTTCTTCTCAGATACTATACGGAACATGGCACCGAGTGTCCTAAAGTGACTTTGAACGGAGCCAAAATCATTTTCATGCAAGTGGGACAAGTACAGTTTAAAGATTCGATGAACTATTTGGCCATGCCTTTGAGCCGAATGCCTAAAACGTTTGGAATGACAGAAATGGCTAAAGGGTACTTTCCACACTTTTTCAATACGGAAGCCAATCAACACGCCGTTCTACCCCATTTACCTTAGGCTCACTATTACGACCCCGACAACATGCGTACCGAACAACGAGAAGCTTTCTACGCTTGATACCAGGCTCACGCCTCGGACCCTTTCGACTTTCAGGAAGAAATGATAAAGTATTGTCGTTCCTACGTGGACATTTTACGGCGTTGCTGTGGAAAATTTCTAGAACTGTTGATGGAACACGGAGGGGTCGATCCTTTGAAAGAAGCTTGCACCATTGCCAAAGCGTGTTCCTTAGTGTATCGACAACGATTCATGCCTGAAAACATCGTAGCTGTCATCAGTCCTCAAACGACCCACTATGTCAAACGTCAATACTCGGTCAAAGCCCTACGTTGGTTACATTACTTGTGCGACAAGGAAGACAAGTGGATTCAGCATGCTCGCAACGGAGGGGGTGAAAAGACCATCGGAACGTATTCGGTCGATGGCTGCGACTTAGAAAACCCCAAGATCGTGTACGAGTTTAACGGTTGCTTATTTCACGGATGTCCCGTCTGTTACCCTGACCGTGACACTAAAAATCAGTTTTTACAACGAACCATGGAAGACTTGTACCAGGACACTTGTCAGCGACGCCTAAAGTTAGAACAGCAAGGATACCAAGTGGTGGAAATGTGGGAACACGAGTACGATCACCGTATGAAAACCGATCCCGAGTTTAAACGCCTCGTGGAAAGTTACCAGTTCATGGACCCGCTGAACCCGAGGGATAGTTTGTACGGAGGAAGGACCAATGCCACCTGTTTGCTGTACCAAGCCGACGAAGAGAAAGGAGAAGAAATCAAATACTTGGACGTGTGTTCGTTGTATCCCTACGTGTGCAAATATTGTCGCTTTCCTACAGGACACCCGCAATTGTTCACGAAACACATCGACCTGAAAAACATTCGACAATACGAAGGTCTGATCAAGTGTAAAGTTTTGCCTCCCACGAACCTATACCATCCCGTCTTACCTCACCATTGTCAAGGCAAACTGATGTTTCCATTGTGCCGTACTTGTGCCGAAACGTGCAACCAAGACCAACCTTATCAGCACACCCAGGAAGAACGTGCCTTGACGGGAACCTGGGTCAGCGTAGAATCGTTCAAAGCTCTGCACATGGGATACCAACTGTTAGAAGTGTACGAAATTTGCCACTTTCCCAAGACACAACAAGCAGCAGGGGGGGGGCGAATCCGACATTTTGTCCAAACGTTATTTGGCTTAATTAGTACTTTCTGCACTCAGCGGATCCGGTGTCGTCAGCGCCTGGTAAAAAAAAAACGACGTCGTCGTCGAGGGGATCGTCCGGACGTCATTTGGTTTAATTAACACCTTCTGCGCGTCGATCCCAGCGTCGTCAGCGTCCGGTAAGCACATCGACGACCGCGTCGATGTCATCGCCCCCCCTGCTACTATGATCTTACAAACAGAGTGATCACTAACTCCTCCTCTTGCAGATCAGTTAGGTTATTTGACTGATCGGTAATTCTAAAATTAATTCTCGTTAAAAACCGATTATGGCATCGCATATAGACCGGATTAATCGGACTCTCAATGATCAAAAATCCCGGAGGGGCTGTTGGTGAAAATGAATAAAGGATATACCCCTGTTGAGCTTGATTTGATTGCTTGGTATCCACCTGGTAACTCCCTTCGATAACATCACACACCAGATTGATTGCTATCACCGATGCAATATTTACGTTGTATGGAGCAATATGCCTACCACCATCTCCGTTATCGTATCTGAGGATAGTTGATGGGGGGGGGGCGTCCGCGGGTGGATTCTTAGGCCATCCTAGTATGGTTCTTATTGAACTGTTATAAATATCAACCATATACCCAGGTGTGCTTATTTCAATCGTCGACGATAACGTCGGTTCATGAACCGTAATAGCGATTTTTGATTCTTTTCCTGTGATCGATTTTATCCTGCGTTGAAATTCCTTATTGATTTGTTCTATTTGGTATGACCCAGTTGGTATTGTAACCTCATTCCAGTCTGGGGTCCCATCGGGCTTATTTGTCCGTGCAAAAACCAGCGAGTTATTAGGTTGTTGTCCGTTAAATGCGTCCGCTCGGATATTAGGCCAACTGTGATATACTCGCAATTTTGCCAGCGCTATTTCCTTCACTGGAACCGGCGACGGGAAGTTCACACTGAATTCTGGCTTCGTTGACGTTATCGATATCATATTTGTTTGTACCGGAGTGGTGTTCTCCGCGATCCGCTGAAGTAATTGAGACCCTTCGGGGTTCAGCGACATTATTATTATTCGTTGTTTTTAGTGTCTAATTTCAACAACCAGGTGGTTCCGGCTTCCAGTTGAAAATCCTCGATTTTTGACATCGCGGAGCTATACAACTGGACCATCGTAGAGAATTCAACATCGGATACGAACAAATTATCAATCGATAATGAGATCAACCCGGATAATTTCGAGTACGCGTCGGATACTATTTGATGTTTTACTGTATACTCGTTGAGTTTTTTCTGAAAACACGATGATATCTTTTTAGTGATTGCGTTGGCGACTCCAGCAATTGTTGTCATCGCGGAGATAGCGATTGGAACAGCGATCGGGGCTATCGTGGTCACCGTGGATAAAATAACACCGGTACCGGCTACTATACCCGACACCGAGTACACGACCGCGTCGATGGCGGTTATTTTTCGGCGGTATTTTTTTATTTTTGCGCGGTATTGTTCGGAAAGCGTTTTCAAATTCGCGGAGAATTCTTTTGCGGTATCGAATCGATATTGATGTGACGTCGGTGATACCTCTGATTCAATTACCCTGGTGGTCATTTTATTCTAAAAGAGCTAGTGTTTTTAATTACTTAGATTCGCTACAAATTCCACATACCATGTGATGTTTGCCCGGGCTAAATTTCCATCAACGGCATAAATTGTAAACTGTTCAGTTGCGTTCTTGTCTATAATTGTTGATATTGTATTGTTAAACCCAGATGAACTCGACGATAATATATTAAACTGCATCATTGAAACCAGTGTCAATCGATAAATGCCCTTAACAGTTGCGGTAGTATTTACTGTATTCTGTGTAGGAGTCCAATCGAATGATCCATGCCGAATTGTGTATACTGTGTTGATGATGTTCTCATGAGGGATTTTTATTTTTTCGAATTGCTCTGCTACTCTCGGTAGTCCGTCTTTAATCGCTTCAACATCAGTTCCGATTATTTCTATTCTCCGCAAATTCGCGTCTATATTATTCTTGTTCGCTGCAACCCTAGTAATGAGTATATCTATTTCCTGTATATGCGTGTCCACATTTTTTTTGTTCGCTGCAACCTTAGTAATGAGTGTATCTATTTCCCGTGTATGCGCGTCCACATCTTTTTTGTTCGCTGCAACCTTAGTAATGAGTGTATCTATTTCCCGTGTATGCGCGTCCACATCTTTTTTGTTCGCTGCAACCTTAGTAATGAGTGTATCTATTTCCCGTGTATGCGCGTCCACATCTTTTTTGTTCGCTGCAACATCAGTTTTGACTGTTTCTATTCTCCATTCATGCGCGTCTATATTATTCTTGTTCGCCACAATATCAGTTTTGATCGTTCCTATTCTCTGTTCATGCACGTCTATACCTTTTTTATTCGCTACAATATCAGTTTTGATCGTTTCTATTTCCCCTGTATGCGCGTCTATATTTCTTTTGTTCGCTGCAACATCAAGTTCGATTGTTTCTATTTCCCCTGTATGCCCGTCTATATTCCTTTTGTTCGCTGCAACATCAGTTTTGATTGTTTTTATTTCCTGTCCATACACGTCTATATTTCTTTTGCTCGTTGCAACATCAGTTTTGATCGTTCCTATTTCCCCTCTATACACGTCTACACCCCTTTTGTTCGCTTCAATATCAGCTCTGATTGTTAACACTGGTTAAATTCAACGTATCAGCGATTTCATCCTCGATTAGTTTTTTTATGTCATCGGTGGCGAGCGTTTCCGTGGATTCCTTCAGCGCCGAAACCGGTCGTCCCCAAATATCAATCATCGTTATTGTAAAAAAAAACAGCGTTTCTAATTAACCCGCCGGGCCTCTACGACCCCACTAGTGTATTCGTTTACAACTACATGAGGTGGTTTTCGCGATGATGAAATCGCCGCGAGTACGTTCAATACTTCACGGCCGCATATCGGTGGGTCACTTAATCGCTGTGTTGGCAACGTGGAATAAAACGCCCGGGCTGAACACGTCCGGATATACCGCATAAACTCGTTCGGCGGGCTAACCCGTATGAATCAAAATAGACGATCGCACGCGGATCAATCGCGTATGCAACCCAATGAGTTCCCGCTCCGGAGGACCCATCGAGGTTAATTATGCCGGTTTCAATATTCCTTGGTGCCGCCGGTAATTGATCCCTCATAAAAACACCTCTGAAGTTTTTTATCGCTAGCGCGTTTGCGGCGTCTATTAAATCAAAATTAGACATGGGGGTCATAGACTCTTGCGTTAATAAACGGTCCCCGGTAGTCTTAGGCCCTTTCCCGAGTACCATGAATACGGAGTTCCCGGTAGTCTTAGACCCTTTCCGGCCACGGGTCGTTTTTTTTTATAGCCTTTCCCGGTTGCCTTTTTCAGTGCCATTCCCGCCGCGGTACCAACGGCCCCCAACGCCGCCGCCTTAGCCACTGCTGGTGCGGCCGCGGCAATCAACGCTGGAATCGCAGCTAACAGCGGAAATATCCCACCGGTCTTTTCCATGTTTTTGATTGCTGCGGCTGAAAAATCTATTTGAACACCCTTTTTATTCTTCATCGCATTATTGAAATGTTTTATTTGACGCGCCGTCAACGATATCTTATGATTACCGCCCGCCATCTGCGACGGCTTCAGCGTTATTGTGGTTCCGCATTGTTTAGCCGACTTTGATCGTAATTTCTTGACTTGACCATCAGTCAACTCTACACTGACGACACTATACGATATTTTATTGTAAACGCGTTTTGTGCTTTCAATTACATGTTTTCCACTGGCGCATCAACGATTCTCATTCGTCCGCCAGCACCTTCTAGCAGCATTGATTTATCACTGAGGATGACAGCAATAGCTCTATAATTAGCAATAGCGCCGCGAGTTACATTAGCTCGGAAGTGTATATCAACGACGGATTGTCTTGTTAAATCAAGATGTTCCAGCGAAAAGTAATAGATCGGATATAGTTCTTTGAAATCATGTTGTGATATTTGCAAACCAGTGTCGACGTTTTGATCACGACTCATATATGACAGCAACCGATGGTACACACGTGCGACATGGTTTTGACCGTAATTAAGTTGTATATCCTCGGATGGTTCCTGCTGGCCGTTTATTCTCAGCGAGACGTCAGTAACGCCTAATCGATCAAATATCATATGGCTGAATAATTGATTATCAACTCTCGTCATATCCTGCAACGCAACAAATATATGACGCGGAGCCGAAATGCCTTGTTGTGATGCCAGGTTCCATGTGAATATACCATTGATATTTGATTGCTTAGTATCTGTTGTTGTTGTTAACCAACTTAGTAATGATTTTCCTCCCTGCTCCATAAAGGATAGCAATCGTGCCTCTGTGGTAATGGATGGAGTCATTACTGGCATCCACAATAATATTTTAGTTAAAACGACTTTACCAGGGTCATTATTTGGATTCGCAAGATCCGCTAGAATTCTCCAAATTGCATTTCTATCATCGCCTTTTCGCACAAGCACCACGGTATGCTTTGCTCCGTAGATAACTTTTCGCACGTTCCTACAAAATCCAAATATATGATGCAGTGGAATCGCGCATGAGAAAGATCTACGCGCCCCTGTTAACATTAATATGCGTGTTGCAGCTCCGATGTTAAAATTAGGATCGTTGTTTATAATCATATTCTCAACATCAGCATCAGCGTTATTAGCATTATTTCTTGGTCGCCTTACCACAAATTGCAAGTTTCCAGCAGTGTTTTTAGTATCCTTTGCAAACATCATAGATGGACCCGCTGATCTTGTATAATCGTCGGAATATCTTGCTAGCCCGATTATTGTTGTAGCAACATCAACATCGCGTTCTATAGACTCGATCTCTCGCCCGTCAATGAGATATTTTGCGCTCTCAAATAGCGCCATTACGCCGTTATTGACTAAGCCAACTTTGGTACCATCTGGATACGGTGCTGGTACAGCAGGAGTATCGGCCTCTGTTACAAGTTCTCCTTCGATTTCAATAAACGCTTCACACGGTAAAAAATATTTACTGGTATCATGGACTTGAAGTTCAATTCGCGATCGTATGTCGGGTTGTACTGCATGATAGGAATAAAATTGATAATTACGGACAGAATCATCCTTGTGCACTGGTGCGTCCATATCAAACGCCGGGTCAGCTGTTCGTTTAAACATTTTATTTAATGATACGCTGATGCATCTAAATCATCGTCGTGGTTTTAAACCACTTCCCGCTATTATGTTTGCGATGTCACCTTGATTATTGTTTACCAACGACGCTAGTTTTTCTTCCACGGCGTTATTTATTACTTTACTGACATTCGCAGGCATCACTGTCGTTGATGGCATCACCGGTGGTTTCTGTTTTTTTCTTCTCACCAACGACATTAGTTTGTCCTTTGCTGCAGAAAGCGCCTTTCCGGCAACATCTCCAATAGCACTAATACCCTTATCACGAATAACATCAATAGCCTTCATTCCTAATTGTTTGGCTAACGGCGCTACTTTTGGGGCCATTCTTGTAAATAACCCCGCAATGGTGCTACCGAGACCATCTCCATAGTACGCGCGGTAAACATGCAATCGCGAGTTTACCACGTAGACGAGTACTGGTTTATCATGGTTGTAGTGTATGATCATCTTTATTATAAAAACACCGGTTTTTCAATTAGTGATTGTGATCACCAGTGATTGATCACCCCCTTCCCACCGCTGTGTGGAAAACCGGAATAAATTTTATCAAAATTTCCTGGGGTTTTTGCCCTCGATAAAAATCCGGTTTTTTCCCGGTTTTTTCTTGATTTTTAGTCATTTTTGGTCATTTTTTGTTGCCTATAGTCGTTTTTTTTCGATTTTTCAGCAAAAACATCGATTTTCTCTAAATGATTTCCTGGGGTTTTTGCCCTCAAAAACCAACCAAAAACGGTCAAAAAATGGCAAAAAACGGTCAAAAAACGACCAAAAACGGTCAAAAAACGACCAAAAACAGCCAGAATTAACAAAAACGATAATTTTTTTAATCATCCACGAGTTCGTCTATGAGCGTTCGATACGCACTAACGTCCATGATACCGCCCGTAAATAACCGCTTGCAAATATCAGCGGCCTCATTGATTATTTCCGGAGAGTTATTTCCGGCTCGTTTTCCTCCGATTAGTACCTCTAGCCGTGATATATCACTGAGAACACTGTTAGGACAGGTAACGCCGTAGGATTCTTTACCAACAGAGTATCCTTTTCCTTTTTTTTGTTTTACCCTTTTTTCAACTTTCTTGTGGAATGCGTCGTAATCGGGACCACCACCACGTGGTATTTCGTCCCTGTGTATCCTCGCTAAATGCACCATTCTTGTCCAATCCTTTAACGACTTTATATTTTTCTCGTAACCGCCATTGATATGCTCCTTATCTCGTATGCTCTTAGCAAAATTGGAGACAGTAAAATCAATTAATTCTTCCCCCTCCTTGCTGAAGCCTCTAATTTGATCCCTTGTGCTCTTCTTAAGTACATTACGTGGTATACTCCTCTCTTTTTTTTCTTCTGGTATTTCTTCTTCCGGTATTTCTTCTTCTGGTATTTCTTCTTCTGGTTCTCTTGCGGTGGCGCCTAGTTCTTCCTCGTCGGCCATTGTAACATAAGGTTCTTGTGGTTCGGTTATAGCGAGTGGTGGTGGCCTCCGTGTTGCAGCAGCCGCTAGTGTTTTTAAAGACCTTTTTGTTTGTTCGGTCTGAGCCGCTATCTTTTCAAGCGCATCGAGGACGGGTACAGTTGCCGCCGTAACATCTTTGGTCGCTTTAGTTACCGGGGCAAAGAGTTGTTCGCTTCCAACAGTAAAATCGGTTTGTAGTTGCTGCCGCGTTTGAAGTTGCTCTCGGACCCTGTCTCGTAACGGTATGAACTTTTTAAGCGCCGCTAGCCGCTCTCTGGCTAGCCGAGTAGTAAGTGATTCGCCTACCATTATTGCAATTGCGAAGCAATTTCTAATTTCTCGCCGGAGTTTTCGTCTATAATCCTTCTAATGTTTTTGATCTTGCTAGAAATCTCCCGGCGTCGTTCATAAACACGTCCGAGTTTTTTTCGTATTATTTCAACGGCAGTAAATAGTCCAATGAATGCATTTGCGTCATTGTGGTACAAGTTTTCATTAATCGTATGTTGTAATCGTTTTACAAAAAAGTACTCGCGGGCCAGGGTAAAACGCCCCCGTTTTGATTGCTCGTTAATAATTTCATAATCGGATAATATTTTTTCACTGTCGAGACCATCAGATAATTCAATTCCTTGATTTTTTAATTTTGAAATCTCGGCTAATATATTATTGATGTCTTCGATATTCATTATTCCTATAAAACATCTTGTTTTTAAATATAAAAAAATGAAAACCCCGCGTATCAATTCCGAAGGTGTTTAATAATTCGTTTTCTTCCGGAATGGACAATTTATTGTCATGGCGACTTCGTCAGCGCCATAGGCGCCGGTGACTTCGTATCTACATATGAAAATCGAATTCTATGCCCGGTCTTTTTTGAGATTGCTGTTTGATATACTCGTTCTGCTACTTTTCGTATTGAGGCGATACAAATGTCAAAGTATCTACTGGCTTCATTCATCGACGGAAATATTTTTTCCTCGTGAGTTGTTGTATCAAATGACTTTACGGGTTTTGCTTTCTTTGGGTATTTACCGGTTTGGCCTTTTTTGGTATTTTGACTCTGCGAGACAGCTTGCAAGTTTATAAGAGAATTATCAGTCTTATTATTATTAATATGATCAATCACAAGTCCATTTTCGATTAATCCGTTGAATACCTCAAATACCGCCCTATGAACATGGTACTTCTCAAACACCAGATACCCCTGATTACTTACGGTACCAACCGGCTTCTTCAGTTTGCGGTTTCTAACAATGCCGTCGCGAGATGCCTCGTAATTGACGAGCACAGGATGCGGCTGAAATTCTTGGTCCATTTGTATAATAATACTATTTGTCTAATTTATTATTTGGTTTAATTATAAATCTTTCAACGTAGTCTTGGGGGGTTTTGATGACGAAGTCAGCGGTGGGGTCAATGACGGCGTTTTTAATTCGCTTGTCATAATAGCGTTTTAGTTCCCTGTATCGCTTTCCGCCACAATTGATACACAACTGCGATTTTCCTCTTACACCGACGTGGCAAACCAAGCACGGGAGGGGAGCAAGAGAACCATTACGAACGCTTTGTAAATGATATCCGCAGAATTCACCTCTACATGATTTATTGCACGGGGTTATCGACCCAATCATCAACCATTTGCAGTGATTCATTATAATATATTCTTTCATTTAAATACTTGTTTTAATTATATGGAAGAGTTTGAGAGATTAGCAGCAATTAAGCCCTGGAAAAATATTAAGTTCAATCTCGATAGAGTCCTCAAGGACACACCAAAAGCGTTAATAAACGATAGAACCCTGCTGAGTAAAATACGCGATTGTATCAATGAATTCAAGCGTGATGGCGCATCTCATAGTTGGTCAACATTTCGAATTGATGGCGTTGTTGATGCTACCATGAACGACAACCGCGCAGCAACGATAATATCACAACTTGACGGTAAAAGGTATTTCTTCAGAGTAAAATTCATTTTCCGGGTGGAATCAGGTAATTGGATCATACGTGATAAATTTGAACCAGTTCTCAGCGACATGAAAACAGTCATTGTTAGCCGCGACTCCAAGCCGGGGCTGTTAACCGGAATTGACAGACCATACTATGAACGAGCGTATCCTGAAACAGCAGTTGTTTATGGAATATACCCGTTAAATAAGAAACCTGATATCGGAAAACTGAAACCAATGAAACAGTCAACGGGGATAAATTGTGTAGCAGAACGAATAATAGAGCATTTTACAAATGCATGTCGAGGAAACAAATTGACTGATTTACGACGTAGCAAAATCAACCAGTGGGAGGAGACAGTGCGCGAGCGAGGAGCAACCATCAGCGACATAGCGAAATTAGAAACGTCGTTGAGATTTCCAATAACCGTTACAACGATAACCGGTGAAGTATTATATGAATCAAAGTATAAATCAAATGGAGCCCCAATCAAAATTATTGATCATAACGAACACGCGTGGACGCCCGCGGTCACAATATTTCCACGGGATAGAACAGTAAAGTATATCCCCGGGGAATTCCTGGGAGAGGATGGTTTTCTCGCGGAGAGGAAACTATTTGATGCTATTGCTTGTTTGTGTAAAAACGACCCTGTATCAGTGTGGTTACTTCGCAGCGCTGATACCTTTGATCAGTTTGTAAGACCAAACGGTGAATTATACCGCACTGAAGCATTTCACAGCAGGATGAAATAAACCGCCATGGAATTTGAAGAGCATGATGAACAACTGCTAACAAATTGTTTTACGATTCCATCGGTTGCGGCTCATGTTGCAGCGAGGAAAAATGCGTGGGGTCCAACGCGCAAGGAATTTCTACCGGATGTACAATCCAGTTGTTTGGAATACTATCACGGTGGACTATGGAACACTGAATACAACCGCGACGCTATGATTTCCGTTGATATGGTTGCCTGTTATCCAGCGAGTTTTCTCGGGTATGGATCCGCCGCTGAGTATTTCAAACGATTTGGACACCCCAGACATGAAATGACTCGTGTTGTTATTAATGGACCACTGCCTGATTTTGATTTAACCGGATTCGCTCGCGTAGTATCATTTGAGTTCGCGGCAGGACTTCATCGCTGTTGTTATATTTGGATTGGTAGACACATGTCTGAAAAGAAGTGGCTGCCAATAGCGCTGCTACGGTATATAATTGATTGTAAAATGCTAATTTCGTTGATTGTCAGTGACGCGATTATATCATACCGGGCGCAGACTGAAGTCTGGTTACCAGAACCGGAGCGTCTAGATAGCATAATTGACGAATCCAGAAAACACATCGATGCCGACGAGGAATATATCATCGAATGGTCCAGGAGGATATTCAACCAACGAAACCGCGAGGCAAAAGATCTCGGTAGAAGAATAATTGGTAAGTTCACACAAGGTGGAAAAAACTGCGACTACAAACGATATTGCTCACGGCTGATTATAGATGACGCAGAATATGATTTCGTAATCAAGGACACAGTGGCGAAAAATAGATACGTGAACTGCGAAACAGCTTTCTTGTCCAATGGAACAAGGTTGGGTACAGTTGTTACCTACAGCGATGGAGACAGCCCAGCATACCCGCATTTGAGGGCGTCTATGCTGGGTTACGCCGCTATCAATTTATTCTCGATGATAAATAGATTCCCCGACACCGCGGTTAGAGTAGCCGTTGATTCGTTTTATGTTGACGTAGCGTATAAGGAAAACGTAGCCGAGTTTACTAGTCCGGACGAGAGTTGGGGTACATGGAGAATTAAAAATGAAATACGACGCGATTATTCCCCGTCAGCAGATGTCACCGTTGAAAACAATTACCTACGCGGTGATAAATTGTCAGAATGGTCTAATGCACCACCGTGTTCTGATCCAATTTGTAGACACAAGACGGTTTATTTAAGCGGCTGTGGCGGGTCAGGAAAGACGACTCGGGCAATTGAATTATTTCGAACGCGGGCAAGTATAATCGTGCTTACACCGACCCATAGACTAGCGCGAGAGATAAAACAACGAAATGTTGACGCCGTTACTTATCACAGCTTTTTTCGATACAGCGGCGGTGAGTGGACTCCTGATCGAATGGGTGAAAAATTTATTCCTGGGGTTATCATTTGGGATGAGATATGTACTGTTTCGTTAGATACTTTACGAATGTTTCTTGATTGGTTGATGCTCGCGAATACAGCGGTAATCATGTGTGGGGATCATGGCCAACCACCACCATTTGTCGGCGAGGGTCCACATGATTGGTTAAAGGGTTTTGTGGACTATTATGAAGAAACCGATACTGATTACCGAGCACTTGATGAACAACTGCGCGGGGTTAAAAAAATAATCAGATTACAGCCGGATAGAATATAGTGTGAAATAATCCGCGAGGTGATTCCGGAAACGCCGTTAAATGAATTCTGGGAAACATGGAGACCAAACGATTTGATTGTAGCGAGTAGAAAGATAGTCAGGGACACACTTCAGCGGAAGTTGTTTACGTTGCATAAGGAAAAGTTTCCAACGCGTCCAGTGCCGTTATGTTATAGACCCGCGGACACACGGCGGCAGAACATTGAAGTTGAAATTCCAGGCCGGACAGAAAAACAAATTCTCGTGCTGAATGATATCGTGCTCGTTGATATCAGCGTCGTCGAGGACGCGCTACGTGCTGATAAATCCCCGTGGACGCTAGGATACGCAACAGCAATACATTCCTCGCAGGGACTAACCATCACGGACACAATTGTTTGGATAGTTGATAATCGCATCGAATGGTCCAATCTAGTCTATCTTGCGGTGTCCCGAGTACGGAGGATAAATCAGCTTCGAAGAATTGTTATTGACGGAGTCAGTGACGGAGTCACCATCGATGCAAGCGTCATTGATAGAAAACTCTCGGGTTACCGCCAACAGGATAAAAAAAAACAACGGCGTTTTGATATTGATGCCGAATTAATAATTGCGTTACGACAACAACAGAATAATCACTGCGCGAGTTGCAATTGTATAATGAGTTGGCGTTATTCGGATAAAGACACTCGCCAATTTACCGTGGATAGGATCGATAACAGTCTTGGTCATGTCAAAAACAATGTGAGGTTGACCTGTCTTGAGTGCAATAGACGCAACGGCGCTAGTTAAGACCACGCGGGGGTAATTGAGTATCGTCAGGTATCACTTGTAGTTGTTCGCGTGTAAATCCGCGCTGAGGAGCAGTTGAATCCAGTCTGTAGATCGGTGGTCTACCAGTTGATCGTGTTATCGTTGATATGTTATGTGTGGTAACACTCCAAATAGGATCAGTAGCCCCTTTTTTACCGCCTTCAAGCTCTCCTGGTTCATACAGATATCTCACGGTAACATCGCCGAAAATCGGCTTGGAAACGCTATCTATTTTTGATCTTCCGGGTATATACTCGTATTTAATCGCGTCGCTGGGCTTCATGTTAATTGCTCGGGTAATCTCGTTATTTAACGCTGCAATTACGCCTGGCAACCTTTTGACCCATTCACGAGATCGTTTTTCTTGGATGAATTCCTTCGCGTATTGATATCCAAATAACCGTTCAGCAAGAGTCCGATTGAATCGTTCAACAATTGCCTGATCACGATGTAGCGCAGTATGACCTCGTCGTACCGCGACGCTATGATGTTTCAGCGTTGATAAAACAGCGCCGCGAAATTCACTACCAGGATCAACTTGTAATAGATTTGGCCAGCGCAGAGGACCTCTTCGATAAATTCTTTCAAACGCAGCGGCTACTTCAGTTGCTGACTTTGTTTTTAACGGCTCCGCTTGTTTGTATCGACTCGCAACATCAACTACGGTTAGCGCGTATTTGTAACCGTTGTCATGCGGCAAAAATAGTATATCAGCCTGATGAACTTCATTAGGTACGCTGACATCAAAGCGCGAGAAGTTGATTTGTTTAGGCGGTGGTAGATAAATTTGCCATATAGCCTGTTTGGATAACCAATTAGCCGCAGTGGCCTTTGTTACCTTTGCAGCGCTTGCAAGCTTACCAATTGCGGCCTTCCCCTTCCAGTATCCTCTTGGAGAATAATAGATGGATTCCATATTTTTATTAATTACCAGCGCCCATCATTAATTTACCTTTCATAGCCGATTTTACCAACCATGAGGCCAATTTTTCTTTGACGGATTTATCAGGAATAGCATTTAACGCGTGAATTAATTTTACGTCCGCGATATGACGCTGTTGCAAATCGCTACTTTTGTAAGCAACATCATGAGCATGACTAGCCTTATCGATAGCGTTTATTGGATACTCACCGGGCCGGGGTTGATTTTGATCATCGAGTCTGATATCTAATCGCGTTCCGGGGCCACAGTAGCTATATCCTGGGAGGTGCTTTTCTCCTGGATACTTTGCCCACGGTGTTCCGGGGAGTTTTGATAACTTGGCTGCAATATCACCTCCTCGCTTTTTTTTTAAAACATCCCCGGGTCTAATAGAAATAAATCTAAATTTCTTTGTACCGCATCGTGCACACTTACCAGTAAGTGCCGATCTGTTATTTCTTGTTGTAACGGTTGTCATATCATTTGTGCCAGTACGCACTCTACACTTCACACAATATAGATCCATAATTTATGTATAGAGATATGAATATAATTGACTTTTCAGCGACTAAAACAAGAGAACCAGTTAAGCATGTTGCAGCGTTACCAAACTCGATCCGGATGATTAGCATCGGACCATCTGGATCCGGCAAGACGCAATTGTTACTCAATTTAATAATGAGATGGATGAAGTGGGATAAGTTGTATTTAATCGCCCCTAGCGTGGATGATCAACGATGCTACGAGGTGTTGAAAGATTTTAACGAGAATGCATCAGCGATCGCTGAAAAAAATGTTATTGAGTTTATTACAGATATCAATGATGCACCAGGTATCGATGATATTGATGGTGACGTTAACAATCTAGTCGTGTACGATGATGTTATGTTAGACAATCAAAAAAACCCAGCTAGGATATTTTCCAGAGGCAGGCATAAAAACACTGACGTTATATATGTCACTCAACGATACACTCAGATTCCAAAAGTAATCAGAGACAACTGTAATATTCTTGCTGTATTCAACGGCGTTGATACACACACGCTACGAAATATTTGGCAGACATGGTGCGGCGGTGACATGGACTTTAATGTTTTTCGAAACTTTTTTAGTCATGCTCAGTCGACCCCACATGGATTTGTAACGATAAATTTACATGATCCTCGGACACGATATCGTATCGGACTTGACCAAATATTCGGTTAAATTGCAAATAACCACATAGCAGCAGGGGGGGCGATGACATCGACGCGGTCGTCGATGTGCTTACCGGACGCTGACGACGCTGGGATCGACGCGCAGAAGGTGTTAATTAAACCAAATGACGTCCGGACGATCCCCTCGACGACGACGTCGTTTTTTTTTTTACCAGGCGCTGACGACACCGGATCCGCTGAGTGCAGAAAGTACTAATTAAGCCAAATAACGTTTGGACAAAATGTCGGATTCGCCCCCCCCCCGCTGCTCAACAATACCACAAGGGTGACCCCACTCAGAAAGGCATTTTCGCCGACTACGTGGATGCCTTTTTGAAACTGAAGCAAGAAGCCAGCGACTATCCGTCCTGGTGTCACACTCCCGAAGACCAAATACAATTCAAAGAGAAATACTATGAACAAGAAGGCATCACTTTAGACCACATCGAGAAAAACGAAGGCAGGCGATTGTTTGCCAAAGTGATGTTAAATTGCTTGTGGGGTAGAATGGCACAACGGACGTGTTTACCCAAGACGGAATATTTGACAGAACCTTCCCGCTACTTCCAAATGATTCACGACAAAACCAAATACATGAAACACGTGGACGTCGTTCGCGAGGATTTGATCTTGGTCAATTACGAAGAAGATCTGGACTTTGTACAAGACGACCCTTTTGGAAATGTCATCATTGCGGCTTACGTGACAGCTCATGCTCGCTTAAAATTGTACGAAGCTTTAGAACTGTTAGGGGAACGCGTCCTGTACTTTGACACGGACAGTTGCATTTACATCCATCACCCGAGTCAACAGCACCCTGACATCGAAGGAGACCGTTTAGGAGCCTGGACAGACGAGCATCCCGATGACAAGATTCTAAGTTTCGTCAGTGGCGGTCCAAAAAATTACGGCTACGAATACCGGGACCCACAAGGAGAAGTGCACACGACGTGCAAAGTGAAAGGACTGACTCTGAATTATCGTACCAGTCGTGTGGTCAACTTTGGGGTATTGAAAGAAGCCTTGCAATCGGGAGAGGATGCAAACTTTAAAGTGACCACCTATCAACCGAACAAGATTGTACGTTTACCCACTCACCACATCGTCAGTCGGCCCTTGGATAAAGTCTATGAAATCGTGTACCAGAAGCGAGTTCGACTTCCCAATCATTTCACCTTACCGTATGGACACGTCGGTATTGGTCTGCATATAAAAAGGAACCCTAGGCAAGATCGAAAGTTCATTGTGACTACCAAGACCGAGGGAACAAGATGAATACTTTCAGAGAAACACAAAACAAGTTGTTTAGAAAGGCACAATTCAAGTGTGAGGCTTCTGAAGTGGAATGCGATTGTGAGCCTTGCGATGGGTACGATGCTGTACGTTGTGACCTTAGCGATGCCGTAAAGCATCATGGGAACTTTAGTGTCACTACCCCTATCATGGAAAGTGATGCTGTGCGTGTCAAACCGGAGGGATGCAAAAGTGATGCCGCTCGTCCTCTTGGACATTTTACTGGGTTTCGTTTTAAAGGGGAATGTTCACCTTCACGTCTACCACCCTACGGATGTCATCCAGCCCTGAGCAAACTCCTGTTCATGTCACCCAACCCTCATCGAAACGAACCTGTGAAAGACGAATATTCGTTTCCTGTGCGTTTGTCGGAATACTGCGACTTTGAAAATCGTCTTCAATCGTTCAAAGGAAAATGGCCTAAGTATCTGGGAGGACCGACCCCGGAAGAATTAGCCAGAGTCGGATTTTTCTACTTGGGTGAAGGGGATAAAGACAAGTGCTTGAGTTGCTGTGTGTCACTTCACCACTGGGAACCGCAAGATTCGGCCTACGTAGAACATGGTCGATGGTCACCGAATTGTCATTACTTACCCTTAGTGGGACCGAGACACTGAAGTAACTTACCATAATCTGTTCATGGATACTTTACACGAGAACATTCGTGCTTTGCCTGTGGAGTTGAGAGAACGCATTTACCGAGAACTGATCAAAATACAAGTGAAACGCAAACGCAAAGTTATTCAACCGTTTTTAAATTATGCTCTGTTCCAAAGTATAAGAAGACTGATTATGAGTGGATATTACATCAGGCACAAAGGTAAACGAGGCTATTGGCCACCACCCAAGGATTCCAAAAACAGTGTATATACTTATGGATACTTTACAAGAGAACATTTTGGGATTGCCTGAGGAGTTGAGAGAAAGGATTTACCGAGAGCTGGTGAAAATACAAGTCAAACGTAAAGAACAATTGCATCCGTTACGTCACCAGATCTTTAACCACTGGTACCTGAATGGTATAAGAGGACTGATTCGTCAGAAATTGTTTCAGTGGTCAGACCTTGTTAGTGAGTTAGTGAATGAACGAAATGTTCATCATTTTGGTTACTTCCAGATTTACCTAGAGCAACGCATTGAGGAAGACGAGTTAAAGGATTGCCAACATATGTTACGTGGAGGCTTAGTGGAAGGGAAAACTTCTAATCGAAGTTTGAACTGTAGGTTACAGTATTCTAGATTTCTTACTGGAGAACGAAGATGTCTGGGTAGAATGTACGTGTATTGTTTCCGAAAAAAAGAGAGCATAAAAACAGGAATCCATGCCAGGGCTTATGTCACAAGTGTTTGAACAGATTCCGTGGAAGGAACTCAATGACCATATTCAAACCGTGGATCATTACCATCGATTATTACAAGAACTGTATCCATTCAATTTGAGTCGACAAGTGGTGTGTGTCTTAGTGACTTGTTTTCTGGGATTTCGTTTACCAGCCGATTCTTTGTGGACTCTTTACGATCAGTACTTACCATAAACCCATGGCCTTAAATGGTCACGAAAAACTCCTTTTGGTCAAAGCCTTGCGGTTTCATCTGGATACTTCTCGACCTCGACAGGAAAAAAAGATTCGTCAACTTTTAGCTACCGAAGACGTGTATGACGATGTGTGTGTCTTTCTTGTGACTTACACCCCCATTGGACAGATGTTAGTAGTAAATGGGGGCACCCTAGCGACAATGGGAATTAGCATTACAAGACCCCTTGGGCAACTCTAGCGACAATGGAAAATTAACATGGAGAAAAATCGTGGGACAATCTGGCGACAAGGGAAATTAACATGGAGAAAAATCGTGGGTCACTCTAGCGACAAGGGGAATTTAACATGGAACTATAGTGTGGGTCTGTCTAGCGACAAGGGGAAATTAACATGGGAATAGAGTTTGGGTCTGTCTAGGGACAAGGGGAATTGAACATATGGAAATTGAACATGGTGGGTCTGTATAGCGTCAAGGGGAATTGAACATGGTGGGATTGTCTAGGGACAATGATGGTAGAGGGTCAAACACAACAGAGACAGAAACAACATACACTAGTACAAGCGTGAGATTTATATATAAAGCATTACCAAGACCTGAAATCTTGCTGGGGTGTTCAAAAATTTGCATAATTGTAATGATGCTATAAATAGCTATAATCAAGGAAATGCTCAACGACAAAATGGATGTGACTAAAAGTAACGCTAAAATGACGAAATTGTCCCAGAATTTAAAGGAAAATAAACATATCCCCGAAAATTAAGTTACAATGGTTTAGACTAAAATGGATAAAATTAGTAACTACTTACAATATCAACTTCTGTGACGATCGTGAATAAATACCTATGTATCTATAATCAGCTGAAATTCCTATGAAATAGCACTATCTATTTATAGCTCCAACTTGTGGGTTTTTCCTTTGGAAAATCCCACTATCTTTTTATAGCCTCAGCTTGAGTGACGTTCCTGTTTATGAATTCTAGTATATATGTATAGCTACAAAATGTGGAAATCCCCAAGTCGATATTTATAGTCTCAAAATTTCCAGCGTCAGTGACGTCACTGTACTGAACACTAGGGGATAAATGTCAACAGTGTTGCAAGTGGCTGACCTGAATACACGCTACTGCAGATAGGTAGGTAGAGTGTATCTGATAGGGATAAAGTGAGTTTTTATAGGGACAAACAGAGACCAATACACACACACACACACACACACACACAACGTACGCGCGCAGACATACGCACACACACACACACACACACACACACACAGAGGGAAGAGGAAAAAACAAACCCCAAATATACTATCAACACAGAAGGGAGATTATACAAACCCCAAATAAACTATCCACACAAACGGACGCGAACGCATACAAACCCCAAATATACTATCAACACAGAAGGGAGATAAAACAAACCCCAAATAAACTATCCACACAAACGTACGCGAACGCATACAAACCCCAAATATACTATTCACACAACGTCGCTAACGCATACAAACCCCAAATATGCTATCCACACTCGGGAGGAAGAAGAAAAAAAAACAACCAAATATACGATCTACACAACGTACGCGAACAAACACACACACACACACATACACACACACAGAGGGAAGAGGCAAAAACGAACCCCAACTATACTATCAACACAGAAGGGAGATAATACAAACCCCAAATAAACTATCCACACAAACGTACGCGAACGCATACAAACCCCAAATATACTATCAACACAGAGTGAAGAAGAAAAAGTTTTTTGAAAGCACCTAAGCCCTCACCTGCAATGACCAACTCTGCCAAACACCTACACCACACCCCCACTCCCAACACTACAAAACCCATTTAACCCGTTATTTTATGGCATCAGTGTGTGATTTAGAAAACATCAAGACACAAAATGATGGATGATTTTTAATTACTCCTGGGGAAGGAAAGAGAGCCTCATCCCCCCAGGCTTTTATGTACTCACAGACTACTTTTAAATTTAGCCAATCAGGTGTAGGACTAACTAGTCCTTAACAACCTGACTGAAAGGCTTTAAACATGAGTGGGAATTGTCTCACCACACACTCATTTTTCTGTCCGAGCGTGGTAAAGGAGGAAAAAGGTGCTCAGCAAGACAGCCATGGATGTTAAGTACTCACCAAAACGCTAGCCCGTACTTATTTCAAATCAAGTCGTGTCACCAAAAAAGACGACGTGTACGACATCAAAGGCATTGTCGAACGCAGAATGACTCAGTGCTAACTGGCTAGGTCTGCATTTCTTGCTCCCGCTGCTGTTGCGTATATTTCTTCCCTCCACACCGAGTTCTGGGCCTAATTCTTTAAATTTCGTTGCACCCGAACTTACATTATCCATATTATCACCAACAAAAAAAAACAAAAAAAAAAAACAAAAAACGCACAGACCTAAAAGAAACACTCACTCACTTTTTACAGAACATTACTATTTTTAAAATTTTGATAAGCGACGGAAACGAACAACTTAGAGTCACACTTTCTAACCAAGATAAAGAAATCATGTGCTGATAGACTCACTTCTGTATTTTTTCTTCTAACTGACTAACATATCATAGGCAATGGAATGTTATTTCTTTTCGAGAGTATGGGGTAGCCTTAAAATTTTTTGGGGGAACTTGAAGCTATGGTGAGCACCATTTTCCTCCTTTACCACGCTCGGACAGAAAAATGAGTGTGTGGTGAGACAATTCCCACTCATGTTTAAAGCCTTTCAGTCAGGTTGTTAAGGACTAGTTAGTCCTACACCTGATTGGCTAAATTTAAAAGTAGTCTGTGAGTAAATAAAAGCCTGGGGGGATGAGGCTCTCTTTCCTTCCCCAGGAGTAATTAAAAATCACGCGGTGCGTTATTAAACCAGTGATACATGCTCCATTAGAGCGAAAATCACTTTAATTCAAGTAAGCAAGCAAGCAAGTTCGGGTACCGTCTCTAGCACTCTTGATGACACCAACTGTCTGGGTTATTTTCTTTCTTGTAAGCCCCTATGTTCCACTTCTGTTTGTGATAATAACTTGTGATACTTCACATTTTCTAAAGTGGAAATCTTTACAAGCCGTACAAAATACAAAACTTATATGACTTTGGCTTTTGACACTTGCACAGACTCTTCACTTTATAAGTGTCACGAGAAAATTGTATATCCCATTTTTACCATTTTCAAAAACACGCACACACTTGCAGCTTGACCAGAAATATGTACATCTTGTTTTGTGGATAAGTCACAGACAAGTCCAAGCATATATAGGTGGTTATGAAGGTTAGGAATATCCCCTCATTTTTTCAGAAATATCAAAGCTTGTATGTGCATTTTCCCTTTTCCACTCTATATTAGTGCTTAGATTTGTTCCAAAAAAAAAAGAAAAAAGAAACGAAACAATTTTGAAGAAAAAGAAACAACTGAATTTTGAATTCAGGTTTCTCTCTGTTTATAATTTTTTTCAAGTTGATGGTGCATGACAGAGTACATTCGCCTACCTTTCCAAAGTGAGAGGCATTTCTTCACATGTCATTGCCTTTGTTAAATTCGGTTTCATTGGTTAGTTATCGTTAATCTTTAATTTTTTTCATGCATTTCTTTTTGATAGAAGATTTAAGGCTTTCCATTGTTGTAACGGTATTTATGTTGTTTAGTCTGTTGATGAAATTATCTATAGCAAAGTGCTTAAGATTTTTCAGTTTCTTTTATTATTTCAAGCCCTACAAAAGGAGACCAAGTTTGTCTTCAAAGACGATTGAAACTCTAAATTACACGGGCGTGAAGGAAAACATCGTTGTGTTTGATCTAATCATGCTTGCCGTATCTCTTTGTGTTTTAGAGGTCATATTTCTTCTTAAGTAAATACACGCATCAATAGACAGACAGATTGGGTCATCATCCTTGAGTTTCACTGTACTTTCGGTTCTTTACTTCATACAAGCCCCAAATTTATTAGTTTGAAAACGAAAAGATAACATGCCCCTCAATACTGTAACACGTCTGTTCTGACTCTACCGATGTGAGTGTGAGTGTTTATGTCGAAATGTTTAAGTGAGATATAAAAAAAATGGTCAGTTTGAAAACGCGAACCAATACTGTGACGCTCAGTATTTTGATGTGGTAAGAGGAAATGGTACAACACACACAAAGAGGGCTTGTAAGTTCACATTTCAGTCTGTCTGCACTGTAATGGTAACAACGCAAGAACATAGGGATTATTATGCCACACAGTCCTAGAACAAAACAATGCATCACCCGTTGTAAGCCATTTCATTGGCTATACTTATTTTCTTACCGCGTTCGCTTCGAATTGACTTGAGAAGCTATTCAGACAGTGACGAGAATGGCCATGCTTTACTGGGTCAATCCTATAGGCGATTTATATAAAAAAAATATTTTTAAAAATTAAACTAATGCACGAACATTCGTACCATGGGCGATCCCATGGAAATTGTGTCCGTCTTATTGCAAAATACATCAACATTTAATTTGACCGTGCAGATCGCTAGAACAAACCTCTGATAATATACATTTTGAAAAGTGTTGTGTGACACGGATCGCCATTGTCGCTTGGTGTCTGCTTTCTTGTTCGAAAAGAGATCGTTTCGTCTTGACTATAAAAATTTAATTTGACTAAGTTTTACGCACTACTTGAACTCATACATTTACGTTGTAGGTGTAAGCCGTCTTTCTCAGTTTTCTGGAAGTTCCTTTTTGCGTTTCTCAGATATGATACTATTTTTTATGGACCGAACGAAATTTCTTTTGGCGTGAATCAGGACTCGTGGTTTTGTGGCATAATTGGAGAGCATTGATTAAAGCTCAGTTATGTCGTCTTCGAAATCGCTGACACGGATTTGAACTAACACTTCAGGTTTTGTGTGAGACGATACGGTACATCATTGCTTTTTACTTCCTCAATGAAATCGTTTCATCTTATTGCAAAATTACATTTGACTAGGTTTCATACGCAGCAGGTCCCTGTATATAAGGAGAGTGTCTTAGCGTCAGAGTATTCATTCCGCTCTCAAACGATCAAGAAGATGGAAGAGTCAGCACAGATCGACCTGCTGGTCAAATATTTGCTAAAAGTCATACGAAAGCATAATTCACATGCGAAAGTGGCAACAAAACTTACTCTTTTGATCATTGATTTGATGAGAGTCATACGAAAGTGTGTAAGTGCTAATGAAGTTTGCTATATCTGCAAAGGTAAATGGGTATTTGTCTCCAGAATACCTGCTTCGTCTAAGAAAGAGAGACAAAAGTCAAGATACCTAATATCGTTGTCAGGAGAAAGGACACTGGAATTCAGAGTGCCCTACGAGAAAAGAGAAGAAACAAAAACAAGACGAAACAGAGAAGAGGGATTCAGAAGAAGAAGAAATTGAAGATGATGAAGAACTTGTGCCAGTAAAGACATGGAAATGGAAAAATTGACAATGTGAGCCGATGCGTTGGCCCTGATGTGAAATTTCATACTACCTTCTAAAAGAAAATAGACCAGAAAGAAAACGTAAGTGTCTCTTGGTCTTGACATTGTATAATAAGGATGGCGTGTTTTGTTTTTACTCACACTTTATGAAATTGTGCTCTTTCACCTCTCTCTATCCCTCTGGATCATGTTTTAGTTAGAATTGAAATGGAAGGATGTTTTCCTTCATGCACGCTCTTTAGGCATGCAAGTCGGTAAACAATAGTCAGTCTATTCATCCATCATTTTGTGTCTTGATGTTTCCTAAATCACACACTGATGCCATAAAATAACGGGTTAAATGGGTTTTGTAGTTTTCGGAGTGGGGGTGAGGTGTAGGTGTTTGGCAGAGTTGGTCATTGCAGGTGAGGGCTTAGGTGCTTTCAAAAAACTTTTTCTTCTTCACTCTGTGTTGATAGTATATTTGGGGTTTGTATGCGTTCGCGTACGTTTGTGTGGATAGTTTATTTGGGGTTTGTATTATCTCCCTTCTGTGTTGATAGTATATTTGGGGTTTGTTTTTGCCTCTTCCCTCTGTGTGTGTGTATGTGTGTGTGTGTGTGTTTGTTCGCGTACGTTGTGTAGATCGTATATTTGGTTGTATTTTTTCTTCTTCCTCCCGAGTGTGGATAGCATATTTGGGGTTTGTATGCGTTAGCGGCGTTGTGTGAATAGTATATTTGGGGTTTGTATGCGTTCGCGTACGTTTGTGTGGATAGTTTATTTGGGGTATGTATTATCTCCCTTCTGTGTTGATAGTATATTTGGGGTTTGTTTTTTACTCTTCCCTCTGTGTGTGTGTGTGTATGTGTGTGTGTGTGTTTGTTCGCGTACGTTGTGTAGATCGTATATTTGGTTGTTTTTTTCTTCTTCCTCCCGAGTGTGGATAGCATATTTGGGGTTTGTATGCGTTAGCGACGTTGTGTGAATAGTATATTTGGGGTTTGTATGCGTTCGCGTACGTTTGTGTTGATAGTTTATTTGGGGTTTGTGTTATCTCCCTTCTGTATTGATAGTATATTTGGGGTTTGTTTTTTCCTCTTCCCTCTGTGTGTGTGTGTGTGTGTGTGTGTGTGTGTGTGCGTATGTCTGCGCGCGTACGTTGTGTGTGTGTGTGTGTCTATTGGTCTCTGTTTGTCCCTATAAAAACTCACTTTATCCCTATCAGATACACTCTGCCTACCTACCTGCAGTAGCGTGTATTCAGGTCAGCCACTTGCAACACTGTTGACATTTATCCCCTAGTGTTCAGTACAGTGACGTCACTGACGCTGGAAATTTTGAGACTATAAATATCGACTTGGGGATTTCCACATTTTGTAGCTATACATATATACTAGAATTCATAAACAGGAACGTCACTCAAACTGAGGCTATAAAAAGATAGTGTGATTTTCCAAAGGAAAAATCCACAAGTTGGAGCTATAAATAGATAGTGGGATTTCATAGGAATTTCAGCTGATTATAGATACATAGGTATTTATTCACGATCGTCACAGAAGTTGATATTGTAAGTAGTTACTAATTTTATCCATTTTAGTCTAAACCATTGTAACTTAATTTTCGGGGATATGTTTATTTTCCTTTAAATTCTGGGACAATTTCGTCATTTTAGCGTTACTTTTAGTCACATCCATTTTGTCGTTGAGCATTTCCTTGATTATAGCTATTTATAGCATCATTACAATTATGCAAATTTTTGAACACCCCAGCAAGATTTCAGGTCTTGGTAATGCTTTATATATAAATCTCACGCTTGTACTAGTGTATGTTGTTTCTGTCTCTGTTGTGTTTGACCCTCTACCATCATTGTCCCTAGACAATCCCACCATGTTCAATTCCCCTTGACGCTATACAGACCCACCATGTTTAATTTCCATATGTTCAATTCCCCTTGTCCCTAGACAGACCCAAACTCTATTCCCATGTTAATTTCCCCTTGTCGCTAGACAGACCCACACTATAGTTCCATGTTAAATTCCCCTTGTCGCTAGAGTGACCCACGATTTTTCTCCATGTTAATTTCCCTTGTCGCCAGATTGTCCCACGATTTTTCTCCATGTTAATTTTCCATTGTCGCTAGAGTTGCCCAAGGGGTCTTGTAATGCTAATTCCCATTGTCGCTAGGTTGCCCCCATTTACTACTGATGTTCGTGACTGGAAAAAGGGGGGTTTTGAGGCTTGGACCCAAGAAGTGGCTCAGTATGCACAAGAGTTGTTCAAGGAAAAAAGTTACTTTTCAACCCGTGTTAGTGACAGTGCCAGAAGAACCCGTCACCGAGAGCAACCACTCGGTTCAGGACAGGACTGTCATGGACATTCCTGAAAGGTCATTCCGGGAGGACACTTGTGTGACAATACCTCATGTAGAGAGTGTAAGAACATTACACACTGTCCCTAGGACATCTTGGTTACCCAAAACATGTTGTACAGAGACTTGTTTATATTCCACTTTGATCGTTTTGATGTGTTTTTTATTCCTGTACATGGGGCCCCGAGTGGCCGAGTGGTCTAAAGCGCTCTTCGTTACGGATCACTGCCATCTCACCTCTGTCTGCGGCGGTTCGAGTCTAAGATTCAGCCAATGTGGGTATGTGAGAAAGCTTGCCAGTAGCTTCTCGTGGGTCGGTGGTTCTTTCCGGGGTTTTCTCTGGTTCTTCCTCCACCAATAATACTGGCCGCCATGTATAGCCTATCATGTGCTGCAAAAATGGCGTTAAACCCCACAACAACAACAACAATTCCTGTACATAACTTTTTGGCTTTTTTGTATTTTTGTCTTTCGTGTTGTTCATATTTGAAACATTCAATAAACGTGTTCTGAAAAAAGTATATAAACTCTTGTCTTGTCTGTTTTCGTGTCACAAGTGACATTTCTCACACTATGGCTACTCTGCTGTCTCTGCTCCCTCTTCCTCTACTGTCAAAGTCATCGACGAATACTTAGATCGTGCCAGTTGGGAGGCTTTATATCTTCGCCATCCCTTTAACATGCTCATTGCTGGACCTAGCGGTTCAGGCAAAACCGAATTCGTCAAACGTTTGATCGAACATAAACATCATTTGATCGATCGACCACCTCAGCGGATCGTGAAGTGTTACAAAGAGTGGCAATCGGCGTATAGCCTCTTGCGAGAAAGTCAAGGCGATTCCATCGTGTTTGTGGAAGGCATTCCTAAAGAAGACGACGGCATCGACTCTGACTCCCGTCAAACCCATTTGGTCATTTTTGACGACATGTTAGGAGAAGACGAAGAAGAAATTAAACTGTGGTTCACACGCAAAGGGCGTCACCGTAATGCCAGTGTCGTTTACATCACCCAAAATTTGTTTCAACAAAGTAAAGCCCATCGCACCATCAGTCTCAATGCGCATTACGTGGTCTTGTTTAAAAGCCCTCGAGATAAATCGCAAGTGCAAGTCTTAGCCAAACAGTTAGGAACGCCTTGGCTGACTCAGGCGTACGACGATGCCACTCAAACACCACACGCCTATTTACTCGTCGATTTGAAACCTATGACCCCCCGAGGATTTGCGATTTCGTACCCACTTGTTTCACCACTGGTACCAAGACGGAGGGCCTGTCCTGTACACGTCTCCGTCCTCGACTTAATTTCACTCCACATAAAATAATCTATAAAAACCTCAGACCCTTTTCGTCTGTCTCACACAACGTCAACATGACGTCCCTTCAGTCGCATCTTCCCGTCAAATTGATTCGTGCCTTGTATGGCATCAGTCGAGAAAAAAATCCACAAATACGAGCTCGTGTCTTAGAAGCTAGTCTCAAAGAAGTCGTACGATGGTTCACGGTGACGGCACGTCAATTACTCCAAGGAATCATTCAGATTCCTCATCAAACCAAACGCTTTTTTGATCGAAACAAAGTTGCTTTGGTCCAACTGGCCGATCCCCGCATCGACACTCAAACCAAAAAACAAATCATTTTGAAACCTGGAGGGAGCGTTACTCTAGGAGGGGTCATCATTCGTTCTCTCTTAAGATGGGATCCTAATGCCCCCAAACTTCTCCCCAAGAAAAAAGTCAAACGAAGCCCCAAGAAGAAGAAAAAGACCAGGTCCCCAAGAAGAACTTCTCCAGTGGCGGGACCCTCCTCTTACCAGACACCACCACACCGGAAAAAGAAAAGAAGCCCCCAGAAAAGAAACAGAGAAAAAGTCCCCAGAAAAAGAAAAGTCCACAGAAGAAAACTATTCGCAAGAGAGGCACTTCGGCCAGGACGCAACTTTACACTCGCAAACCACGACCTGCCACGGCGGTGACCGCGTCTCCGGCAGCCTCACGTTCATCCACTTCTCCGTTGATGACACCAAGAACTGAAGAGTACTTGGAGACGTTGATCACACCAAGAACTTCTCTGTTGATGACCCCAAAAAGAACTTCCCCAGTGGCAGGACCCTCCAATTTAGTGGCAGTGGCTGCTGATCACAAAGTACCTTCTCCCAAAACCAAAGTTCAAGAAAGATCGGGCATGTTACAAAGTTTACTGGATTTGTCCAAGCAAGAACTGGCTCGATTTAGTCCGTTGCGTACCCCTGCACGACGTGTCATGCCTGTCCTCAAATTGATACGAGGTAAAGACAATCAGTGGCGACGCGTTCCAGTATGAAAAAGGCCTGTGACCAAGTAGGGTATCAGTGTTTTTGGTGCTCCTGAAGACTCAAAGATGTCACCCTCCAGAAAACCCCAAGGAAAGAAAAGGAAAGGACTACCACCACGTTTAGTCAAACATGGGGACATGTTATCTGTCCTGTCCAAAGCTTCTCCACCCCTACGAAAAAAACTGATTCAATCGGCCTCCAAAGAGGTCATCGATACCGTGTGCGAATGTTGTTTGAACGTCTTGAAAGGCACGATCCCTTTGTCCAAACACCAGAGAAAATGCTTAGGCAAACATCGTCACGTTCTTCGCCAAATGGTTCAAAAGAAAATTCCCATTCGTCAAAAGAAGAAGATGTTGGTCCAACGTGGAGGCATTTTACCCCTCTTGTTAGGTCCCTTACTGAAAGGAGTCTTGGGAACCATGTTGGGAGGACTAGTTCGAGCAAGATAAAGAGGCCCTCGGAAGTCCCAAGATCTCAGAATTGACCCTTGACAACCCCATGGAAGGACGAAAACATGGCTTTAGTGCCTTACAAACGATGGATGGAATACCATCGGTGGCAAGAACAACGCACCCCGCATTTACCCCCCAATCCCAATTTGAGCGAGATGTCCCAGTTACAACACGAATTACAGTCCTTGATGGATCGCCAAGATTTGTCCGAAACAGAAAAATCGCAAAAGTACGGTCAACTCTTGCAACGACTGCAACTCTTTCACCAGAAAGCTTTAGACGAAACAGCTCTACCCACTCTGAAAGATTTTAAGACCTTGATGAAAAGTCCAGCACCATCACCATCACCAGTACCAGTACCACCACTACCCGTGACCAAGACAGAAAAAGGAGAAGAAGAAGAAGAAGAAGGGTTTCAAACTCCACCAGAAAAGGTACGCAAGTTAACAACACCACCTACCTCCAGAATTGCATGGATTAAAAAGATGATGGCCACCCCTTCTTCATCACAAGAGAAAAAGAAAGTGAAGACAGAAGTGAAGACAGAAGTGAAACAAGAACCGATATCCCCCGCTCAGACATCCTCCTCTTCGACACCTATTGCCGGTCGCACACGCAAAGCATTGCAATCCAAGAAAGTACCCCAAGAGAAAAAGAGTAGCATTCTACAAGAGTGGGTGTCTTATTAACACACAAACACAAAAAAGGAAAAAGTCTTAGCCAGCACTTACTACAATCCCTCCCATCCTGCAGGTTACGCAGGAGTTCAAAAATTGTATCGTGTTGCCAAAACTCGACTGAAAAGTCTCCGTTTACCTCAAGTGCAACGATGGTTACAAGAACAAGCTACCTACACTTTACACAAACCCATTCGACGCAAGTTTGCCAGAAGTCGCACCCGAGTGGAAGGCATCGATCATCAATGGCAAACTGATTTAGCCGATGTCTCTCATTTGGCCAGCAACAATGGTGGCTACAAATATTTGTTTTGTGTCATCGACGTCTTTTCCACATTTGCCTGGGTCGTGCCCTTGACTTCCAAATCGAGCAGCGAGTTAGTGCGAGCCCTGCAACGGGTGTTGAAACAAAGCGGTCGTCACCCTCTTCGGTGGCAAACGGACAAAGGCACCGAATTTCTGAACCAAGCTTTCCAAAAAGAATTAAAGAAACGTGACATTCATTTTTTTACCACCGAGAATCCCGAAACCAAAGCCAGCATCGTGGAACATTTTCAACGTACTTTGAAAGAACGCATGTGGAAATATTTTACACATCACCACACTCTGAAGTACATCGACATCTTACCGCACCTGGTGCAAGCGTACAACCAATCTTACCATCGAAGCATCGGACGTGCCCCGCAAGAAGTAACTCCCGACAACGAAGTGCTGGTGTTTGAGCGCCTGTTTGGTACGTCCCCGACGAGGGCTGTCCCCAAGAAAAGTGGAGTGTTTGCCGTAGGAGATTGGGTGCGCATTGGCAAAACCAAACGCACTTTCGACAAAGGTTACTTACCTAACTGGACGACCGAATTGTTTCGTGTCACTGGACGAGTGCATGGCCGTCATCCTGCCGTCTTTAAATTGGAAGACATGAACGGAGAAGTGCTCAAAGGAACGTTTTATTTGCCCGAGTTACAACGTGTCACCAAAAAAGAAGACGACGTGTACGACATCGAAAGCATTCTCGAACGCAGAACCCGTAAAGTGGGCAAACGACGTGTCAAAGAAGTCAAAGTACGTTGGAAAGGATATCCACCCAGTTTTGATTCTTGGATCGACGCTTCGCAAGTCATCGACTATAAAAAGAAGTGACCATCATGCCTTTTCACACAGACGCAGCTACGTCGACCACTCCTTCACCTAGTTCTTCTGTGCAAGATTTACAAAAACAACCCTTGTGGGTGTGGTGTGGAGAACGTGTGCCTAAAACGCAAATCGTCTTTTTCTGCCAAATCTTCGTGGTGTATTGTGTCATCGGGGCAGCTATTGCCAATTTGAGTTTGCAACAAGGAGACAAACAATTGTGGACCATTTTATTGAGCAGTTGCATCGGTTACCTGCTTCCCAATCCCTCCCTGAAATTCTCCTCGAACGGGAACCACGGGAACCTTGTGTCCAGTGCCAGTGCCAGTCACCACTCCAATAACAACCACAACCAGAACCCCATTTTAGGCGGAGACACGCCTCTGACGTCCAGTAACCCCTCGGACAGCCACAGAACTCTGGAATTATGAGTCACCAAAACCAATTTTGCTTAACCTTACCCAGTGACAGTTCCATGGAGGTGTTTCCCAACAACATGTTGTGCTGTTACACAGCCAAATTACCGCAGGCCATCCAGTTAGATCACGAAACCCATTGGGAAGTGGCTTTAGTGGAAATGATTCACCCTACACAAATCCAAAACATCACCGAAAAGCAAAACACTTTTGAGGTCGAAATCCTGAACCAACAATTCCAAGAAACCGTGAATTACATCGGGTTTTCAGGCAACGTAAAACCAGCCAACAATCCACTCTTCAGTATCTACACCTTGAAAATTCCGTCAGGGTTTTATTTTAGTGGCCAACATTTGGTGGACACCATTGCTTCCAGGTTCGAGTTAGCCTTTGGCAAAGCCCTGAACAGAATCAAAAAAGTGTCACCCTGGAGTACCATAAAGTGGCTCGTCGCTTACTGATGAAATTTCAGGATACCCAAACGTTGTCCATCAGTTTTAATCGTGACTTGTTTGATATTTTAGGTGGAGACATAAAAATGGCTCCAAATTTTAAACCGAAGATCAACAGCAATATGGAATTTTAAAAGTTTTTTCGATTCCCTGTAGAACTGAACCAAGGACTGAATTTGATGTTTGTGTACTCCGATGTGGTGGAATATAACGTGGTGGGACACACCTCTGTGCCGTTACTGCGTGTCATTCCTTTCAAGGTGGATAGTACCACGTCCAGTGACGAGGAAAGTGGAAACACTTACCACGTTCACCGCGAATTTGTACATCCTCACTATTTGCCTGTCAGTAAGTCGTATTTGGACAAGGTCAACATTGCTATAAAAGGAGATCTGGGGCAAAATATTCCATTCACCAAAGGAAAAGTCACGGTGAAACTCCATTTTCGAAAACGGTTCTCTCACGACTCGTAAGTCATGTATCCAGTGTACCGAAGGGTTGCTCGACAGCGAGGACACGGTTTAGGAGATATGCTGAAATCGGCCTTTCGTTCGGTGGCCCCGGTGTTGAACCGATGGTGACACGCGGATTGTACGCCTTGAAAGATGCGGCGCTGACACAAGGCAAAGAATTTCTCCAAAATGTCATCATCGACAAACAAAACCCTAAAGAAGCCTTCATGAGGGCTGGCAAAAATGTCTTGCTGCAAACGGGCAAAGACCTTTTGGGCCGACGAGAAACACCTATAAATGCCCTGCACGCTACCGAGTCAGGCATTCAGCAAGGACAAGGCAGAAAGAGACGACGAAGAAAACACCCTTTCACCAGACTTCACACGTCTAAAGCTAGAAAGGCCAAGAAAAGAAGAACCGTTCGAGACTTAGACGTTTTCGATTATTGAGAAAGAGACAAAAATGATGCACCGAGAGTCTTGCGCCTGTTCCAAGTCGGAACTGGATCTGTTTGGCATGCCCCCCACCATGATGACCATGCAAGAATCCCAATGGGTGGAATTTCATCCCGTCTCCTCATTGACCGATTCCGCTCCCATCGAGTTTGAAATCAAAGGACAGCCCGAAGATTACATCGATCTGAATAGCAGTTACTTGTACCTGAAAGTCAAAGTTCTAGATAAGACAGGAGGTGATATAGACACTGAAGCAGTAGCTCCCGTCAACAATTTCATGCATTTATTGTTCAGTGGTGTGGACTTGTACTTGAATAACAAACTAGTCAGTAGCAGCATGGATACTTACCCTTATCGTGCCTACCTGGAAAATCTCTTGACGTACGGAATAGACGCCAAGAACACTCATCTCAATGCCTGTGTGGTATGGGAAGCTAACGAAGCAGGCCAGTTTGAAACATTAGAAACTGATACAACTGATAAAAAGAAAGAATACAATGAGGGATTTGTAGAACGAAGAAACAAAATCAAAGATGGACAGAGTTTAGAACTGATGGATCGTTTGCATTTGGACATGTGGTTGCAAGAGAAATATTTGCTAACCGGAGTGGATGTCCGCCTGAGACTGAACAGGAGCAGTAGCGCTTTCCATTCAATGGCTGGTGCTGACGATTACAAAAGCAAAATCCAAGAAGCCAGACTCTACGTACGCCGTGTGGAAGTGTTACCTAAAGTGGGAAACGACATAAGTCAGACGTTGAGCAGAACGACCGCCAAGTATCCCATACGACGCGTGGAAGTGAAAACCTTCACCATTCCCAAGGGACAGCGATCCATGATCGAAGATCATCTGTTCCAAGGACAGTTACCCAAACGTTTGATCGTTGGTATCGTCGAGAATACAGCCTTCAACGGAGCTGCCGAAAAAAATCCTTTCTACTTTCAACACTTTGGCGTGTCCAAGATCGAAGTCAGTCGCGATGGTAAGACCTTGTGTACCCGACCTTTCGAACCTGACTTTACCAAGAAGAATTACTTGAGATCGTACTTGTCCCTGTACGAAGCCACTGGTCAGTTAGGAACCAACACCAGTCACGGTATTACGTACAAGGATTATGCAGGAGGCTATGCTTTGTGGGCTTTTGATTTCACTCCAGACCAAGGCAGCGACGAGGGACATTTCCACCCTATAAAATCGGGTCAGATTCGAGTGGAAATTCAGTTTGCAAACCGAGTCCCTGATGAAACGGTGAACGTCATCCTGTATGCAGAATTCGATAATACCATAGAAATCAACAGTTTGAGAGAAGTCATTCTAGACTATTAGAAGCCATGGAAGACTGTTATCCCTCTTTACCTAGTGGAGAAATTTGGAGATGGAATGTGAGGAGACCATGGAAAAAGAAGAAGTGATCATGATGAAGTCAAGATGGTCAGAACAAGAAGCCCATTTAGTCTCCTGTTTTGCCAAACACTTGGTCGAAAAAATGACGGAATTGATCAAGAAAAATTGCTATGGATGTCAAAACGATCATCCCAGTCAAATTCAACACGATAAATGCCTGATGCTGAGTCAAGAAGAAAAACTGAACGAGTATCTGGACGAAGCTTGGAGTCTCATCTCAGACGAAGTCGTGTTGCACCAGTGGTATAAAGACTTGCGTGGACATTCTTGTCCACCATTAACCACACAAGAGATCCATCGTATCGAAGCTCTCCTGAATCAGAGTGAGGAGACGAAGCGAAGAAACGGTTATTTGTCAGACATTTTCAAGCAAAATGTCAGGATCGAATTGATGACTTATTATTACCTGTGAAGAAAAAACAAAACATGGATACATGAGAACTTTATTACCTTTTGAACCACAGTTCGCATACGGCTTCTTGGAATCCTGTCGTCTGTGCTAAAGATGAACTCCCTCATCGCAAACCTCAAGACCATCAAGCTTATGTGATCAACACGGACGACAGTCATCTCCCAGGAACCCACTGGGTAGCCGTTTACTTTCCTCAAGAAGGATGTGTGGAATATTTCGATTCGTACGGATTGCCCCCTTTGGAAGACGATATCATTGACTTTATGAGAAGAAATGCTCAGACCACCCGATTCAATAATGTGAAATTACAAGGCACAGATTCCTTGGTGTGTGGACAATATTGCGTGTATTTTCTGCATCATCGCAGCCTGGGCTATTCCTTAGAACATTTAGTGACTCATTTTGATCCTCGTTCTTCTTCAAGAAACGATGTGAAAGTAGATCGATGGTTTTGTGACCATTATGCTTATCTTTTGTCTCAAGCTAGGAAACGTAGTGTCCATCAATGGCCTAATGACTTCCAACAGTGGAAATCACAATTTCATTCACAACGTTGTCAGCCCTGTTTAAAGTAGACTGTAAATTGAAAAAAATGTTTGTGATTTGAAAAAAATGTTTGATGTTATAGTGTTGGATTATTGTTAAAAAATGTTAGAGTTGTTGTTTAGTGTTAAGTGATTTTTGAATAAAAAATGTTGTGTTTTGAAAAAAATGTTTGATGTTATAGTGTTGGATTATTGTTAAAAAAATGTTAGAGTTGTTGTTTAGTGTTAAGTGATTTTTGAATAAAAAATGTTGTGTTTTGAAAAAAATGCCTTTGTCGTTTGTTTGGCTATAAGAATGTTTGATTGATGCTCTTTAATTTCTTACTATCCCTCTCATGACACTCATTGAACGTTCCGGCTCGAAAACCGTGGAGGGATGTTTTCCTTCACGTCCGCGCTTTGACTTTAAGAACCGGGGAAGTTTCCAGTCTAACCATCCATTGTCGACTCATCCTCCTACGAAGATGTGCTCCAAACTAGCTAAGCTAAACGAAGCCTACGTAAATTTGCATAGGGTCAGACACAGTCTGATACCGAAGCCAGAAGAGATAGAGAATGTGAGAATGTTAAAAGTCACTGAAGACCTGATAGAAGAGCTCTTCAGAGAAGAAGTGAACAGCGAGAAAGAAGAATGGACACAGAAGTACAGACTTCAGAGACAGCAGCAACAGCAACAACAACAACAACAACAACAACAGCAGCAGCAACCTGAACCTGACAGAGGCTTTGTCGATTGTCGTATCGACACCAAAGAGTTCTTCTTCTCTTTCCGAAGAAGCAGACCTATCGCCAGAAAGTCCATCCTCAGAGGACATCGCATTCTTAGAAACTAAAAGATTGCCATAGCAAACAAAAAAACAGCCCTTTTCAGGGCTACCCCAATACTCTAGAAAAGAAATAACCATCAATTTGCCAATGTGTGTAGGTAGAGTAGTGTGAATATAAACACTAACTCTTTTTTATAGTGTGAGGGTATGTGTTTGTGTATAGGATTGTGTGTTAGTAAGTGCTCACGTACGTTGGTGTGGATAGTAAATTAAGATCATGTCTTTTATTTGGTGTTTGAGGTGTGGGGAGAGTAGATTTAAGGTTAGATTACTTTGCGTATGTGGATAGTATATTGAAGTGATTAATGAAAAATTTTTTTAGAATAGTGATGGGTAGTATAAAAAAGTGAGTGAGTGTTTCTTTTAGGTCCGCGCGTTGTTTGGTCATGATCTAGGTAAGATCAATTTTATGTTTTTAGGGGGATGTTTTCCTTCACGTCCGCACTTTTAGTATAAATTGAAACTCGTACGGCAGTCCAGCTACCCTTGTTGATTGATCAACACCAGAATGAACACCAGACTAGCGAAACTGTTGGAACTTCATGTGCATCTGGAATATACCAGGCGCCTGTTGAACGAACTGGCCGCGGAGGCCATTGTGGAAGAGGGAAGGATGAGAGAGGGGGAGAGAAGAAACAAAGAAGAGGAGGAGAGAAGATACAAAGAAGAGGAAGAGGAAAGAAGAAACAAAGAAGAGGAGGAGAGAAGATACAAAGAAGAGGATGAGGAGAGAAGAACCAAAGAAGAGGAGGAAAAGGAGAGAAGAAGAAGAAGAAATTTCAGAATCCCAGAGACAGAAAATTGGGATTCTGAAGCTATTTATCCTGCCTCTGCTCTCTCCCCAAAGAAAGTAAAAAGCAACTGGGGAACAAGATGTGTATGTGGCGCCAGGCCTGGAAGGTGCCACCATTAACCAGGTGTCCATGAAGTTCCACAAAAAAAACCCAGCCCTTTTCAGGGCTACCCAATACTCTAGAAAAGAAATAACCATCAATTTGCCAATGTGTGTAGGTAGAGTAGTGTGAATATAAACACTGACTCTTTTTTTCATAGTGTGAGTGTATCTGTTTGTGTGTGTGTTTGTGTTTGTGTTTGTAACTGATCACGTAAGTTGTTTGAATAGTAGATTATGGGTTTGTTTATTGTTTCTTAGCGTATGTGGAGAGTATAGTTAGGGTTTTGTAAACGCTCACGTACGATTGTGTGGATAGTAGATTATGGATTTAGTTTTAATGATTTGCTTGTGTAAATAGTAGATTTGGGGATTGCTTATTGATGGTTCACGTATGTGGATAGTAGATCATATGAAATGAGAAAAGTAGGGGGATGTTTTCCTTCACGTCCGCGCTTTTTGCATAAGCACCCACAGTATTCGTCGTTCAAACCATTCTACGGAGAAGATGGCTTCAAACCACCTGGATAAAATGCAAACATTGCAAGACGTCCTGGACAATTTGGGCATGATGGAACAAATGCTAGTGAGACTAAATGAAGACCACTGTTCTTATAGTCCCCATAGGGTAAAGATGGAAATTAATAACTTAAGAAAAGTAAAGGACATGATAAGTGGTGTAATGAAAGAGATAAAGGAGGAGAAGGAGGATGAAGAGGAAAGGATAAGGATAAGAGAATGGAATGAAAAAATTGAAAAAGAAGAAGAAAATGAGAAGAGGAAGAAGGAAGAGGAGGAGAAGAAGAAAGAAGAGAAACAAAAGGAAGAGAAGAAGAGAAAGAGTGTAGGAGAGAAAATAAGAAGTTGGTGGAGAAAAAGAAGAAATTAGAAGCAGAAGAAAAACCAAAGGCCCTTTTCAGGGCCACCCACATTTCTCGAAAAGAGAATGACTTTCAATTGCATACCCCTTTTTTATTTTTAAAAAAAAAAAAAAGAAATCCCATGTTCAATTTCCCTTGACGCTATACAGTCCCACCCTGTTTAAATTCCTTTGACGCTATACAGTCTCTATTCCCATGTTCAATTCCTCTTGAGGCTATATCGTCCCACGATTTTTCTCCATGTTAAATTCCATTGAGGCTATATGTTCCCACGATTTTTCTCCATGTTAAATTTCCATTGAGGCTATATGTTCCCAGGGGGGTCTGTAATGCTAATTCCCACTGAGGCTCTAGTATCCCCATATACTACTAAGGTGATGTTTATTTTCAAACGGTACAATTTCGAAACCAAAAAAAAAAATATAGCAAAAAGTATTTGAAAATATCACTGTCTTTTTATCTTCTCTTCTCGTGTCGTCTGTAGCATAATAACTCGCGTGTCATGACCCTAAGATCAAGTGATCAAACTTTGCATACAGAGGAGAATAATTTTATTTATTGTTACGAAAACATATGATGACCATAACATTCTTGTCTTTTTAAGTAATATACGGGTTCTTGATGTGACGAGTATCAAATATTTGGTACGAAAGAACTTCTTTGCAGTTTCTTTTAAGAGCAAAATGATCGTGTCTATAAGATTCAGTCAGGACGCTCCCAAGTTTAGATTATTAATACAGTGCAATAAGTCCAGATGTGCCCCATGGATGGTATTTTAAACTTCCTTGCGGATCTTTAATACTTAGTGTAGAGTTATTAATAAGACAGTCTACTAAAGTCTACCATTTGTATGTACATAAAATATGAATCAAAATATAATTTTGATGCACAAGAGACACCCCTCTTTAGAAGTATGGGGACTATAAAACCTAAACCTAATTTATCACATTATTTGTATGTAAAATTTCTGTGCAATTTAGGACACCAACATTTATACACCAATTTAAAATGCCAACATTTATTCAAGGAACTGGATGTAAAAAATAAAATTCTGTTAAGCATATAATCGTTGAATTATACATTTTATCCACAATTAATATTTTTGCGCCAATGTAAAATATCATAGTTTATTAAACTAACATTATAAAGTGTGTATTTCAGATAAAATAAAATATCTTTTCTGTCATGAAATAGTAAAATGTTCATTTCGTATACCATTGTAAAGAATATATTATGCAATAACATGCAGCTAGTTTATGGACAGCTTCTCAAAAAATATTTCAGTTTTAAGTGTTACCATCCCACACCTACGCTTAACATATCCATTTTGGAGACCTCTGCTTACTATGGCGACCTCTGCTCACCATGGCGACCTCTGCTTAATATGGTGACATCTGCTTGCTATGGCGACCTCTGCTAATGATGGCGACCTCTGCTTACTATGGCGACCTCTACTTACTATGGCTACCTCTGCTCATGATGGCGACCTCTTCTTACTATAGTGACATCTGCTTACTATGGCGATCTCTACTCACCATGGCGACCTCTGCTCATAATAGTCTAAACAAGATTTTTGTTCTTCGAAATCAGTTTGAAAATGTTCATATGCGTGAGATAACTGTGTCTTCCGTCTATATTATCGCGAACTACAAAATTGCGTCAGTTCACAACAGGATCTCAGAGGTAGACAAGTTAAGCTCATTTTTCGTGTGAATGTAAAAAGATGTTGTGTTCAGTTTCATGGTATAAACGGTTTAGTAATTTGTTCTCATTTAATTTTATGGTGATCCATACCCCCTCCATGATCCTCGTCCCCCACCATTGGTCAGTGGCTGCAAATACTAAGTCCACCCACCATTGGTCCCCGTCAGTGGCTGCAAATACTAAGTCCACCCACCACTGGTCCCCGTCAGTGGCTGCAAATAATAAGTCCATTAAAATGTGAGACGTTTAATATTGTGTCCGAACTACTCTGATAACAAAGTAATAATCGATAAATCTTCCTTCATTCAAAAATTATATTTTTGCTCTGACTGGAACTTTTGTTGTCGTCCTTGAGTGTTTTAAAATGTATTGGAACCTGGCTGTCACTGCCTGGAACATGAATCTCTTAGTAACAATCAAAGTACAGAGAGCTTATGTCATTTATTGTTGTGTGACGTAATAGTTGAACACTAATGGATATAGCATTTTATTAAGTATTGAAAAGACACAATCTCAGTAAAAGCATTTCGACTACTTCAAGTTTGCTAAACTCGTTTTCGGTATAATTTGTAAATCTCTTTCATATATCGTGAAAATTATGGATGTGGTAAATATAAATTCAGGGTTACTCTGTAAAATATCTTTTTAAATCGTACAAAACCTTCCTGTGTAAAGCTAAATAACTGTCACGTTAGTTTTCAAAAACTTTTATTTTCTGACCCTCGAATTATCAAATATTTCATAATTTTATTGGTTGTTTAAATTATTGCTTAGTGTTTAGCATACACGCTATTATTCCCGTAATCAAGACATTTATATAGATAGACTGGTTGATACAAATATAAATAGGTAAATTGCGATTTCGGTAGGTAGACTGATAGATACACATTTCTTTCTGCGAACCAGCCATTCTGCAATAAAGCCGAAAACAAAAATGAACACTTGCATGAATACATACAAAAATGTCGGAAGATACCTGTTGAAATAATTTGTAGTCAACCCTTAAAAGCCTAATACGGGCATCTAATCACTGATTTAGTTTTTCTCTCTCAATGTGATATTGTTTTAATTACTAGCATTTGGTCTCCACGATTCCATAGACTCGTCAGTAATCGTAGCGGTTAGTTAACGATCTAGGTTTAGTATAGATTCTAGGCCTAGTCTATGTGATTATAATCTAACCTTTAGTAGTTTAGGCAAATGGATCAAGCATATTCATAACATGTTTCATCCGGTCTTTAAAATATAAATTTTGCCACAATACGTTATAGAGATATATGCTACATACATACGCTCAATAATTCAATACGATATGAAAATATGTTATGGTGATTGGGCCGAAGACTTGTAAACTGGAAAAAATATCTCTGACTAGAAGCAGAGATAATTATGACTGATATTTGCTGTCATCGGCTCTTAAACTAAATCTGTTACTTCCATGACGTTTATCGGAGTTTGTCGTTCTGATCTTAAACTAAATCTGTTACTTCCATGACGTTTATCGGAGTTTGTCGTTCTGATCTTGCTCAACCTTCCCACCACGTCACAAGTGGCTAACTTGACAAAGAAACATAATCCAAAAAAATTGGAATAACTTTGTTCGAATTAAAGATAGACATGATATAAATAGTGATTCATTATTATGCTCCTATTTGGAATGTAAGTAACTATTATGTCTAGAGAAGTAAAGTAGAGGTTAAACGTAATTGCCTATTTATGTCTTAGCTGTTTACAATAAAGTATGTAGCGTGCATGCTAAAATTAGAAACAACAGTAACAGTTTACATTATTATTTATATTCTAACTATATGAAATATAATCTAATTTGTGCTTGTTATGAAGGAATGGCAAATGCATGTTATTGTTTATTTATTTGCAAACAATATATAGTAGAACATCGAACATTAGTTCAAAGTCTAAGGCATCTATTTATATCATCGATTACAAATATTGCATTATCTGGATCATCAGAGGATAATACACATAATGCTATAGGCTAATTTGACTTATTCCAAATATATACTGAAGAAAAGCTTTATATAATTAAGAAGGATACAAAATGTTGTTTCTCCACTCAGTTAAGAAGTGCCACGTTCATAAACAAAATCTTGACGTTTCTCATTCCTAGTTATTGTTTTGTGCAAATTGATTTTTGGTGCAAGTACATCTACCATTAATCTGCCCGGATCATTAATTTATTAATTTTTATTCAAAGATATAATTCCCCCAATCACCCGTCTCTCTCTCTCTCTCTCTCTCTCTCTCTCTCTCTCTCTCTCTCTCTCTCTCTCTCTCATATATGCAATTGCACAAGTCACTCTTGATCACATAGAGTTACATTACATATTTAACAAGCAACAATCACAAAGCTAACTTGATACATTACTGTTTAGTACGATCATCCAAGGTGTTGTGTAGTTCCATGCCTGAATTGCGAGATTAGGGCGTAAAAATTCGATCACGAATATACATGAGTGGCAAAAGATTGGCCGATAAGAGAGTTCTTTTGTACAGAAGATCTCAAGTGGAGTGTAAAAGAGATAGTTCACTGACATATAATACTAACCTATAACCATTAAGATAACCAGTTCGTTAAAAAGGTGATTTATTCCCTTTGAAGATAACCTCTGACCTAATTTAGTGAAAAACGAGGAATAACAAATAAATCTTCAACGTGGAATTAGATTCTAACTAGAACCCCATTTTTGTTTGATCATCAGATATAACACAATTTTACAACTGTGAAATTTCTATTATTTTTCTTTTTTTAATTTGCTCCTATGTTATCACTTTTCAATTTACTAGTACGAAAACCCATGCTTTAATGTCCGCCTTACCTACCCATGACGTCAAAAAATATTTTGCTTCGAATCTGTCTTTTATTAAATACAATGAAAATGTATATAGTAAATGCAAATTTGAAGCTGTGTTCGTACTTGGATGAATCTTTGTATTATATTATATTATATTATATTATATTATATTATATTATATTATATTATATTATAATATATTATATTTTATATTATATTATATTATATTATGTTTTTTATGTTATGTTATTTTATATTATACTATATTAACGAATATTCAGAACCAGTTACAGTTTTCCTGAATTACAATTGAAGAACAATAAATATGAGACAAACTGCGAATAATACACATGGGTATATGGTGCTGCGTCACGTAACAATTTCTTTAATTACCCGAAAGATGAAAACTTGTTCGTTTTGAAGAAAACATATCCCGATATCTCACATTTTCAAATCGAATTACTTGAGCATTGAGCAGAAAGTTCATGCAATGATACACAACACTAGCGAAAACATCACTGATTTGATTTCACTTTTTACAGTTGCAGATGGCACCGACATTTTTCAATCCAAAGGAACAATGATTGCATTGTGTAACACTAAAATTAAATAATGATGCATATCTACCGTGGATATAAAAGAGAGATTTTCCCATAATAGGTAGAAATTATGCTGCCTTTAGAAGACAGAATAAGTTTTTCTTATCACAACAATTTTCTTCTCTGTTATCAGAACAAGACTAATAATACATTATTTCACTCATTGTCAATTACTGGATAGATGTCAATAAAGTTAGAATTTTCAAATCTATTCATGTCGCCAAGACATGTTTGTCGTCCATTCCAGTCCAAAAGAAAATGCCCTGAAATGTAAATGTCTTTTAACCCAAAGTGTAATAACAAATTCAATAATAAAGATCAAAGAATAAAGATCGTAAGCACTATTCTAAATTTTGCTTAATGCTTATATCCCATAATTAATATGGATGCGTTTCTTCATCTCCTTGTTTTGGAAATGAGAACAATTAGACTTTTTCTCAGCTGTCTTGCTCCACTGTTTTTGAACTAACCGCCATCAAGTGATACTCGCCAGTCAACCCGTTTATGCTACGATGGATCCTCATTAATTGCTTTAAATGATCACTCCTTGGCTCTCCACACTACATTGTACTCTAGACAAAACTAACAGGGACTACATTCATCATTACCTAAATGTAAACAGAAGCGAAAAAAGAAACGTTGTTTCAAAGCTGGCCGGCGTAGAACAGGAAGAAGAATTCCAGTTATTTCCCTCATTTCGGCTCAACAATTTAAACAAAATTCGATCGATCGTTAATTTAGATAACCTAATTCAAATCCCTATTAATTAGTCAACCTTTGTGTCAACTATCCAAGAAATACCTCTGCGCATTGTATTATTCAATGCCCAGTCAGTATTACCACCGGAAAAGCACACAGAAATAGTTAATTTTATCAACGACCAGAATATTGACGTATTTTTCCTGACAGAATCATGGCTAAAAACATCAGGCGATGAGCCCAAGTGTGCGGATCTAACACCCACTGGTTACTCCATCAAGTCGTTCCCCCGTAATTCTCGCGGAGGTGGAATTGCTGTCATCACAAAGAACTCCACGATGAAACGTCTTAACCACACCGCAACATTCAATTTCGACCACACGTTGTTTGAACTAGTCCAAACCACACTCACACTGGAGCAAAGGTCAGTCCATTTTTTCTGCCTATACCGCCCTAATCCTACTAGAAAAAACAAGCTTTCTGACTCTCTTTTCGGAGCAGTTTCTGAATCTCCTGGACTATGGAAATTCGATAGGTGGCAACCTGATTATTCTTGGAGATTTCAACTTTCACTTTGACAGTCCCGGAAACTCAAATACATCAAAACTCATAGATTCCATTAATGTTTTCAACCTCAAACAGTCAGTTAACCAACCCACCCATAAATATGGTCACATTTTAAAATGGATTCTTCATAGACCCGATGATAACATTCTACGGTCCTCCCTGGTATCCCGTGACCTTGCATCAGATCACCTCTGCATTATATGCCATCTTGACGTATCAGTCCCTAACCCTCCACCTTTATCTGCTACTAAGAGAAACCTCCGTATGATAAATAGAACCAAACTAATGCACGACATCCAAGCTAACCTAACAACTTGCTTACCTCCTACCGCAGAACAACGTGATAACTGCCTGCGTTCATTGCTTGACAAACATGCCCCAGCTACCAAGTGCAGAGTATCAATTCAAAAGTGTTCTCGATGGTATAGCAGTGTGGCAGTGTTAGGGACCAGCTTCGCACTGCTAAAAGAGACCGCCGTAAAGCTGAGAGGCTCTTCCTTTCCACCAGACTCACTATTCATAAGAAAATCTATGAAGCCGCTAAGACGAATGTCACAAATATAGTCCATGCAGCGAAATCAGCCCACTACAGTACTAAGATCATGGAAAGTTCAAGCTGCAAAGAGCTCTTTGAGATTACTAACAAGCTAATATCAAGGAACAAATCTACACCACTTCCAACTACCTTCTCTCCAGTCAACCTTCCGGACATGTTTGCAAATTGCTTCCGTGACAAAGTACAAACCATTAGAGATAAGCTTGACACCACAATTTCAATTGACTCGTCGTCACCATGCAGTTGGGATACAGAATTTGAACGACAACCATTAGCAGCATTTGAACCTGTCTGTATAGATTTCGTACGTACAATCCTGATGAAGAGTGCACCACAGTCATGTGAACTTAAACCAGTTCCAACATCACTGCTGCTTGAGTGCTTAGATCCTGTATTGCCTTCACTAACTGATGTTATTAATACCTCTCTCTCATCCAGGAAATTCCCATCATTTTTCAAAACTGCCATTATAAAGCCTCTTCTGAAGAAACCAACACTAGACCATAACGATTTAAAGAACTACCGCCCACTTTCTAATCTCCCATTCATATAAAAAAATCTTAGAAAAGGTTGTTCTATCCAAGCTTGTATCTCATCTAAATTCAAACAGTCTTTTTAGCAATGTGCAATCTGCATATCGCCTTTGCCAAGTACTGAAACTACTCTTCTAAAAGTAGTTAATGTCATTCTCTCTGCTTTGGATAGCGGAAAGATTACAGTCCTCACCCTCCTTGATTTGTCTGCAGCATTTGACACAATAGACCATGATATATTACGTCACCGTCTCCAGCATGTATTTGGCATTCATGATACAGCCTTACTGTGGTTCAATTCCTACTTGGTCAACAGGACACAAATTGTATCTGCAAATGGAATACACTCCAGCCCAGTTGATTCACAAGGGTCTGTTCTTGGACCTGTTCTCTTCATTCTGTACACTCAGTCGCTCTCAAATGTCATAGATCATCATCCAGTGTCTCACCAAGTGTACGCTGACGACACACAAATATACAAATCTAGCCACCCAACTGAAGTTGATGCTACCATCCAAGGTGTAGAGAGGTGCATTTCTGATATGAAATCACGGATGACATGTAACAAGCTACAGATGAATGATGATAAAACTGATGCCATTCTGATCACAACACAATGAGTGTCTCAGTCACATCCTTTACCTCAAAAAATAAATATCAGTCACACCAACATTAAATTCACACAGTCAGTACGAACCCTAGGTGTCACTCTGGAAAGTACTCTCACGCTGCACCAACATGTCATGAACATATGCAAGGCTGAATATCTTGAGCTGAGATGCATCAGCTCAGTTCGCAAATATCTTTCAGCTGATGCCACTAAAACACTTGTGTGTTCATTAGTACTTTCTAGACTGGACTATTGTAACTCAATTCTGTCTGGTTCATCTCAGTAACTGCTCCAGAATTTTCATAAAGTTCAAAACACAGCTGCTAGGATCATATTTAGAGTACCATGATCAGAGCACACCTCCCCGCTGCTCTGTACCCTACACTTGCTATCCATTCGATCCAGAATCAAACATAGTATTTTTTCTCTGTGCTACGTTTCACTGTCGGACTCTAGTCCAACATACCTATCCGACCTCACCCATGTGTAGACACCAGCAAGATACTTACGCTCCTCTTCTGACAATCGTATACTCATTATTCCCACTATGAAAACAAAGTCATATGGACAGCGTTCTTTTGCATACCAGGGCCCAGCAACTTGGAATGAATTGCCCACTGAACTTAGACACAATGACACAGTGATCACATTCAAGAGGGCTATCAAAACTCACTTATTTCGACTGAAAGAACAAAATTAAAGACCTAATAATGTTTCCTACCTTATATATTCTCAGCATGTTTTTTTTTTTAATGTTTTCTAATTTCATGCTGCTTGTGTTTGTGATCATATCATTATATGGTTTTTTTTTATCTTATAGGTGTTGTCTAATGTTTTAAAGCGCTTAGAGCTTCTAAAGATTAGGCGCTATACAAAGTCCTCATTATTATTATTATTATTATTATTATTGTTATCATGGTAACGTTACTGCTGAAAGGATTCCATATATCTAAACGTATGTATACCATATATCTAAACGTATATATACCATATATCTAAACGTATATATATACCATATATCTAAACGTATATATGCCATATATCTAAACGTATATATTCCATATATCTAAACGTATATATACCATATATCTAAACGTATATATACCATATATCTAAACGTATATATACCATATATCTAAACGTATGTATACCATATATCTAAACGTATATATACCATATATCTAAACGTATGTATACCATATATCTAAACGTATACATACCATATATATAAACGTATATATACCATATATCTAAACGTATACATACCATATATCTAAACGTATATATATCATATATCTAAACGTATATATACCATATATCTAAACGTATTCCATATATCTAAACGTATATATACCATATATCTAAACGTATGTATACCATATATCTAAACGTATATATACCATATATCTAAACGTATGTATACCATATATCTAAACGTATATATACCATATATCTAAACGTATGTATACCATATATCTAAACGTATACATACCATATATATAAACGTATATATACCATATATCTAAACGTATGTATATCATATATCTAAACGTATACATACCATATATATAAACGTATATATACCATATATCTAAACGTATATATACCATATATCTAAACGTATATATATCATATATCTAAACGTATATATACCATATATCTAAACGTATATATACCATATATCTAAACGTATATATACCATATATCTAAACGTATATATACCATATATCTAAACGTATATATACCATATATCTAAACGTATGTATACCATATATCTAAACGTATATATACCATATATCTAAACATATATATACCATATATCTAAACATATATATTAAGTTACATTTGCTGTGTTGAACATGTCTTAAAATGTTCAATTTCATGTTCTGGTGGCAAATGCATTTCTCTACTATGATACGATGGTAATTAAAGTTTTAAAACTTTGACCCGTAATCAAAAGCAGGGCAAATACTGGTGGAAACTTTCTAAGTCCCAAACATACTAAACAAGCTTCAATGAAAACTAAACTTGTTATCCTTTTCGAGGATTCGAAAAGGATAAATTCGGGTTCAAAAGAGCCTTGTCTGAAGATATGTCATCTTGTAAATACTTTATCTTTTCCGCTTGCAAAGTATTGACCAAGGTTTCGAAGTCACAAGGAAATGAGATGATATTTGCTAAAGATTCTGGCTAACAAATCAATATATATGTAGGCTCAAAGTAGGCTCAAAGTAGAGAAATAATTTGATTGTGTTGGGCAGGGTGGTACAACAGCTTTAACACCGTGGTCATACGGGGCAACAATGTAAAGTTCTTGGGTCATATATAAACTATAACAATTATACAATAACATTAGAACTTTTGTATGAGCGCGGGTCACTGACAAGTAATCTGCGGGAACGTAGTTGGACCACTCTGGTCTGGGTTATTGATAACACTATACGATAAAAAATGTTTTGACGTGGTGCTAAATTTTATCTGCACCCATCTTTTACTCAGTGTGGGTTCTTATAGTCACACACCATATACTGAAGAAGAGGCCAATGTATTGAAGGACACCAACATTTCAGTTGATAACGATTACGCACGAGAAATTATAGAAGAGCGAAAGAGGCTGTTGTGACAACTTCAAATCTTACGCTTAAGAAATCGGGGGACAAACATTTATACGTGGTATCCAGGAAAGCTGGTAATCAATGGCACTGTCATCAACACTGTCATCAGTGACGAATTCTTAGATTAGTAGAATGCAATAAACAGTTCTCGTAATATGTCACATTCTTACTTACAACCTTTTTAGACAAGCCAGCAAAGCAAAGCAATTTTCCTCCTAGTCAGGTACAAACACATGTATACTAACAGCAAATCGTGATCGAGCATATTCGGTATTGCTTAACAGTATACCTGAATAGTCAGAATCAAATATCAATAAAGATGAGGAACGCAAGCCTCCAAAAGAAGATACATTACGCTCCCCCCAAGACAGTGCACTCAACAAGGTCAATGAGTACCTAGCGTATGACTGGTGACGAAATAGCGAGGAGTACGGCATCAGATAAGCGAGTCAGCAGGAAAACGCTTTATTAGAAGTTGTTGATTACGATGAGCAAGGTATCAATACTATCTTAGAATAATCAATGCAACACGAACATATTGCCAATATATATGTCAAGAAACAAGTTCATATTTCCTGAGACAATCATTTCACCATCCAAGGATCTGAAAATAGACGCCAGTCATAAACAAGAGACTCATCAGTAAAATAATTTTCCACTAGAAATAGTGTTTCTTAATAGGCTTCGGTCCACTTGTTGACTTCAAATCGCACCAGTTCTTAGTTTTGGATGTGGTTCTATACAAACGTGGACAAATAAATTATCTGATTTGTCTATACAGCAGTTTGCATCAGGTGCTTTGCATAGAAAATTAAAGAAAAATATGAAAAGAAACTGTAGAGGAATCACTGTATATATTAGAGATAAGTGCCTTAAGGACAATACCGTGGGTTACGTTTTATGGTTCAGTATTTGGGAAAAACTGATTGATGTATTTTGATTAGTAATATTTTACCAGATGGATGTAGTAGGCAATCTATGGTTGATATAAATATTTGTTTACATGTTCTGGAATAAAAAGCAATTCAAATAAAGATTTAAAATATGTTATATGCGGTGACTTGATGTTGTCGTTGATGACAATATTCCATATATGTATGCACTGCCTGACGATTATATTATTGACGATTATATTATTGACGATTATAATATTAAACGATGTGTTTCACAAGATAGTGTACAACCAGAGTCGAATGGAATTCAAAATCGTGTTTTTTTGCAAGTGAACGTATAATGAATGGGCGTGTAAGTAATGCACCGTAGTAACATACATATGTGGATATATTTTAATATATAATTGTAATCATTGCAATGCGTCTCAGACCCTTTTCAGTAATGCAATATCGCTAGATGTTACTGAGCCTAATATTTTGTCAAATCATTGTGTTGTATGCTTTTCGTTAACATTTAATAGTGTTAAAGATTTCGAAGCAACTCTTATGAAAGAAAAGGAATATAAAAACATAAAGGGTAAATATGCTTGGCGAAAAGAGTTCAAGAATGAATATAAATCAAAATTAAGTGACGATTTTGCAATTTAACAAATATGAATTATTACTTATTAATAAATACTACTCGAAAATGTATAGGCTATCAATATTGTGTTTTCAGTCATTCTTTAAAAGATTTTAACAAATTTCATGATAGTGTGACAGAGAACTATGTCTAAAGAAAACTATAATCCTTGACCTAATGAGGTATGTGACTAACATTATGAGTAAATTATCGAGTTGCAAAAACACGTTAAGCAAGACAAGAAATGATCAGTGCAATATTCGACTATTAAAACGTCTCCGAAAATGTACTCATGAGTATGATTAACATAAAGTTTATAATTTCAAAATGAGACATTTAATGATGCAAAGTTGTAATAGAAAATGCTAAAAGATGAGGCGAATTATAATCCCTTAAGCATTACAATGTGTACTTTTCAAAAATACTTTAAATAAATTCAGTGATTAGATATTATACAAGACTGAATGTTTTATGCTTTACAGAAAAATATGGAAAAGGATAGTTTAACTTCCTTTTTAATGAACTAAATAAAGGTATTTCCCATCAAGAGGCAGAAAAGGCTTGGAATCATGCTGGTCCAGATATGATTATTAATGAGTTTCTTTACTACGGTAAGATATATTTTTTAATATATTCTGTAATTTATTCAAGGCTTTATTTAAAATTGGTAACTTTCCAGAAATTTACTCCAAGGGACTAGTTATACCGTTGCATAAATTGGCAATTTAGAAGATGTTAGTAATGAAAGAGGTATTATACATCTGGGTTCCGTAGGTATATTATAGATGAATTATAGGTAAATTATTCCCACGTATTCTTAATGATAAAATTAATGACTGGGCTGAAAACTATCCTGTCTTTATTGAAGCACAAGGAGGATTTAGAAACCCAACATTAGTACAGTTGACTAAATGTTAATTGTACATGGGGATTTCTCACATATTATTCTTTGATCCACGCAAAAAGTATTTTGTGGATTTAATGATTTATGGATCGTCTTAATGAGAGTTGTGGAGCATTATTGTATTTAAATGATGCAAATTTCTGATGATAATATTATATTAACAGCATCTATTCACTGAAATATAGACATGCATTGCTAATTTACAGTATCCTCTCGCAAACTTGAAGTTAAAGCTGGTAGATAGGCGAAATCATGTGGAGTTTGCTCTATTTGTTTTATCTTCCTTGACGATGAATAACATTTTATCCTTGAATGCTTATTGTAGAAAGAACTAAGAGCCCAATATAAAAAGAAATATTTCAGAAACAGCGAAAAATAAAGTTAAATTTATAGGGCGTATCAACACACAGAATTATAGAATTTTAAATAATTTAGTAACTTACATTTATAAAGCTTGAAAACCATGCTAGATCGCAAACTAATAATTGAATACTAGTAGCATAGAAATAGGTATCATAACGTGTACAGTGTCAGTTGCAAGATAAACTGCTGATATTATAGGTTGAGCAAGCGATAAGTGGGAGGATATTGATATTAAGACAAGAATGAATAGATACATGCACGGTGCTCTCAACGCACGGTCGGATTCAAATGATGTATCTACTTTGATATAAAAATGTGTGTCCTCACGTCGGGATAGCCTATCCTCATTTGTGTTAATATCAGCAGCTTTAGACCTTTTACCATTTTATACTGTTCCAATTGTAAAATCAATATTTCCATAGCATTATTCAAGTTCAAATGCCTAGCAGCGAAGGGATAAAATGTCAGAATTCTCCCTTGGAAATCAATATTTTGTCATCGGAATATCTCGTTGAACTCGCTCCACTTGCAGCTTTCCATTTGAACATAATTCTATCATATTATACCTCATTGCTCGATCTACAAAATCCTACACCTACTTACAATGTCATGATCCTCTTGTCAACATTTATTCTATATACCACTGCATTAGTTATCTGGGGCGCATTTAATTTATGTGCAATCGTTGAAAATGGCACTATACACATGCCACACTCGTGACAATTATCAGTGTCTGCGAAACTTTCAGACCATACGCAACAGTCCCATTCCTACGTCTGCAGAAGTGACTTTTTTCGGAGTGAATTGTTTGCAAAATAGTTTGAGACGACGGAAGTAGCTGGCACGCTCTAATTTTCAGGTCATTGGCGTGTGGGGTTCTGTAAAGGTAGAAGTAGGTGATGTGAAATAGTACATATATGCTAACGGAAAAAAAAAACTAATGTTCGTTGATGGCAAGTTATCTCATAATCGCAGTGTTCACGTTAGTTATTAATCTTTCCATTTTCTAAGTTCTTTGTCTCATATGTTTTGTGCGAGCGTTTGTGGATATTTTATAGAACGAGAAAGATACAAAGAAAGAATCGCCAAGACTAGGTGAAAGTGTCTTAGGTGTATATTTAGCAGAAGTTAGGTACACTGGCACCCAGTTCCTTCATTTCAGCATGACTTCACAACTGAATACAAAAAGCGCCTTTTATTTTCTCTAGACCAATTTGTAACACCTGAGAAACTGTTTCTTATATCCACTATATTTTAAGATATTTAGCTAACTTAAAATCAACGTTCACTCAGACACCGTTAAATTCCCAAGCTTAGAAAATATTAAAGTAAATAAGCAGTTACATAAAGTTTATTCGGTTTCAGCACAAATGAAGGAAAACCAGGTAAATACAGAATATGCCTTGATGGCAGGAGAGCTGCATATTTTCAGTCATCTGTTTGGAAAGATCGATATGGATACGTGGTAGCTCATCAATGGGCAATATTTTCCTCTGTGTTCTTCGGTTTCCTCCACCATGATAGGACACGTAAAAATGTGAACGTTCGGACAGTCGAAAGCGTGTTTGTATAAGTTGGAAAAACTTGTTATGCAACCGACATAAATTTGTATATTGTTACCTTACGTAATAAATCTTTTACAAAAGCATCCATTTCTCTTCCGATACATAAAACTTCAGGACAAAGCCAGTGGTAATGTCAATGCCTTTTTAAAAAATATATACTCATGGTTTGGCCTCGTGGTTTGGCCTCGTGGTTTGGCATATGAAAGCTAGAATCGTGACAAGAAAATGAATTTTTGCATTATGCACAGTATTCATTACTGTTCACGAAGTTATTCTGGAGTGGTTGATAAAACTACTTCATATAACGAACCCGAAGAAGCTGTAACTATTATCCTAATAAATTCTGATTTGTTACTGATCCTACAGCTCTACCCTGCCTACTCTACCCTACCAAAAAATTCCAACACACGTACGGCACATTACGTAAGGGTAGTTGCTTCTGCTACAGGAACCACTGTTATCCAATGAAGCACGTTAATCTGTCCTACTGCATAAAATGGTGATGCTGAAAACTAATAATAACTAAAACAAATTATGAGATATATTTTCAAACTTCTTAAGTAGGCCCAATAATAACTTAAAATACCACATGAAACGTTTTCATAGCTCTTAGCCAAGACCAGCTTAAGAAGCCAATATACAACGAATCAGATCTAGCATCTAAATGGAAACTGTGAAGCAGACAAAGTGTAATTTACGGCGATGTTTGGATATAGCCAACCTATAAACCTGCTAATCATATGGTTGACTCCGGTGGCCTAGGTGGGAGGTCGCGGGTTCGAACTCCGGCTGAATCACACCAAAGACTTGTACAAATGGTATTAGCTTATGCCCCGCTTGGCGATCAGCATTAAGGGGTTGGTGTTGGAACAAAGTGAATGGGTTTGTGCCATGATGCCCCAGTGCTAGACATCACTATAAAATGACATATTGCAGACATCGTAGCGATATGACTCAAAATGTCAAAGCTCCGATAAAAATCCAAAACGCGTACACATTCATATGTCTGATTTCTGTCAGGTTCATTATGTGAAGGTCATATTTATTGGAGATTAATTATAAAGGCACTGATCATCAAATGACGCCTTTTAAAATCAAATCAATCACGGCGACTGTTTGCTGTGTTTGGTGTATGGCATATCTTATGCTATACGGATACACACATCTAATGAAGAAGGCTAACTCATTAGCTGCTACACAGACAGTTGCATAACAATTTCAGCTGCTTAGGTCTCGACAAATTTGCTATAGTATATGATAACACGGTTTACCTGTTACCTCGTTACCTTTCTGCGCTTAAATGACAAACCTAGTTGTCCTATCGATTGAAGTGTTACTCATATATTTAGGACTATTTTCAAATGAACACGAATATGGTAAACATATATAAACGATCTTTCTCTGCAAGAGGGATGTGCCACAATGCTTTAGACATCCAACATGCTTAACACAAACTTGGCAAGCTTCGGTTTTGTTAAAACATTTATAAACAATAACTCTTATTTGAAAAAAGTAGAAAATAAATTAAAATATAGAGTTTTAAACATCTTTTGCAGTGTTTGAAGACGTTAATACTTTTTTTAATACTTGCAATTAATCCTGATTTTAAAGATGGCGTAGAAGAGAAACACCACCTATGTCTACAAGATATGCTTCTCTTATGGCGTGCCATCTGGCAAATTTCCAATTATGAAAGACTCCTATACACCAAACATAAATCTTGCTTTAACAAACAAAGTTTGAATATTTGTTATTTGCCATCTTTTAAATGAACGTCTCACCTGTGAACTTTATTTCTCGATTTGCGATATATGTCAGAAAGACCATTTTAACAGAAAATTGCTGAAGACATAAATAGGTTTCGTCTTTCAACATCTGTCATTGTGCAGTGTTAGCATCATTTTGTTGGATTATAAATTGATATCATCTAAGCATATTTGGGGATAATCTACAATGTTTCAAAGAAGATAATGTCATAAATTATATCCTACTTGACGGGAACATGTCACATATAAAAGTTCAATGGCGAGAACAAAGGCAGAATCAGTTGCAAACATTAAAAGTTAATTACTATCATTGATTCGACAAATTTCATCATCATATATCATGCAACATAATGCTGAGCTGGAACGGTAAGATAGTTAGCACACCTTTATAGATCCGAATCAATCTCTCACAGACGTTTGCGACACGAAGACTTCAGTAAATGGTCAGATTGCTCAGTAATTTAACTGACAACATCTAACAAACATATAAAACAACTCATATAAACCTTTATTTAGTCACAACGCCATAACTGTGAATCATGGTGAAAATCAACAACATTGAATTATCCACCATTGCTATACCAGATAGATAAAAGAACATATAATAATTATATACTCAGTAGGTTTCTAATTTGGGAGTTTGTACTCCTTATAAACAACCACACAAACGCACGCATGCGCGTATGCATGCTAACACAAGGTCTTCAAACGAGAAAACTGATAAAGGAAGACCATGTACTGTTTAATAGTTGATATTTATTGTAGCAATCCTGTACGTTTTCTTGGCCCGAATTGTAGTATGTCGTCTACTCAATCAGCAAAGCACATACAAACACGCTTGATTCTTATTATATTTGCGATGACATTTACATGTATGATATCTAATATTTTTTTAAATGTCGAAGTTAGCGATATCAATGCATAAGTTAATCTTATACGAAACCAAAAATATTTAATACTGTTAATTGTACTATTATATGTTGCTTATGGTACAAAATCCCAGCAATATATAACTGAGTATGTCCCAAATACCATGGTTTGTACAATGCTTGTACTCAGACAAGGTTCAGAGATTTCATTTTTATCCTGTGATTTTCTTTTTAAACGTCTGACTGGTCAAGGTGCGAGAAACTGACTGTTGCTGGTTGGGCCGACACTGATACGAGCAGATGCTCCAGGTAACCACTAATCAATCGTACTAATTACAAACAATTTCCGAGTTAGTAACGTGATATGAAAACTGGCCCATTCCCATCCAATAATTCTGTTTACTGGGTTGACATTGAATGCGTTGCTCAGCCCCCACGCATCTTTGTCCAGATTCATTTCTGTCACACTCTACTATAATAATGTTCGGACAATTTAATTACAACAATTATACAAGGCATAACACGCGTAGACCTATTTATTTAGTGTAATAATGTCATAAAATAATATAGAATTTGTTTGCTATGGCAAGGGAAGCGCGCGTAAAACACCAGCTTCGACAAATACCTTTGGTCTGGTGACAAGTCAAACATATTGTCCCAGCCTTTCGTCTATATCGAGCTAAGTCCATACATTATCATGGTTCAATGTCCACCATTATTTTGTCTGGCGGTTGAGCACAAAGAGCAGACGCAAATTTGTATCAGAATGACGGCAAGAGTACCAATTATTTTTACCCGGATGTTTCCTCATTCTGTATGAAGATGAAAAGTCGTTACTGTGTTTTTTTTTGACAATCCCAGCCTTGCCCAGTAGAGTACCCAAACTGGTAACTATATGCATAACTGCTTGAATACCCGATTGTTATTTTTCAAAGAAAATCAGATGTTTAGTTTAAAAAAATACAAGAAAGCATAGTAAGACATGTGGAACAGTGCACACATTTATGCAATGGTTATTATTTGAAAAAGAAAATCCCTCAACACGGAACGTATTAGACAAAATATTAACAACTATTTGAATCTTTTGTTGATTGAGACAGCAGAACTTGATTTGGGAGACTGAAGGCAGAAATGCTAGAATTCAAACTAAGCGTTTTGTAAATGACACAAATTGCAACAAATGTTTGTCCGTTTCTTTATTAAAATTGTACATACCACACTTACTTTTTGCAGATGTAATTCGTTAACGCTATTCAGCAAAGATGGTATTTTTAAACAGTGCATCTAATGTTCATCAGTGAGGTGGACGATAATAACGGCATTATGGCTTGCATTATATTCGTGATAAATGGAAGTAATGCTGAACATGTCGATATGTAAAAAGTATACATACAAAACTTTAACTAGTGGATATGGCTTCGATATGGAACCTAAACATAGTATTATAGTTCCATCTATTCTGTAGCCGAGGTGGCTCAGTTGGCTTAGCGTCGGACTGGTAGTCCAAGTGCCGTGGATTCGATAACCGCCCAGGCCAGAACAGGTAGGTTGCTTGGGTGTGTCTTTCATGTTTCCTCGTTATGTTATAAACAATAATGTGTAAAAGTGCCATTTCAAATCCATATGTGGCATTGTTTTAATCACACAAAATGGGACAAAAATAAATACAATGTGATATAATTTTGCATCTTATCAACACAATCAAATATTATGACACTAGGGTCTACACTTTTCCCTTGTGAGGGTACATTTGTATTGTAGTCTTGACGGTATCAGTTTTATAATAATCTCTGGTACGGCCAAAAATATGGTTTTGGACAAGGATTGCTTGTTCAATGGCAGTTTAGCACCAACTGCTTGAAATCCATGTTGTATGGGTACAATATAATCTGAGCAAAGGTGAATACTTGTGAGACTAAATACAAAGCTTTGACATAATTTGATTTTTATTTTAAAGTACAAGACAAAACTTACTGTAAAAATCACATGCTTATTATTGATATATTTATTTATTATAAAAGTGTTAAATTACCCAGACTGATGTTGTATTGACCGTCACCACCTTGTAGAATTTGCATACTGATTATCCCGTACCTTGAAGAATATGACTAGTATATTGTGGTTTAGATTGAAATACGTATCATGCAGGTATTTCTGCAAAGAGCATCTCATAAAGCGAATATTCGTGTTATATAATACAAAACATATAACCTAAAGAAGAAAGCAATCAAATGGCGAATATGATGACAAAATTTCCGTCTGTTAGGCTATTCTAGGCCTGCAACAATATAAATGTCAAATAGATGACAAATAGATGACAAATAGATGTCACGCATACTATACTTTGACACTAGATTCATCATTTTATAAATCGCTTAAGGTATCCACAGACAGCCAACGTGTCTCGTGCTGAAATGAAGGAAAATATGCTTCTTTGCATTGTATTATCAAACATGTCTTCACGTTTCAGTCATATTTTTGCGCAGAGTGGATTAATTTATAATGTTATTAAGCAAGCATGCAACCATTCGAATATTACAAGCTCTCAATCCTTTTTTTATTTGTCAAATACTGTTTCTTAAATATTCCACCACCCAGAAAACTTTTGTAACAGTCTAGGTTGATCATCATTCTTGTGTTAAAAAACTGAATGAATCCAAGCAACACTAGTTTAGTGTACAAAACAAAACAATATCATCGACATCTGAAATGCAGTAATTCATCAAAGGGAGAGGGGATGATGAAATATATTTCATGAATTGAGTCCATTTGAGCTAATTGTTGATTATTTTCGTGGTGTCCTCGGGCTGTGTGATACGCTCGCTGTTGCAAGACCTTGTTCTATGTTGTTTCATATTTATAACACAATTCAGATTCAAGAGAACTCTAACATCTGCATGGAGCAAACAGACATTTTGTGATATTGATCTGGTGTCTACGTAGCAGGAGCTGATGAAAGAACGGCTTCACTATTAGTTAAGGCTTTGATAACAAACGTTGCTAAATTAGTTATCAGAATTTTTCTAGTATTATTTGGATAAATGACACACATTGTTTTCTATAGTTGGATTTTTGTATAAGAAGGTGGGTACATATGTTTTCATAACCCTTCACATATTGTTCAAGTAGTAATACAATGGAACTGAATTTCGATATTAACATTACAAATCTGACACAGTATTTTTCATAACAGATAGGTTCATACCCACCTATATTACCTCTGATTATCAAGTATTTCATTCTAAACATAGTCATTTTATGGAACATATCGCTCTTCTATAAATTACTTAATATCTTTGACAAGTGAATTATATTCTCACTGACCTTTATAAACGTAGTATTTCCATTATTTTAATCTAATCCTACAGCTTTTAACTAAAACTATCTTCACATATCTGACTAAACAATTTCAAGAAATGCATTTTCATCGTTTACGCCACGAGTACACCACGTATTGCTAAATCCAAATGTAAAGCGAAACACTTTAACAATGTTACCCCCGCAACCACATCCATCCCATCTTAGCTGTAAATGTAGCACTGTGTAAGATGTCTGTCTGGCATTTTCAGAATTCTAAACCGACATCTCAAACTACGTTTGTATCGTATACACTGCATAATAGTTTTTATGAGAATGCGTCTGGAATAGACTTAGATGTACCAAAAATATATTTACAAAAGTACAAATGAGCTTTTCAATAACATTGCCTTAATAAAAAAACAACCTCAGCAACATAGTTAGGAATGGAAGCTATCTTCGAGTCAAATATACGAAGCAATCCAGTTACATGTAATTTGCCAAATTGTGAACGACTTTGCTTCATATTATGCATAACCTTCAGTACCTGCAGAGACAGAGCGTTCTGGCATTTCTACCAGGAGGTTTTTTTTGAAGACAATATTCATCACAGAATCTTTTAATATGATTCAATCTTCACGTTTGTAGTGCAACAGAACTGTTTTTCTTAACTTCTGAAATAGCCACCTCTGTGAAATACAGTCACTCTTCTTTTTGTTCACCACTACTACTTCGTCTTCTTCTTATTATCATTATTATTATTATTATTGACTGGTTCCACTTTCAGACCGACATACACATACTGGGAGGCAATGCTTACCTTTAAAGAGTCTAACCTAATAGCGACTGCGGTTGTTAATGAAACAAGGAATATATTGCATCTGAATTTAATTGCAAAAGTAATTAAATTATTATCAGAAAAATATTTTTCGTCATGGCAGACATTTACATTTCTTTACTCGAAATGTATTTTCTATTGTAGTCTACGGTGGTAAAATAGTAACAACCTTATCCTCAAACTAAGAACGTAATGAAAAGATGAACCACATGGCATAGTCACGAAGATATACTCAGGCATCGAAACTATGTGTCGTGTTGTGGGTAACGAAACGTAGTAGAAGGCAAAACTAATCGATATAGAAGTTTAAGCCATGTAATTTGGATTCACCAGGTGAGAGTTGGTGGCATGGAAAGGTATTTGGACTTTTCCTGACAAGATAACGGACCGATCCATGCACAAATCCCATAATGGATGTTCATTGATTGTGAAGTATTTCTTCAGTGCATTCCAAACCTCACCCACCCCACCCCCAACTACCATATAGTATATTTAAGAACATACAAAAAGCGTAAAACACAGATTAGGAGATAATGTTCATTGAGTAAAACACATATTAGACCGCTCGATAAATCCAACAAGATTAAAGACTATTTTTCTATATAGGGGAGTCTCCTTTTTGTTGTTAGATATAACTCCGTGCTTTGGAACAACTCGTTAGGAGATCATTAGTCAATATGCAATTCGAGGCCATTTCAGATTTTAACAAACTACAGCACTACGGCTCTTAGGTTTCTAGTGATGTGAATATGCAATAAATAATGTGTAACAGACTACACAAAAGAGTTTTAGTTGAAATAATAATAATAATAATAATAATAATAATAATAATAACAAGAATAATGGTAACTAAATTAAGCAAATTACCTTACAAACGAGAAAGACAAAGGATTTAGTTTTCATCTTAAACATGCGTTAGATAACGCAGGCACACATGCTTAAATCTTTATATGCACCGGATTCAATATGAGTCATGGAAAACACATATTGGTACGAAAACAGGAAAGTTTTACTTGTCTATGGTCCAATCGTTAAATCTTTAAATTTAACAACCCTTTATTATTGCAAAATGTAGATAAACATAATTATTTCATCCAGGAAGGAAATCGTATTATGTTCTATAGGCTTCCTAGTCAGATGTAATGTGCGTGTGTGTGTGTGTGTGTGTGTGTGTGTGTGAATTTTTATTTTTAAGGTAGCTTTAATTTTTTTAGTCATATCTCTATGGTGCCTGCAATGTAGCAGTTTATAGTGAAGTCTAGCACTGGGGCATCATGCAGCAGACAGGCAGCATCATGTTCCACCCAGTCACATTATCCTAACACCAGGCCGACCAATCCTAACACTAACCTCGTAATGCTGAGCGCCAAGCAAAGAGCTGTTAGTACAGTTTTTATAAGTATTTCGTAGGACTCGGTCAGCGTGTCTGAAGGGACATTTTTTTTATATGTCAGCATGTTCACAGTAATTGATATGAGTGGCATCAACTCTCCAAAAACAATCTTCGAAATATGAATACCAACATTGAATAGCGGCATCCGTCCTATAAAAAATAATCGGAGTGATGACAGGAATGGTGTCGATAGCTTATTGGAAACAAATACCGGATTCATGCATACGTTCTGAAGCAGGAACATAGACCGGATTCTAACAGCACCAGCATCCCGTAACATCTGAACACATATCGACTTCCACCCTGTATGAGAGATTTTCTTTAAATATTATCTTTATTATGTGAACGCAGGTAAGAAACGTTATGATGAGGTATCACAAGAAGAAATCAAATACATTTTGAGAGAATAAATTTTGATCCTATATTTTCAGGGTGTCATTTTCGCTCGTCTTTCTTTTATACCTTTCCAAAATTTTAAAGTCTCTACCGTTTAGCTTTCATTTTGTACCGCAAATATCTCAGTTAGTTTGCAAGGCTTTATCTTCTAAAATTTAATTTTCACCTTTTGTTATGTTTGCACTCGTAGAACTGAACTTTTAAGCAAAGTTGATATCTATTATTATGTTCAACTGTCATCAAAGCTTATATATACATACAGGCGAAACATATAAACTGTAGTGTGTTCTGATTACCTCATCAGATTTATTGCAAAGTAAATTACACAAAATGTATAAGATGGGCATTCATAATAATACTTTGGAAGAAACTCAAATCTTAATTCGGAGTAAAATGGGCAAAACAAAATGAAATTCATCTTCAGTTTCCTCGCTATCACATAACATAATCTGCGTGCCATACCGATATTTTGTTGTCTACCTGTAATGTTATGAATATGAAGTTCTTCTCAAAAAGAGCGTATTGCCGTCTTATTCCATAATGTTCATGGACATATACCTATTTTCACATTCTTTAATGCTTTATTTTAATTCGTGTAATTGTCTAAAAGGGCTGATCCATTGAATTATTTGTGCCATCGTAGAAATTATCGTTACAAAGAAGTGCTAAAAAGTACCATGATTTCTATTTAGACTTGAAAAGTTCTCTCCAGGAAGGCAGTTTTCACCAGGTTCCCGTCTACACAGAGTGATTTGCTACGTTTTGGCTAATAACATACTTTCAATACATCATTCTCAGACATTTCTGAGCTCAACATATGATTTCTGCCATTGCATGTATCATATATATTGTTCTTATGATTTTCCATAAAATTTCGAATCATTATCACAAACTTTGCTAATGATGTGCCATGCGATGGATTCAGCTCGCTTTTTACAATACTCAAACCAGTCCAGATTTGATATCTTGTGGGCACTGAAGCCAGGTACTCTTAGATATTGAATTTAGAACATCACAAAAATATTTTGCAACACCTCGTTTTATTTTTACAGTCCGCTACACGTTTATTTCTGTTATCAGTTAGTGTTTCAAAAGAGTTCAAGTTAATGCTGGAACTGAAATATCGGTACAAAAGAAACATACTTAGCCAACTACTTGAACAATTATACAAGTAACATTTGATACTCATCGCGGGGCATATGTCATAGATCTTGGAACTTTTGATTTTGAAGTCATCTTTATCATCCCTTGATAACAAAACTAAAATCGTTGGAATGAGTCTGACTCATTTAAAGTTATTGTGCATTCCATTTCATCCAAACACTTTGTATAAAATAACCAGTAGACGTATTATTGCATAATAGAATGTACAACTTTATTTACCTATACCTTCACTCATGTTAATAGCAGTCACATTACAGTGCATTTAGAGCGCCAGACGATTTGCTTTTTGTGCATTCCGCATTTATCAAAATTATGACGAGCGCACTGAATCTAATGATACCTAACCACGGACGTCCACAGGCAGGACTACAGTGATATTTTAATGTACAGCTTGTAGTGTGAAAAACTTCAGACAAATGCAAAATACCATATGGAATACGAACTTGTTAAGGAGAATAACATATAGACACAGCATGGATATTTTGGAAATTTTTATTAGTTTTTGTGTTTCTTTTAATTTCCATCTGGTCATTTCTATCGAGCAAATTCGAAAGGTTTAATAAAAGATTGAAAGTATGCATTTAAGCAGGCACAATAACTTCGTTTCTCGTCATTAATATAGCTTTGATGTTTAAATGTCTTACAATACCTTGCTTAGAACGGTCATAATCATATTAACACCAGCATTGTAACTTTGACTGTATTCGTCGATAGGTTCTTTTCAACATTTGTTATTTGTTTTTTCTTATAACATTTGTGCCAGATTCATTAAATATTATTTATTTTAAAAAATCCAGATCTATTATTTTTGTTGCAATTAATTCAACATTGTATTCCGACAGGCACGTTTATTTCTGAGGGTCAGACTTCTTAGATATTCTAGGGCACGTATATTGAGTTTAATGTTGACGTAACTAATAAAACAATGAACATTATTTAACAGTTATAAAGCGAAGAACATATTATGTAACAATTACATTTATTTTCCATTGAGATTATTAGTTTTCTATATACAAGCCATTTGTGCAGGTAATTATTGGTTAGTCTCTTAATTTTGTGTCGCAATTAAACAAAATTGCTTCAACAGTATACACAGTCGCACAGAAACTATCAGTTACAAAATCGTGCACACTTACATCCGTATGTAACTGAGAATAACAACTCATATAATAGTGAAAAAGAAATCCTCATCCTCATTTTCCTCTTCTTCTTGTCTTCATTCCTGTCTAAATATAAAATATACATGTAATAAACAATATTATGTCAATGATACCCACTGTGTCCCTACGACTTTTATTGCCGATTGTACCCAGTTTTCGATATTCTTATTTAAATAGTCACTCTAAGTCATGAAATACTTACATCAAACTGGTCAAGGAACTCAGAAATACTCTCTAGATTCCACACATTTATATCCATATGTAACTCTTACTTCTAAGTAACACTACGTTATTTGTTTGTATTCATTGTTGTACACAATTCCACAAAGAATATGTCACATAAATCGTATACCTCAATGCGATAGGAATCATGGACAAATCAGATTCGTATTTTAACCTCATCTATTGCCATTCACAAGGAAAGAGTTATCGGTTATGCTGACAAATATTTTGCGTCTAGTGGGTTTGCTTGAAAAGGATGTCTTAGTAACTCGTATTTTATTACACATGTGAAAGAAAGAAATACACTTATTAACAAGCGTACTCGATACGACCTTCTTCTTCCCAATCCCGATAAATTCAAATAAACAACCTAGCAATAATTTAGTATAAGGATACGTACAATCTGTCAGCAAAAACATGTATTTAAAATGATCTGTTATGTCATTAGTTTAGATATGTAACTTTCACTAAGCAACACACGTTCGATGCCGTTTTGCCTGTTGTAAATACATACTTTATAACAGTTGTCCGTAAGAACGAACCAGAAAAAAGGAATCGGAAAATGGTCAGGAATCCTTCGCACTTTATATGAGTTAATGTTGTAGTAAAATGCCATGTAAATTTCAATGAATTTGATTAAATGCATTTTAAATCATTAATGTAATTCTGACAAAATACAGTACCTTTTGTATTGTCATGTCCGTCTGTATATATAGTTTTATCTATCTCTGAGAGAGTACGTATGTCTGTTGGAACCACTATTCTGCGATATATTGTGTACATGCCCGAAAAGCATGCTTGTTTATGTTTAATGAGCGCTTTGTGATGAATTCAAGTTGACACCTTTCACATTTGATTTATATATTTAAACGATGGTCGCAATGACATGCCTTTTGTACTACTTGCCATTCTTTAAATGTAATTACGGTTACGGATAATATACTTCTACAAGGAATGTTTTCATTTTGCCATTTGTGATCTATTTCATTGATCAGTTTAGATAAATTTGTTTTCCTTTCTTCTCTGTCTTCATTATTAAGTAAACAAAAATGTCAGAAAGACAATGCAAGGTGAATCGTGACAAGCTCAGTACACTAAGAGACACCAATACATCAAAACCTTTTCTTTGACGATATCAATTCCTGCCCACCTAAGGTGTAGGTCTCAGATGACACTTTCTTCTTCAAAAATGTTAGTTTCGTTGAATACGTGCATGAGTTGAAAGTCGCCTTGGTTGAATATGGTAGGAGCAGGCTGAACAACTTGATCAGTGAACTTGACCCTGATGGCTACATCCTTGACTCTGATATATGAGATAGCGTCAATGCTAGCAAAACAAATTAAAAATGACTTTTGACATTGATGTGGGAGATACCTTGAGTTTTGGATGACCTGCAAGACAAACGGCCCTTCCAGTACATGAGAGCTTAATCAATCAGAACACAATCCTTAATGTTAATAAAATAAGGACTGTATCCTGTCATCATATCGTGTTGCTTGAAAAGAAAAACACCCGTTACGTTCGTCAGAGGAGTAAAACATTCGGATGAATGCTTTTTAATCTTTGTGGCGTGTATTGTCCACGCCAGATCTGTACAAATAACACTGTATCAGATGACACAATTAGGGGTCTTCCGATCCGAACGGGCAACCATAGATATTTATTGTGCTCTTAAAAATAGTGTGCTTATATGAACTTAATAAAGATACAGACATAGATATATGCATGAAATCTGTCCTAGACAAAAGTAGTCAATTACATGTTTTTATGATGCTTAGACGGTTGACCTTCTCAAAGTCAATATAGTTATTCAAAAGAGAATTAACGTAATGTGTATCTTAACTTTATTAATATGTCTTAATGTTTTAAGTTTTAAACTTCTTCGAAATGCTACGGCATAACCACTTTGGCTTGTTTCTCAGTTACAAGTAATCCAATGCTACTGGAGCAATGCTTATAAACGAAACGGACCTTGTATTAAATATGAAAAGTTCTGAAGTGGAAACGCTATAATTACTGTTAACTGGACCCCCCCCCACCAAAAAAAATAAAAAAAACAAACACACACACACAACACCCCAACCCCCAAAAATTAACAAAACACAAACATTATACTAAAACGTATTTAAACATTTGGTAGAAACAAAGGTGCTCATATTAAAACCTTTGAGAAACCATTGTCTGTATTTAAATATTATCTTGCACACCTGTAAGAGGCAATTAGACACCTAACAGGCCAAGACATATGTTGCTATGGGATTTTGTGACACACACACACACACACACACACACAAAATTGGTAACGGCAGAACTACAAAACAGTTTCCCAACATTTCGGGAATGGACGTAACAAATTAGATCGCCAGAACAAAGACAAAAACATACCCACATAAAATATGAACTATTCTTATTTGAATGACAGCTTGCATCTGCAAACAAGAGTCTAACAGGAAAAGCAGCAGCTCAAAAATGCTATTATAAGGAGTAGACTGCACGTTTATTTCGCATTTTGTCTGATTAGCCAAAATTATATAATGGCGAGACGGCTGCTAGTACCATTTTTAAAGTTCTTCGGTACGGTTCGCCGAGGTTTGAACCCGCGAGATATATATATATATATATATATATATATATATATATATATATATATATATATATATATATATATATATATATATATATATATATATTATATAGCAGTATGTTTTATATTCAAAAGTTTCATTAACTCTTCTGCTGGTCATTTTCCTGTACTTTCTTTGCGGTAAAACGGATGTCTTTGATGGCTACATAGTAGAACAAAAGAGTGGTATAGCTATCGACGTGGTAAAATATATGATTCAAGCGTTTGATAAGCAGTCTGAAAGAATTGTTCAAAGGACAGATAACGAATAACACAAATCAACGTGGGTATTAATATGAAATGGACCGCATTGTTTTGTACTAGCAACTGATTTAAAAGACAAAGAAACACACAGTTATGTATAATTATAATAATGAATGCAGGAATAGGCAGAAATAGACTTTTTGCAAACTTGGACATGGATATTTACTGTTTCTGTCGCCATGTATACTGCAAACAACGGGTTTATGATTACTCAAAAGAATAAGCAAACTGACATGTCCAGTCATGTACGATAAAACAATCCAGCGCCTTTTGAAGCTAGCTTATTACTTTCCGAAAAGTATTGGTCAAATCTGCGGCTTTTGTTTTTATCAATTCTAAGAAATAGTTGGCAATATATTGCATGCGTGGTTTAACTTTGTGCATGATGTGTGCTACTTTCTTTATCACACTTTATCCAATTATTCAATAATACTTCTTCCATCTTCACTTCCTGTTCACCCTTTTACTGAATTTGCCAAATACAGAGCAAAGGTTGCTGCAAACATACGCAGAACTGCAATAATCGTGACATTTCGCATACCTTTCTCTCCGAACAACTTTTCGAGCTGTTCTCCTGGTGATAATTTGTCTGAGTTTCGAATACTTTTTTAACATTGCCTCTAAACTTTCTTTCTGTGCTGAAAATACATTGGAGACTTTTTCAAGGTATTTCAGTAAGCAAGAACTTATTCATTAGTCTTAAAGGTCTGTGGCACCAATGTAAGCTAATAATTGTTAAATCTCTAGTTTAAGAAATTATTATGTTGGTCTGTTATTATTATCTCAGGATCACGTTCTAGATATTAAAACCTCTTGTATGCTTTTGTTCCTATAAGATAATAATTATCTTTCACTAATGATGAAAATATAGCTACTCTTTCTATCGGATCTGTGTATTTTAGAAAATCACAGTATTTGTGTTTCAACTGTTGGTGATTGGTTCAATATTTTGGGGGAACTTTGTGTATACAGACGAAATAAACGACTTATTGAAGTATCACCTTGTTCTAGATTGAACAGCATTTTAGCGAATTCCTTAAAAGTTCATTTTAGACTAATTTGGCTTGGATAAAAAGAAAACGCCCTTGAAACAATTGCTTGTTTAAAATTTAAAAGTTCTTCCGTAAATTATATTTACTTAACATATTTTAAGCATGTTGAATAAATTTCCTATTACATACAGCAAAAAGGGCCCATAAAGTGTCCACGGGCCTATTTTGATATTTTACCAATAATCCAAATTGTATTTAGGATACCCCTCCACAGATGTTCCAATTTGTTTTCCAGTAAGCGATACGGTATGTAGAAACCGCTGTGTGAGCTATAATTTTAAGCGGCTGTTTTGTTTAAAGAGAGATCGGATCCAGTCTTCGGTCACGCCACAGTAATGACTTCTGACAACCAGAGACGGCCCGTCAATAAAATTAGTTCGCAATTCCTGTTTATAGATGTAAACTAGTGGACATTTACCGCTCTAGGGAAGATTATTTTTTCAGTCACTATAGTTCAGCTGGCTCATTAAATACAAATTGCTCGAAAATGTGGAAATAAACTGTTACACGCCTGGGAGACAATGAATGTGATAGAATAGAGAGGTTGGCGCGTGCAGAACGTCACCATTGGATTTCGACACGACATTGGCGGAACCAATCGTGTTCCGTCTCGCGCAATATATTTCAATAAAAGGCCCAAAGCCTAATTGGACCGGACATTCAATGAGGGTAGAAACGGCAGGTGTAGTACGGTAACTAGGTAGATCAAATGTTGTTTATGGTATCCACTAACACAACATAGTATGGACGATTACTGTTGTAACCTGACTTGAACGTAAAGTCTTGTTACACCATTATCAGTATATAGGAAACAATAAAGCATGTGTCATTATCCCTAAGCTATCATACGGATTCTGGACATAATAAAAACAGCTTGGACGATGGTTTCAACTGATTAGCTACGGCATCTTTTTGCCACATTTCTAGTGCAAATTTAGCTTGTTGATATTTGAACACCAACCAAATAAACAAGAACAACAAAAACCAGCAACGAATATTTCAGCTGTTTTAAATTTCGAAAGCGTGTCCGTTTTATGGAAGGGGAAGAAGATGTATCAGAAGTTCGCACACTTTAACATTTTTATCGGCCTTCCGTAATTATAACAAAATTGTAAAAACTTGTTAGTGGCTTTAAAGAGAGATTCATATTTATTGTATCGTACTGGAATAAATCAAGTACAAGAGAGTGCAATCTATGCACAAAGTGAAATGTAATATTCATTATCGGACTGTAATATATGCGATGCAGTATTTGTAACCCATTAGTGTTACATTATGTTTAGCAATTGGGAGTATTTATTAAAGAATTATGATACAAATTCGCAAATATATTCTTGACTTCAAGAGAAATACAAACTCTCCGCGCAGTAAGTAAACAATATTATTATTATTATTATTATTCGTAGTAGTAGTAGAAGCAGTAGTATTTTTCTCCTTAATTTTATTCTTGGTGCAAGGCTTGGATAATAGCTCTAATTCTACGTTCAAATTTACACCACCCCACCGCAAAATAAATAATATAAAATAGTTAAGAAAAGCAAAAGCAAATGTAAGATTGAAAGATTATTTTACCATTAGTCCTTCTTGAACAAACGAAGTGCATCATAAGTTCCTGCCTTCTACTTTTCCTCTGTTCGTGTGAGTCTTGCACTTATTTTCTATTCCAAAAATCTTTAATGACGTATGCGCATGTCAGCCCTGTTATCCACATAGAACACATAGAGCAATGTGATCTTTAAATTTTCATGACGGCTACACAACCTCGTAGTCATTGTAAACATATAATAAACATGTACCGGTATCGGATCGTGTTCGCGTCCTTAATTATTCTATTAAACTAGAAAGTGTTCTTTAAGGGGACAGGGGACAGATTTTAGGTACAAATTTAATGCCGCAATCAGCGACCTAGTATAAAAAAAAATCATAAAAAATCAAATACACAGTTGAGGTCAAAAAGGTCCATATTTTTGGATACCTATATTAAAACAAAGCATAAGAATATATTATCCACTTGACCAAAGAAGTCAACGGCAGTTCATAGAAGAAGAAGTTTATGTACCGCAACCCAAAATGTCTACCTTCAATTTTCATGTCCGAAGGTCATTTTTGACACCATGTGATGCTCACAGTGCAAGCACATGCCCTTTTCCTAGATGACAATTCTGCAAAACAGTTTGTACTAGACAGGCTGATGCAATTGAAAATAGTTGTCATCCAAGCCGCTTTTGAGATATTCTACTTGCCCCAAACTCATGTGTTTACTGCTATGGGAGGCTAGCTCTTCTTCCTAACCGACTATTGCTATTTCACTACAAACATGCTGCAGAGTAACTATGGAAGGTGTACATGCCTGACATCAATTTCAAGAACAACACAAGCCCAAAACATCCAGTTCACAAATATATCCATATCTTTAATTAGTAAACAAAAATAGATGAAAAAGTCACACCATAGCCTTAAGTTAAGAAATTTGCCAGGGGCCAATTTACGAAACTGTACCCTGCCACCTAAACTGACATTCAAACACGTTTGGAGGCTTGACAGGGAGACAACTATCTTTTTATGTGTCAAGATATATTAGGAGTATGGGTTAAGCTTGTAGTATTTGCGGTATTTCACTTGCAATCGTGATAGATTTGGTATTAAAGTCAATTGAATTAGTAGGTCATTTTGATATCCATGTTAATGATTTTTATAATAATAATAATAATAATAATATACCGAAATAGGTGCGGCAGCTTCATTTGCACGTCTATCATCACTATATGAGCAGCACTTTACTAAAGTATCTGATGATGAAGACAGATGAATAAAATTTTCATTTCATCTTATCTGGACAAATTGCTTGAATATTTTGACAAAGAAATCTGGTCAATTCATGCTTCAGCAGGTGTGACGGTCTGTAAATATCTCCTGAGATGGTAAATGTAATTAAAAATCAGGAAAGCAACAAGTTATTTAAGAATAATCCCAGGAAGAATTATTAAAATATTTTCTACAATTCGTATTCTTAAAGTGCGGAAGAAATATGTATCTTTCAAAGGAAAATTACTCTTACACTGTTAAACGCAATGTAATCAAAATACTATGGAAAGACTATTTAATACGAAATTATTTACTTTTTTCCCATGCGCTCTGTATTATACGAAACTTGGAAGCAATTCAAGAAAATAAATATTTTCCAGTCTATGTATGTATGTATGTATGTATGTGTGTATGTATGAGTGATGATCAAGATAATACTGTATGTTATCTGAATGAAGCTTAGGAGAGAAAATGATTTTTTACTTTAAATATTTTTTACTTAGTTTTTCTATAACGGCATTGTTTGCACTCATTATATAAATGAGGTCTTTAATATCAAATCATTTCATTTAACTTCTTCTGAATTGACGTTTTATATACATCCTTTAGAAATAATTGTCAAATGGTACAGAAATTACTTAAATAGGATACGAAATGAATATTAATGATTTTCGTTTCTTACCGCAGAAAAACTTCTCTATATAATGTCTTGAAGTCTCTGGAGAATACCATTCTACGATGACATGAAAATAATAACCGAATTCGGCATGATATGTAGTCTTATTAAAACTTAACTAAACAAACACGCTGATTGATTTCGTGCGGTTATCCTATAACAATCTGTTGGTTTATCCCCCGTCAAACCGATCCATCAAAGCAGGTATGATACACATGTTTTCTTCACTCCTCCAATCATTTAAAAATTCTCGTTATATACGCCCCATATTAAATATCAATATTCCCACCATATTGTAACGCATTCAGTGGTTAGAAATGTTTTCGTTTAACTAGACAACAAAGCGTTCGGCAACAACGATGATTATCTCTCTCTCTCTCTCTCTCTCTCTCTCTCTCTCTCTCTGCTGAACTCTTTATACAAATAAATGAGATAATGTTATAACCACATGCGATTTGTGCAGTCTTTATAATGTAGAAATTACACAATTAATTTTTATATTTATTGTTAAGCACATTGACTTTGTGAAATTATAATACATGTTTCCAACCTTGGTACATTAATATATTTGGGGAGATTAAAAAAGTTAACCAACACCTTTTTAGTAGCCTTACACGCCCTGTTTGGCAATGCGTGCCATCAAATTCATCTGTATGTGACACGTTTTTGTTTCTAATCGAAATGATAACGGAAACCTTTTGAAATGATTATATAACAAAGCGGTCCCGAAACTACCCGGCGGATGTTACGGATCAGAAACTTCAACTTTACGACTTAAGTGTTTAAGGGATTATTTCTAATTTGAATGTAAATCTTTAGAACTTTGTGACTGTTTGTTAAAGTTTTGAAAAGGTTTTAACAAAAATGTTTGTAATCGTGGCAAATGATTATCTAGTTTTACGGACTGGTAATGACATTATTCCGAGTTAAAGTTAATTGCAAAATTTAATTTCTGCAGTGCGCTTTTGAAGTCATTACTAAATCAAGCGAATAAACGTAAAATGAGAGATATATAAAAAACTTTACTTCAGTAGAACATTCAAAAGAACTTCAAATATGTATCAGCAAAGACATTTTTGTTTGATAGGCATCACTAGAAATGATATACTTTCCACACAAAAGTGTAACATGATAACTCACTGTACTTTTGTTTTCTTTGATATTGAAACCGTGACATTTTACTGTAGATGAACCATGATATGAAACAGTATTTCATTATTTACACCACTGATTATCTCCCAATATGCACAAGCATTTAAATTATATACTTGCACAACCTGCAATCTGCCCTTGTACACTTCCGGTTATTACAGAGACGGCAACATTTATTACCTTTTTTTGTGTGAAGTCATAATCGTATCGCAGACACATTGCATACATTGCACGTGTTTTAAGTTGCCACTGGCAACATGAAGAAACAAAAAACTATTTCAACTGTTCTGTTTGAAACAAATATTATATATATATATATATATATATATATATATATATATATATATATATATATATGTATCGAAATGTGCGTGAATGTGGATATTTTTCACATGAAATGTTTCATAATATATATTATTAATCTACCATATCAACAAGATAATGTACTAACATATGACATCGAATTCATCAGTAATATACACTTTATTGTTATGTCGTTAGACATAGTATATTTACAGAATTAAAAGTCATTGCAAATTAGTTATGGCGCTATTTTTGTCCCACCTTGCTAATATGGTAACCTTTGTTTGGTGTCATAGACGGTTTCGATAATACACTAGGTGTTGGTATCTATACATCACATTCAAAGCGTGTATACAATTTTTAATCATTTATAACCCTTTTAAGCAATATACTTATACTTACATTATCCGTATTGCGTGTTTAGAAAGTTATTGCTTTTCTCTGATAGGACAAATACAATAGAATTAAACATGCGGGTCTTTATCCAAAATCTATAAAGCTTCGTCTTCTATTCATCTTATTACGCAATTAAAACTCAATATCATGGGTTTTAAAACAGAAAAACGTCAATAGATATCATTAAGAGTCAGGTCAATAACTTCATTATGACGTCTTTTTGTAACGTCACGTGAAGTTATTACATGCATTATATATATATATATATATATATATATATATATATATATATATATATATATATATATATATATGATCGCAAATGGGTAATGATTTAATATTAACAGTTATGAAACTATTTGAAGAATATCCTGTTTTTACTCACCAAGGCTCGCTAAAGCTGGGTATTATTCAACGAATTTCATAAATTTAATTTTTGAAATCGTTACCCATTTGATATTTTGTTATTCGCATAGTTTTTATTTTAATGGAAATATATAAGAAAGAAGAAGACCTTTTATTTGTTGCGCGTAAAGGACCGTACCAAACACTTGTAGATTTTTTAGGCAGTTTTATAACCAATACAATTTAAAAGCAGATTTTATTTAACAAATTAGAATTAAAAGAGCAATTGTTCTTCAGAATAAATGGAACAACCTGACACAGAAAACAACACAGAATGTGTTTGGAAGCTCTGAGTGATATCACATAGTTTGGTCCATTTAAGTTAGACAAACAAGGCAAGAAATGTTGTTACCTAAGGTATGACACTTTCAGTACTGGAAGTTTTTGGACATTCATTTGAAATGATTATTCCTGGATGAAGAAAAGCCATATTTACTCTAATGTATTTGTGACCGGATATTTGTATTAGTTGATTTGGAACAGACAGTCGGAATAGTATCACATAAGAAACTCTAGATAGTTTGAGTTATTTTACGGCGTAAAATACTGTGGTTTTATAGGCCTAACATTCTGTCAGTTGGGAGACCGGTTTGTTTCAATATTCCTCTATAAACAGAGTTGAGCTGATTTGCTTCTAGAAGTTAACATTTAAACCACTCTAATATATATGGCGGATTCCATCTTACACGATTACTGTCCACCCAAACCCTAACACACCTATCAATTGACAAATACCCTTAGTTTCATTTGATGTTTTTCTTGTTGTTACTATTTTGGGTTAAACGCTATAATTCAGCGACGATAGGTAACGAGCCCATGTTAGGTAAATTATCCATATTCAGACAAACGTGACCTCTTTTCCCAATTCCTTTTGGGCAGTCGATTTGAAAAATGGCAGTCAAAAGTTTGATAGTAAATCGTAAATAAAAAAAAAACGTTCTAGAAATTGGGGTAAAGAAAATTTTCCCAGATTGCAGCTAATCAGTAAAGAGAATAATGTCCATAAATTTCATGGTCTTGTTTGGACCAATGATAATCACATAAAAGTGGTATGTTAACGTTTTGTAATATGAAAAATATTAAGCTCAACACACTATATGTAAAGTGTAAAGACTATGTAATAAAAAAAGGATCTCAAATGTGTAATGTTTTAATATTAAGTATATTGTATATTAAATTTATAAACTGAGTTCAATAAAGCGGGAAGAAATTTTGTATTAAATCATTTACCATTTGAGATTCTGTTTATCATATAGTCTTTTGTTGAATGAAAAGACTGAGAGAGAAAGGAAAAGAATAATATCGTTTATTCTGGCTCAGACGATGCACCTTTCAAGTCTTGCATGCAATGGTAATCAAAACCTCCAGCTGAATTAAGGATTTATAACAAACAGATCTTTGCTGAGGCAATGCAATCCTTGCTGAAGCAATGCAAAACTTGCTGAAGCAATGCAAAACTTGCTGAGGCAATGCAACCCTTGCTGAGGCAATGCAACCCTTGCTGAGGCAATTCAACCCTTGATGAGGCAATGCAACCCTTGCTGCGGCAATGCAAACCTTGCTGAGGCAATGCAACCCTTGATGAGGCAATGCAACCCTTGCTGCGGCAATGCAAACCTTGCTGAGGCAATGCAACCCTTGCTGCGGCAATGCAAACCTTGCTGAGGCAATGCAACCCTTGATGAGGCAATGCAACCCTTGCTGCGGCAATGCAAACCTTGATGAGGCAATGTAACCATTGCTGAGGCAATGCAACCCTTGATGAGGCAATGCAACCCTTGCTGATACAACTGATTTATGAAAGGTGGTAAACACTCTAACTTTATAAACAATTATAAAACATGATGAAGCGGCGATGGGTGGTGGTACTCCAAAAGCACTCCAGTTCACAATATGTTTATAGTTTTGGAAGGAATTTGGGTTCGGTACGCAGGATGAACAAAACAAATTGAGATCTGGAGATGTGACGTATCCCTTGAATTTTCTTGTGATGGGTTGAAATACTTAAAAAATACGACTATAAGAGCAAGACGAAGGGTAATCGTAACAAATGTGACCATCATACATATATACAAGCTCTATTTCGACAATGGATCCCCCGAGATGAGGGTGAAATACTTTACCTTCTATCTGATTCGTAATACGATTGACTGAAAACTTCCACGTATGGTAATCTTAATAAATAAATAACACTGGACAACAAATTTTTACAAAAGTCATGTTACTGAAATAAAATTAGTCAATTCTTATCAATTTTTATGTGCTGAACACGAATATGACAGTCAAATTGCAAAATTGGCTCTAGTTTTTTTGTAATCTGCAAGAAATTAATGTTTACATAACGAAATGCATTCCAATAGTAAAAGGTCAACTGTAATAGCCTACCTATAAAAAATCAAGTCATTGACTACATCTTAGATTTCTTCGCCTGTCTCTTGTACAGCTGTTCGGGAGCATCTCTGAGGAGTGTCCAGCAGTAGTCAGCCAGCATTGTAGTGGACCATTTTCCCTGGTATCTTTGTTCCATTGTTGCGATATCTTGATGAAAACGTTCGCCGTGTTCATCACTAACAATACCACAGTTGCTAGGAAAGAAATCCAAATGGGAATGAAGGAAGTGAATCTTTAGAGACATATTGCAGCCAAGTTTCTTATACTTCATCAACATGTCTTCTACTAGTTCCTTATAGTTTTCTGCCCTAACATTTCCGAGGAAGTTTGTAGAAACTAGGCGAAAAGCATTCCATGCTTGTTTCGCGTCACCTTCCAGCAAGTTGTTGAACCGGTCATCTTTGAAAAGCTCTCGAATCTGAGGACCCACAAAAACTCCCTCTTTAATCTTTGCTTCGCTGAGTCGAGGGAATTTTTCATACAGGTATCGGAATGCTGGCAAAGTCCGGTCAATGGCTTTCACGAAGTTCTTCATCAAACCTAGTTTGATGTGAAGGGGTGGTAGCAAGATTTTCTGAGCCTCAACCAGAGCTGGGTGTTGGATATTCTTCTCTCCAATGGCTACATTCTGCCTGTGAGTCCATTCCTTCCTCATGTAGTGCATTTCCCTTGCTCGGCTATCCCACTCGCATAAGAAACACATGTATTTTGTATATCCTTGCTGCAGTCCCATTAAAAGGGCAACTACCTTCAAATCACCACAGAGGTGCCAGCTGTACTTGTTATACTCAATGGAATTCAGTAGCTGCCTTAAGTTATCGTATGTCTCTTTCATGTGGACAGCATACGCTACTGGAATAGATGGAAGAATGTTTCGATTGTGCAAAAGCACAGCCTTGAGACTCAGTTTCGAAGAGTCCACAAATAGTCTCCATTCTTGTGGGTCATGAGTGATTTTTAAAGCATTCATGAGGCCCTCAATATCGGAACAGAATATCAGATTACTTTCCTTTCTGAAGAAAGGCTCCAATTGCTGGTGGCGCTTTCGATATGCAGTAATTGTGACATCTTCTTCTAGAAGATTCCATTGTTGGAGTCTTGATCCTAGCAATTCTGCCTTGTTCTTTGATAAGTCCAAATCACGAATCAGGTCATTTAGTTCTTCCTGTGTTATTCTGTGTGGGGTTGATGATGCACCACAGTGAAAATCTGGATCACTGCATGCTGATGGACCAGGAGAAGAACAGGTCGACTCACCTTTGTCTTCGTCAGATGAATCAAGAGAATATTCTGCTGGAGGTTCTGGAATAGGAAGTCCCTCACCATGTGGAACTGGTCTCAATGCAGACGGAATGTTTGGGTAGACTATTCTCGACTTCTTTCGCTTCGTTATTCCGCCGGAAAGAGGAGGAACCAAGCAGAAGTAACAGTCATTTAGGTGGTTGCTTGGCTCTCTCCACACCATTGGGACTGCAAACGGCATTGATGACCTTTTGCAATTCAACCACTGTGAAAGCTGTGTTGTACATGTAGCACAGCATATATGCGGAGCCCAAGGCTTGTCTTGGTCACCAACCTTGCATCCGAAGTAAAGATGATATGCCTTCTTCACTTGAGAATTGATACTTTTCTTCTGGTTGGCAAATGTCACTTCCCCACAAATATAGCAAAAATTGTCCGCGGTATTAACACACTTTCGAGGCATTACTGTTCTTTATTGTACGTAAATGGATAAAATAATAAGTTTTATGTAACAGTAGCTTGAACTGTCTCGCACAACGTCTAAAATATTTTAAATGCTGAACCTATCTGATTGGGCTTTATATAGTACACTGCTTACGTCAGCTTCAGCAGCCGCCTGGCATTAGTATAATAGGCCTACACATGTATAGTACACTGCTGACGTCAACTTACTTCAGCAGCCGCATGGCATTAGTATTGCATTGCATCAGAAAATGATGCAATCAACTGTGGATGATGTGAGCATGATGGTATTATGCAATGTTACATCATTATTCCGGATGTTGCTGCAGTCCTACTGGAGAAATTTACACAGTGAAACATAGAAAATGAGGTATATGAATATCTTCAAAACGAGAGCCAATACAAATTTTTCACGGTTATATTCGTGTTCGGCACACCAAAATACTACAGATTAGGGCCTTTTCAAGTCAGTAATGATTTCACTGTTGACCAGTGTAAACTAAATAAAGAAATTAATCAAATAATAGAAAACTTTAGTTAACTAGATAATACAAAAGTGACGAAATGTTATTACAAACCACTACATTACTTTTTTCAAAATAAAAACGAAGAATCATCAATAGATGATATTAATATGAAAAATGGTACACTAAAGAAACGATTTACATATACACGAGTCCAAGGAAATAAGTGTTGATAACTCAGATTAACCTAATCTGGGTCATAAACTAGTAACAACAAATTATAATGGATAGAGATTGAAGATAAAATTACTCCTTCTAGGTATTATCATATCCCCTAAGAACACTATTGGAAATCTGGCTAGGAAAGCTGCGGAAGGCGTGGCTCATCAAAGCAGAGTAACCAATGGTTCAGTGCGGACGACCACATCAAATAACGATAATGTTGAATATACGTTGAACGGAACAGTTAGGAATTGAAAGAATGAATGTTGAATCATGGTTATTTAGTTTTACTTACCATCAGCCTGAACTTCAAAGAAAGATGAAAAGCTATTCATTTGTGATTTGTAGAGTAATTGCATCAAATATGTGAATATAACAGTCACATGACTCTGAAATCTGGTTCTATTAATTAAAGGATCGTCAAATAAATCGGATTCGTGTTGATGTGTATGACTTGAAGTTTAGAATGGAGGAGTTTTTTAAATATTTTTTTAACGTAGCTTTAACATTTTTTAGTCACATCGCTACGATGTCTGCAGTGTAACATTTTCTAGTGATGTTTAGCAGTGGGTGATCATGCCGCAGACATGTAGCATGATGTCCCACCCAGTCACATTATCCTGACACCAGGCCGACCAGTCCTAACACTAACCTCTTAATGCTAAGGCAGCTGTTAGTACCATTTTTATAACCCTTTGGTATGACTCCGCTGGGGTTCGAACCCGTGACATCCCGCGTCCGAGACAGACGCTCTAACCATTAGCCACCGGAGCGGTTAGAACGAAGGAAAATGTCCGACTCAGCAATATCTTTAGTGGGACAACACACGTTCAGAATCCTACCCCTGTAAAGATCATACCCCTGTACCGTAAGCTAATATTACAATACCAGAGCATGAATACGAGCATCCGGCATCTTGCCAGCTTCCGAAAGTAAGATGGTCTCGTTCATGTGACCTGATATTGACCTTCGTTTATAAACAAACATTAATGGCTATTTCCCTGTGGCAGTTGTGATAACATGCTCGAGATTTTGCAAATGTTCAAGGTAGCATTCCTGTTTCATTTACGTATAGACGTGTGGAATTTTGAGTGAGCGAGATTTAGGAAATTGTATCAACGTACATGAATTTACTTCAAAATGTAATTCGTTTTCAAAACGAAACGAGTCATTTTATACTTATGTTTTGGCAAGTGGTTGAATTTTGCATTTTTAGGGCAAGAATATATTTTTACGAACTAAACAGTTTGAAATTAATAGATGTGTAAATTATATAATGGAAAGGGTATTGCTTTTGAAACAGAAAAATAGGAGAAAAAGATCTTTATTTGACGTATCGATATATCATTATCTTTTTGCAGTCTAAAACCAATAACCTAGAATACATAGAAAAATGAAAAAGATAAGAATACGTCAGTAAAAACATCATATGTGGCGAAAATAAATGCTGATTTTCAACTGAATATACTAGTGCTAGTGATGCCGCATAGCAGAAATCCTTGGCATTTGATATGTCACAAGATATAGCTCAATAAATATGCAAAGGCTCCAATCGACACCTCCTCCACTTATTGTGGACTCAGCAGAATAATATAGGATAATATTAGAGGAATATTTAGACACTGTGGCATATTTGGGTTTTCCTTTATCTTACATCCATTGCTGTTAATTCTGAAGCCCCGTATCTTATTAATATTTATCAACAATGTACGTTAAGATTATGACTAATTCAGACACGATGCAAAGGCATCCAAATAATGCCGACTAAACTGGCTCTCCATCCAAGGTAACATAACATGCAAAACTCAGGAGTCCTGATTTTTCTAGCACTCTTACGTACGTTGAAACAATGCAGTGTCTATCAAACATACATGTTCTCGTTTCCCCTCAATATTTCATCGAGAAAATACTAGCAACAGTTTGCAATCCGTTTCCTGACCATGGGATGCCTAACCACCGCCGTAGCGCATCTCTAGAATGCTGGAAAAAGCTTTAGTATGAATTCATATTGTTACACGCACACGGGTATTTACTTGACCGAGCGGTTGTCAAACCCTGGCGCGATTCTCGCTAGAAGTCATAAGTTTCCCCGACTTTCCAAAGACTTCCATACAACCTCAGTTGTAAATCAGAAAGCCCGACGTGTCCATTCTATACCTAAATTTTCCTCTAATTAGTACAAGACCACAGATAAACCAAACTGCCAACTATCTATCAACCGTACATCTGCGTGTTTTGGCTTCATTATGTTTCCGTACCACCAACCGTTCACGCCTTAGAACATATATGAGTACTCCCTAACAATGGGAACTATTTTAACTCCGCCACCTTAGGCCAGTCAATGTATGCTTTCCAGGCACATTTCGCCGATATAACTGCACCATATTCGCCCACATGGCGACATAAACGGTGTCTGTCAAGTCCCTTTTTATTTATTCCCTTGTGTAATTTACCGGTTTAATACCGTAAGTACTGTCCTTGCAGTCACGCTACCAATGTATACCACTAGATTTTAATATGTACTATTTTACGAAAGGGACATTCATTCGGTTTTGGTCGGAATTCACTACTAGTGAACCAGGACATCATGGAAACACACTAACACTTCACTCCGTGACGTTTGCTCCTATTAATTAGCTCATTAGTTGGGGCCAGGAATATTTCCATGGCGCCGAATTCCAATAATCAAACAAGTAATCACACAAATCTAAGAAATGCTTAAAACGGGGCACTACAACCAAGTGCACATACTCTAAATTTACTACAATATCATCCTTATTTATTCTTCCGCAAAAAGCCATTCCTAGCCATTTTGAAAATGTTTATTCATAATTATCTTTATTTCCATCTCTGCGAGAGACATATATCATTTATCGTTTTATCATACTATACTGTAATACTGTATATAAAGTAGTGTCTAATTCGAATTTAACATCACAAGTATGGTACTCTGCAATACTGTTTATAAAGTAGTGTTTAATTCGAATTTAACATCACTAGCAATGTACACTGTAATACTGAATACAAAGAAGTGTCGAATTCGAATTTAACATAACTGGCAGAGTACACTGTATATACTATATGTAAAGCAGTGTCGAATTCGAATTTAACATCACCTTTCTTTTTAAAGTATAATATGCCATCAATCGTTCAATTCTATATTAATAACAAACGCATCGTCACTTCTTTGGTTTACAGTATAAAATAATGTATTCATTTGAAGAAAGGTTCAACGTAATTAATTGTATTTCTCGTTGCAGAACCTGTACAACACATCAAGATACACATATAATATTTCCGTGTTAAAATAACCCCACTTATTGTTACCAAAGTTGTGTAAAATTAGGTAATAAACGGTATTAAAGACATATTGCATATAAGAAAAAACATAGATTTTATCCTAATATAATATATCCTAACATGGTACATATTAACAATACAGTAACTTGATATTGGCTCAATAGTGGAATGACAAAAATTCTCGCGAGAGCAGAAGGGCCGAGCATAATTCTGATACAAGCTAACGTGTAGTCCATTCACGCAACAATAGTCCCCTCCCTGTCAATCAGCATTAGCTGCCTAAATGACCATGCTGAAATTAACAGCTGTTTTATATTTTGATAATCAGAAAGGTCACGATTTCATAGTTCCATCTTCATTGAAAATTCAATCGTGAACGTGCATGTCCAATCTTATTACATTCCTTTCATTTGCACACTCAAAGTAATATCATGGTAAATAGACTTACAATACAGCAATCATCATATTCATCCTCTACTGGTTTTGCTAGTTCATCGATTTACGCTATCTGGTTCTGTTCGTATATAATAATAGTGTATGTGCCATGGTTCTTATTAGATTTATACCAATGCTTTAATCGGCCTTAAGGCAGACAGAACTTGTATCATGTCTGTTGTAACATAGATAGACCTTATTTTGTCTCCGCCTTAAGGCAGCTACTCCATGACTCATATAAGCCTTAAGGCAGCTACTCCATGGCTCATATAGGCCTTCAGGAAGCTACTCCGTGGCTCATATAAGCCTTAAGGCAGCTACTCCATGGCTCATGTAAGCCTTAAGGCAGCTACTCCATGGCTCATATAAGGCTTAAGGCAGCTACTCCATGGCTCATATAAGCCTTAAGGAAGCTACTCCATGGCTCATATAGGCCTTACGGCAGATACTCCATGGCTCATATAGGCCTTAAGGCAGCTACTCCATGGCTCATATAGGCCTTAAGGCAGATAGACCTTTGCTCTTGTGGGCCTTAAAGATCAGATATAACATGAATCGTGTAGGCCTTAAGAAAGATAGCCCATGGCTCGTGTAGTCATTAAGACATATAGACCTTAGATCAGGTAGGCTTTAAGGAAGACAGAGGCGTGGCTTTTGTAAACCTTAAGGAATATAAACCTTAGATCGTGTCGGTCTTAAAGAAGAAAGACAGAGGTTCGTATCGGCAGAAAAGATGATAGACTTTAGCTTTTATCGGCCTTAATGCAAATAACCTTTGGCTTTTGTAGCCCGTAAGGCAGATAGATCTTAGTTCGTGTAGATAAACTTGGGCTTTTGTAGCCCTTAAGGCAGAGAGAGCTTGACTAATGTCAGCCTTAAGGCAGACAGATCTTAGTTGGTGTAGGGTAGGCCTTAAAAGAAGAAAAGACTTTAGTAGTATATAGAGCCACCCTAGATTCAATGGACTTACCGTGCAAAAACGGTCCATGCACTTTGGCGTCAAGGGGAATTTAACATGGGGAATTTTAACATGGATGGAACTGTAGAGCGTCAAAGGGAATTGAACATGGAAATTGAACAGGACCGGTGCTTTAGCGTCAATGGGACTTTAATGTTAAAATATGGGGTTTGCACTTTGGCGTCAATGGGAATTGAACATGGGAATGTCACCTGGGGATCAATGGGAATTAAACATTGGTGACGTCATAGGTTGGAAGGGTCAAAACCTTTTATAAGGTGAAATGTATTTGTAGGGACAAAGGGTTGATAGGGACAAACATAGACATACAGAAACAAACAAATACACATCCAAACACACAGAAAAGAGGACAGAAATATTCTAAAGAAAGACTCACAGATAGAATAGAGACTCTAAAAAGAAAAGTCTGTTGTATGGGTTCAAAACATTCATTCAAGTATATAGATGGGCACTCTGGCCTCTGCTTTGGTCTAAGCACTATCCATTTAATACATAAACATTTGGACATAAAACAAACCTACTTATGAGTGGTTTTGTTATTGACTCTGGTAAACTAATGTTTAAAATTAACGTTCACTCCTTTCTAAAATCACTTCATATGCAATAAATTTACATTAAATGTTCGTTTATAAGAAAAAGCTAAAATAAAACAAGTAACAAACAATCAAATAAGAGAAAGTTCATGTTTGTCTCTCTATCCGTCACACACGTCGTTTAAAATCTGGTCAGCTACTACTTGTGTCCCAGAATAGATGTTTCCCATCACGTACTCCCTTTCAGTCGTAAATCTGCTGTTACGTCCATCGTGCTAGGTACACTTATCGGTAAGCAGATCAAGAGCAGTCATCGTCTTCTTCCCATGGAGGTACAACATATGCCATATGAATAGTCACTTTTCCATCGGTGATGTCAAATTCTTCTCTCATCGACTGCACGTCTTCAATAGCCCTCAAAAGTTTGGAAGAAGTTATTTCTGCAGGTGTGCTAAATTCGAGACATACAGGCGAGTTCAAACTGTCGTGATACATAGATAGGCTCAAACGACCTCGATCTTTCACTTGGCAATGACATTTGAGTTCCTCTAACAGTGAGTAAATAGATCCGTAATGAAACCTGATACTTCTTCGGCTGGAACGTCAGACGCAAAGTCTTTCAATTTCACCGTGTAGGTGTAAGTTGTCGTTCTAAATTTTTTCGAGGTCGCTGTCTGAGTCATTTGGATGCTAAAATACTCCTTTAGGTCTATTGAATCCTTTCCCTTCTTGAACGCACTTTGCTGTGCCGGTATGGTGGTGAAAGAGGTCAATGATATTTGTTCCTTCTCTTTTTTTTCTGCGTAGAGTTATTCATCTTTCTCGTCGCTTGTCCTCGCAATGGAGTGTCGTTCTTGGAAGTTGTCCCTTTTTATATGCTGACCAATATCCATGTGACCGTACGGCAACGTAAAGTGATTGGGAAGTCTCACTCGCTTCTGGTACACGATTTGATAGACTTTTTCCAGGGATCGACTGACGATTTGGTGAGTGGGTAAACGTACAATCTTGTTCGGTTGGTGATTGGTCACTTTATAGTTTCCATCCTCTCCAGATTGCAAGGCTTCTTTCAATACCCCAAAGTTGACCACTCGACTGGGACGATAATTCAGAGTCAGTCCTTTCACTTTGCACTCCGTGTGCACTTCTCCTTGTTTGTCCTGGTAATGGTAGCCGTAATTTTTAGGACCGCCACTCGCGAAACTTAGAATCTTGTCGTCGGGGTGTTCGTCTGTCCAGGCTCCTACAATTTTAAGCGAGCATGGGCTGTCACATAAGCCGCAATGATGACATTTCCAAATTCGTCGGCTTGTACAAAGTTCAGATCTTCTTCGTAATTGACTAAGATCAAATCCTCGCGAACGACGTCCACGTGTTTCATGAATTTGGTTTTGTCGTTTATCATCTGGAAGTAGCGGGAAGGTTCTGTCAAATACTCCGTCTTGGGTAAACACGAACGTTGTGCCATTTTACCCCACAAGCAATTTAACATCACTTTGGCAAACGATCGCCTGCCTTCGTTTTTCTCGATGTGGTCGAAAGAGATGCCTTCTTGTGCCCAGTGTTTCTCTTTAAATGTCTTTTGATCTTCGGGAGTGTGACACGAGGAAGGATAGCCACTGGCTTCTTGCTTTAGTTTCAAAAAGGCATCCACGTAGTCTGCAAAAATGCCTTTCTGAGTGGGGTCATCTGTGTGGCATTGTTCTGTCTTGGGAAAGAGGAAAATCTAGTACACTTCTAACAGTTGACATCCCATGTCCAGAGCTTTGAACAATTCTACGCTGACCCAGGTTCCCGTCAAGGCGCGTTCTTCCTGGGTGTGCTGGCAAGGTTGATCTTGGTTGCACGTTTCGGCACAAGTACGGCACAATGGTGAGGTAACACGGGATGGTACAAGTCCGTGGGAGGCAAAAGTTTGCACTTGATCAAGCCTTCGTATTGTCGAATGTTTTTCAGGTCGATGTGTTCCGTTAGCAATTGCGGGTGTCCTGCAGGAAGGTGACAATATTTTCACACGTAGGGATACAGCGAACACACGTCCAAGTATTTGATTTCTTCTCCTTTCTCTTCGTCGGCTTTGTACAGCAAACAGGTGGCATTGGTCCTTCCTCCGTACAAACTATCCCTCGGGTTCAGGGGGTCCACCCACTGGTAACTTTCCACGACACGTTTAAATTCGGGATCGGTTTTCAAACGGTGATCGTATTCGTGTTCCCACATTTCCACCACTTGGTATCCTTGCTGTTCTAACTTCAGGCGTCGCTGACAAGTGTCCTGGAACAAGTCTTCCATGGTTCGTTGTAAAAACTGATTTTTAGTGCCACGGTCAGGGTAACAGACGGGACATCCGTGAAATAAGCAACCGTTAAACTCGTACACGATCTTGGGGTTTTCTAAGTCCCAGCCATCGACCGAATGCTTTCCGATGATCTTTTCGCCTCCTCCGATGATGGCATGCTGAATCCATTTGTCTTCCTTGTCACACAAGTAATGTAACCAGCGTAGGGCTTTGACCGAGTATTGACGTTTGACATAGCTGGTCGTTTGAGGACTGATGACAGCAACGGTGTTTTCAGGCATGAATCATTGCCGGTACACTAAGGAACACGCTTTGGCAATGGTGCAAGCTTCTTTCAAAGGATCGACCCCTCCGTGTTCCATGAACAGTTCTCGAGATTTTCCACAGCAACGCCGTAAAATGTCCACGTAGGAACGACAATACTTTAGCATTTCTTCCTGAAAGTCAAAAGGGTCTGAGGCGTGAGCTTGGTACCAAGCGTAGAAAGCTTCTCGTTGATCGGTACGCATGTTGTTAGGGTCGTAATAGTGAGCCTCAGGCAAATGGGGTAGAACGGCGTGTTGATTGGCTTGCGTATTGAAAAAGTGTGGAAAGTACCCTTTAGCCATTTCTGCCATACCAAAACGTTTTAGGCATTCGACTCAAAGGCATGGCCAAATAGCTCATCGAATCTTTAAACTGCACTTGTCCCACTTGCATGAAAATGTTTTGGCTCCGTTCAAAGTGACTTTAGGACGTTCGGTGCCATGTTCTGTATACTATCTGAGAAGAAACTGTACATCGTGTCCGGAGAAATTGTGAGCCATCACCGTGGCATGACGATGACAATCTCGGTAACGTTCGATGTCCTCTTGGCTCCATGTCTTGTCGATGGGGTCTAAGACCCATCGGGCGAAATCAGCTAGCGTGTTCGGTCCCCGAAAGATTTTTTCACGTCCTCCAGGAATCTTGCTGCAGTGAGGGCAATAACTCAAGATAGGTTCTTGAATGCACTTCTCGCACGCTCGATGAGCCACGCAGAAATTAGGAATGTGAATACCGGTCTCCTGCATGCATTCGAAATCGAAAAAGATGAAATTGCCTTTCTTCTTCTTCTTGTGACCATCCTATTTCTCTAGTTGGGGTTGGTAATGTGGCATGTAGCATTGGTGTTCCAAGTCCACGATTCGGTGACAAATGTGACATTTTTTCTTTCCTCGACATACGTGTGCCTTGGCACTGTTGGTACATATGCCTTGTCCACACGTAGGGCACAATCTCAGGAGTTGACAAATACATTTCTGCTGTGAACCCTGCGTCTTCAGATATTGTTGGTATCAGGCAGGACTGACAAACGTGCGCAGACAAGCTGGACACTGCACTCGTTCTTGCCATTCGTTCAGACAGGGTTGAGAGGCCAAACATCCTGAGCATTTCGATCCACAATGCTTGTGTTGCTCTCGATTGTTATAGCCATAGTCACATTTGTTACATTTTATTTTTTTCTGAACCCATGTTTCGGCTTTAGAATTCAGAGTTAACCATGGACAGGGTTATACGGTGCAGTGCCACTCGCGTCATTCTTGAACATTGTTACATTTTTTTCCGAACATGTGTTTTGGTTTTAGATGTCAGAGTTAACCATAGGCAGGGTTATACAGTGCAATGTCACTCACGTCATTCTTGAAAAAGCATTGTGCTTGTTTCCTTTCTTGAGAAACGGTAGATCTAATATTAGAATTTTTTTCCGTGACACATTGCAGTGCCAAAATAAAGAAAAAGCTACGATGCCTGATTTGTACAAGTTCGTCAACTCAAAATTTTATTTCATCCAACGATTTACTGATTTACAATTTGTAAGGATGTAAGTGTTTGAAAAAAAAAATGACATGACAAACGGAACAGTTCACAGAAATAGGGTGCCTATTGATCACAATTTTGGAGAGGTATCTTCAAACAGGGACAGATACCCTTAAGATTTCAATCAAAAACGGAGAGAGAGAGAGAGAGAGAATGTATTTCCTACTTTAAAAATATCACGACACGTACGTTTGTTTTTATGGTATATTTTCCTTATGAAAGTTTCAAAGAAACACTCATTCCACATACGTAAAATAAGATAAGAATTCTTTATTTCAGACTACATAGTCCATGCATCTAAATTAAAATATATATATAAAGTAAAATCATTGAAAAGATAAAAGAACATATAAAACATAACATAATCACATCCATAAAAAATACACCATTAAAAAATATCACAAGAGTGAACTGAAGACGCATGTGATTAAAAAGTGACCACATAATGGTAGATCCAAACAAGTCGTGATGTATTTTGTAATATGACTAACATAATTTCCATGAGTCGCCAATGGCGTGATCGTTTGTGTGTTAGTTTTATTGTTTGTGAAGTGACTAGTGGTCAGGTACAGGAAAACGCGTCTCACCATCTCGCGGTGCGAATAACAACTGAAACCAATTTGAAGCTAAGGCGGTGGAAAATATCGGTTAGCCAATGAAGTCACTTACAATGTGTAACACATTGTTTGGTTGTAAAAAAATTCAGGGCAAGTAGTGTAGCGGCCAGCCGCAGAATAAAAAAAAAAAAAACAAAAAAAAAAAACCGATCTTGTCCCTGTGCGAAAAGGTACTGAAGTCAATTCGAAGCGAACGCGGTCAGAAAATAAGTCTAGCCAATGAAATCGTTTATGATGAGTGATGCACTGTTTTTTTTTATAAGGTAGTGTGGCAAAATAATGCCAACGCAAGAGCGTTGTTACCATTTCAGTGCAGACAGACTGGAGTGTAAACTTACAATCCCTTTGTTGCGTATTGTACCATTTCTTCTTGCCACATCAAATACTAAACGACCAGAGTACTGGTTCGCGTTTTGAAACTGACAAACATTTTTAATCTTCCTCAAACATTTTGACAATCACACTCACGTCAATAGAGACAGAAGTGTTACAGTACCGGGTGTCAGTTTTTGTTGGGTTTTTTTTCCCCCTTCAAACTAGTGAATTTGGGGTTTGTATGAAGTAAATAAACTAAAGTACAGTGAACCTCAAGGATGATAACCCAAGCTGTATGTCCATTGATGCATGTATTTACATCGGAAGAAATATGATCTAAAAACACAAAGATATAAGACAAGAATGATTAGAACGAACACAAAGACAGCAAACTGTAGTAACAAAGATGTTTTCCTTCACGTCCGCGTAACTTAAAGTTTCAATCCCTTTGCAAGACAAACTCGGTACCTTTTGTAGAGCTTGAAATAAAAAAACTGAACAAACTTAAGCACTTTGCTATATATATTTTCTTTCGCAGCAACAGACTAAACAACATAAATACCGTTACAACAATAAATAATCTTGCATCTTCTATAAAAAAAGAAAAGAAATACGTCAAAATATAGATATAAAGATTAACGATGATTAACCAACAAAACCGAATTTAACAAAGGCAATGACATGTGTAGAAATGCCTCTCACTCTGAGAAGGTATTTGGATGTAATCTGCCATGCACCAACGAGTTTAGCAGCCCTGCAGAATTGAACCCTTCCAAAGTCATGGACAAGATTCAACACGTGCACCAATCCAATGACCAGTTTCACATCACCGATGGAAAAGCCACACTGTCCATGACCCACGTCTCTCCTCCTCAAGGGACTGGACGCAAAAAGGTCTTATTGGTGGACGACCTTCGCAACACCAAAACAAGTCTCGTCCGAATTAACAACCCTCAAGACCAGATGTGTTTAGCCCGTGCCATCGTGGTGGGACGAACCTATGCGAACAAGAACGACACGGTAGAATGGAAAAGAACGAAATGAAGCAGAACTCCTGTTACAACAAGCCGGACTGTCCAAAGACAAACCCTGTGGCATTCCTGAGATGCAAAAATTGCAAGATGCCCTAGCTCCACGATACACCTTGAAAGTGCACCCTCAAGAAGTGCCCCGACATCTGTTGTTTCGAGGCCAAGACTTTAAGGACGGAAAATACATTCATGTCTATTATCACGATGAACATTTCCATACCATCACCGCCATCACCGGATTCCTGGGATACAGATATTACTGTGAGAAATGTGACTATGGCTATAACAATCGAGAGCAACACAAGCATTGTGGATCGAAATGCTCAGGATGTTTGGCCTCTCAACCCTGTCTGAACGAATGGCAAGAACGAGTGCAGTGTCCAGCTTGTCTGCGCACGTTTGTCAGTCCTGCCTGATACCAACAATATCTGAAGACGCAGGGTTCACAGCAGAAATGTATTTGTCAACTCCTGAGATTGTGCCCTACGTGTGGACAAGGCATATGTACCAACAGTGCCAAGGCACACGTATGTCGAGGAAAGAAAAAATGTCACATTTGTCACCGAATCGTGGACTTGGAACACCAATGCTACATGCCACATTACCAACCCCAACTAGAGAAATAGGATGGTCACAAGAAGAAGAAGAAAGGCAATTTCATCTTTTTCGATTTCGAATGCATGCAGGAGACCGGTATTCACATTCCTAATTTCTGCGTGGCTCATCGAGCGTGCGAGAAGTGCATTCAAGAACCTATCTTGAGTTATTGCCCTCACTGCAGCAAGATTCCTGGAGGACGTGAAAAAATCTTTCGGGGACCGAACACGCTAGCTGATTTCGCCCGATGGGTCTTAGACCCCATCGACAAGACATGGAGCCAAGAGGACATCGAACGTTACCGAGATTGTCATCGTCATGCCACGGTGATGGCTCACAATTTCTCCGGACACGATGTACAGTTTCTTCTCAGATAGTATACAGAACATGGCACCGAACGTCCTAAAGTCACTTTGAACGGAGCCAAAATCATTTTCATGCAAGTGGGACAAGTGCAGTTTAAAGATTCGATGAGCTATTTGGCCATGCCTTTGAGTCGAATGCCTAAAACGTTTTGGTATGGCAGAAATGGCTAAAGGGTACTTTCCACACTTTTTCAATACGCAAGCCAATCAACACGCCGTTCTACCCCATTTGCCTGAGGCTCACTATTACGACCCTGACAACATGCGTACCGATCAACGAGAAGCTTTCTACGCTTGGTACCAAGCTCACGCCTCAGACCCTTTTGACTTTCAGGAAGAAATGCTAAAGTATTGTCGTTCCTACGTGGACATTTTACGGCGTTGCTGTGGAAAATCTCGAGAACTGTTCATGGAACACGGAGGGGTCGATCCTTTGAAAGAAGCTTGCACCATTGCCAAAGCGTGTTCCTTAGTGTACCGGCAATGATTCATGCCTGAAAACACCGTTGCTGTCATCAGTCCTCAAACGACCAGCTATGTCAAACGTCAATACTCGGTCAAAGCCCTACGCTGGTTACATTACTTGTGTGACAAGGAAGACAAATGGATTCAGCATGGCCGCAACGGAGGGGGCGAAAAGACCATCGGAAAAAATTCGGTCGATGGCTGGGACTTAGAAAACCCCAAGATCGTGTACGAGTTTAACGGTTGCTTATTTCACGGATGTCCCGTCTGTTACCCTGACCGTGGCACTAAAAATCAGTTTTTACAACGAACCATGGAAGACTTGTACCAGGACACTTGTCAGCGACGCCTGAAGTTAGAACAGCAAGGATACCAAGTGGTGGAAATGTGGGAACACGAATACGATCACCGTTTGAAAACCGATCCCGAATTTAAACGTGTCGTGGAAAGTTACCAGTGGGTGGACCCCCTGAACCCGAAGGATAGTTTGTACGGAGGAAGGACCAATGCCACCTGTTTGCTGTACCAAGCCGACGAAGAGAAAGGAGAAGAAATCAAATACTTGGACGTGTGTTCGCTGTATCCCTACGTGTGAAAATATTGTCACTTTCCTGCAGGACACCCGCAATTGCTAACGGAACACATCGACCTGAAAAACATTCGACAATACGAAGGCTTGATCAAGTGCAAACTTTTGCCTCGCACGGACTTGTACCATCCCGTGTTACCTCACCATTGTGCCGTACTTGTGCCGAAACGTGCAACCAAGATCAACCTTGCCAGCACACCCAGGAAGAACGCGCCTTGACGGGAACCTGGGTCAGCGTAGAATTGTTCAAAGCTCTGGACATGGGATATCAACTGTTAGAAGTGTACTAGATTTTCCTCTTTCCCAAGACAGAACAATGCCACACGGGTGACCCCACTCAGAAAGGCATTTTCGCAGACTACGTGGATGCCTTTTTGAAACTAAAGCAAGAAGCCAGTGGCTATCCTTCCTCGTGTCACACTCCCGAAGATCAAAAGACATTTAAAGAGAAATACTGGGCACAAGAAGGCATCTCTTTCGACCACATCGAGGAAAACGAAGGCAGGCGATCGTTTGCCAAAGTGATGTTAAATTGCTTGTGGGGTAAAATGGCACAACGGTCTTGTTTACCCAAGACGGAGTATTTGACAGAACCTTCCCGCTACTTCCAGATGATTCACGACAAAACCAAATTCATGAAACACGTGGACGTCGTTCGCGAGGATTTGATCTTAGTCAATTACGAAGAAGATCTGAACTTTGTACAAGCCGACGAATTTGGAAATGTCATTATTGCGGCTTATGTGACAGCCCATGCTCGCTTAAAATTATACGAAACTTTAGGACTGTTAGGGGATGGTGACATGTACTTTGACACGGACAGTTGCATCTACATCGATCGACCACCGGGTCAGCAACACCCTAACATTGAAGGAGACCGTTTAGGAGCCTGGACAGACGAACACCCCGACGACAAGATTCTAAGTTTCGCGAGTGGCGGTCCTAAAAATTACGGCTACCATTAACGGGACAAACAAGGAGAAGTGCACACGGAGTGCAAAGTGAAAGGACTGACTCTGAATTATCGTCCCAGTCGAGTGGTCAACTTTGGGGTATTGAAAGAAGCCTTGCAATCGGGAGAGGATGGAAACTTTAAAGTGACCAATCACCAACCGAACAAGATTGTACGTTTACCCACTCACCAAATCGTCAGTCGATCCCTGGAAAAAGTCTATCAAATCGTGTACCAGAAGCGAGTGAGACTTCCCAATCACTTTACGTTGCAGTACGGTCACATGGATATTGGTCAGCATATAAAAAGGGACAACTTCCAAGAACGACACTTCATTGCGCGGACAAGCGACGAGAAAGATGAATTACTCTACGCAGAAAAAAAGAGAAGGAACAAACATCATTGACCTCTTTCACCACCATACCGGCACAGCAAAGTGCGTTCAAGAAGGGAAAGGATTCAATAGACCTAAAGGAGTATTTTAGCATCCAAATGACTTAGACAGCGACCTCGAAAAAATTTAGAACGACAACTTACACCTACACGGTGAAATTGAAAGACTTTGCGTCTGACGTTCCAGCCGAAGAAGTATCAGGTTTCATTACGGATCTATTTACTCACTGTTAGAGGAACTCAGATGTCATTGCCAAGTGAAAGATCGAGGTCGTTTGAGCCTATCTATGTATCACGACAGTTTGAACTCGCCTGTATGTCTCGAATTTAGCACACCTGCAGAAATAACTTCTTCCAAACTTTTGAGGGCTATTGAAGACGTGCAGTCGATGAGAGAAGAATTTGACATCACCGATGGAAAAGTGACTATTCATATGGCATATGTTGTACCTCCATGGGAAGAAGACGATGACTGCTCTTGATCTGCTTACCGATAAGTGTACCTAGCACGATGGACGTAACAGCAGATTTACGACTGAAAGGGAGTACGTGATGGGAAACATCTATTCTGGGACACAAGTAGTAGCTGACCAGATTTTAAACGACGTGTGTGACGGATAGAGAGACAAACATGAACTTTCTCTTATTTGATTTTTGTTACTTGTTTTATTTTAGCTTTTTCTTATAAACGAACATTTAATGTAAATTTGTTGCATATGAAGTGATTTTAGAAAGGAGTGAACGTTAATTTTAAACATTAGTTTACCAGAGTCAATAACAAAACCACTCATAAATAGGTTTGTTTTATGTCCAAATGTTTATGTATTAAATGGATAGTGCTTAGACCAAAGCAGAGGCCAGAGTGCCCATCTATATACTTGAATAAATGTTTTGAACCCATACAACAGACTTTTCTTTTTAGAGTCTCTATTCTATCTGTGAGTCTTTCTTTAGAATATTTCTGTCCTCTTTTCTGTGTGTTTGGATGTGTATTTGTTTGTTTCTGTATGTCTATGTTTGTCCCTATCAACCCATTGTCCCTACAAATACATTTCACCCTATAAAAGGTTTTGACCCTTTGAACCTATGACGTCACCAATGTTTAATTCCCATTGATCCCCAGGTGACATTCCCATGTTCAATTCCCATTGACGCCAAAGTGCAAACTCCATATTTTAACGTTAAAGTCCCATTGACGCTAAAGCACCTGTCCTGTTCAATTTCCATGTTCAATTCCCCTTGACGCTCTACAGTTCCATCCATGTTAAAATTCCCCATGTTAAATTCCCCTTGACGCCAGAGTGCATGGACCGTTTTTGCATGGTAAGTCCATTGACGCTAGGGTGGTCCTATATACTACTGACTTTGGATCGTATATGCCTTAAAGAAGATTGACAATGTCTTGTGTCGGCCTTAAGGGAAATAGAAGTTTTGGCCTTAACTCAGATAGTCCTGAGCACATTTAAACCTTAAGGCAGCTACATTAAGGCAGATAGACCTTGCCTGGTGATAGTCTTATTGCAAATAAATCTTGACTAGTGTCATTCGATACAATTTCATATCATCATCGTACGTATTATATTAATTTTGTCCTGAACGAAAATGCACCAATCAAGGTCTTTCTCTCTTACGTTCACTTCGGAATAATGGTAAAATGAAAATATTCACTTGTTTTGATACGACACGATCCGCGATTCAATGTCTTTTTCGTGCTTTAACAACCTCAAAAAACTTTAAATCCTGATTCAAAAATTGTTTCTCTTCTCCATTTTGTTTTAGAAAACCAGCATAGCAGGTGATTTCATTCTCAAACCGAAATATATATTGGAGTAGGACTTGTATTCTTTGCCATTATGCATCATTTTCTGTAGAGAATATATCCAACTGTTATTGGACCTACAACTGCAAGTAATCGTGCGATTGCGTAGTTCATCATAAAGTGCAAAGCACAGTTTGTCTGGCTTCAAAATTGATTCCATCCGGGTTACGTATAATATATTAATTATATAGGGAAAGTTGCTACATCCAAACGAGGTCCTCGTCTTGTATATTTTCCTGCACGTCTTTGATTAAATGTATGGCCTTGAGATGGCATCTGTCCCATCATGTTGCTGCCAACTCTGGACATATGGCCTTGCGATGGCATCTGTCCCATCATGTTGCTGCCAACTCTGGGCATATGGCCTTGCGATGGCATCTGTTCCATCATGTTGCTGCCAACTCTGGGCATATGCGCTACCTTGATGTTCTGTCCACCATAAAAACAGCCAAAACATTTTTGGGCGGTGATATATATGCATTGTATTCGCCTCCTTTTTAAATTCCTGGTATATATTTAATTATTTTATAATGCTACTTTTAAAAAAAAATATATTTTGTAAAATCCGCTTTGTATTTCCCCTAAAGCTTCAGCACATTTTGTTTTTAAATCACCCTGAGTTTCGTTATTTTGTTACATAAAAAAAACTTTTTATAACTCATTTTGACTCATTGCTAATGTTTCTGCAAATGAAATGGTGTATCAGCATTCATTCCAAGAAAACAAGAGATGTGCTTCTGTTTGTCTTTTTACCATTTCTGGGCTTAAATCATGATTTTACCTATATGACTTTAAGGGTAACGTTGTCTTCCTCCCCCAGCCCCAAACTTTGTAAACGTCTAAAATATGAATACCGGAATGGTTTTGAACCTTTATTACAGATTTTGTGGGTGTATCGGCCCCATAAAGTTCAATTGTAAATGAACAAAAGGAATATATAAACTTAAAAACACCACTGGCTTTGAAATCCTTATTTCAGGAATTTCACAATTTTGTGAAATGGGCCTGTCCATTATGTCCTTATTAGTGTGTATGACGTTGATGATTTTCGCATGCGATACGAAATGGTTTGCTGAAACGCTCATGTCTATACTCGTTTCCCTCCCTGTAGTTGTGGAGAACACTCGATAGCCTTGCAACATTCGTTGGATCATTCTGGTACCTTGTAACTTAATAGAAAAATACAAATCACTTTGACATTGACGATACTTGAAATCTGACAACCTGTCATGTACAAATGTTTTGAATTCGCTAGCTATTATTTCATTCTCCGATAAAAAATAAAATTTAGGAATACTTCAGTTTATACGCTTGCTAGTTTACAACCTGCATTATGAACCTATCTGAGTCAATACCTTTATTAACATTTTGAGGGAGTGTAGAATTGGCAGAATGCGTATAGAGGCGCACAGGCATGCACGATAATAATGCTTTTAAGAAATAGGTCTGCGAAATCACTTTTGCATGGATCACGCTAATTTTCACACCCCATGAGGTTTATAGTAATGGTACCTCGTGTCAAAACAGACATCAGAATGTACTTATATACTTAAATTGGACAGGATTCTCATACTTCGTATAGATCATATACAACTTTCAGGAATTTGGATTTGATTCAAACAAACAACGGTCGTCCAAACTAAATTGTCATGTGTGCATGCACCAGTTTCATCCGGGTGATTTATGTATAAGCATCAAATAATTATGCAGACAGTCAGCCTCACACAGAGTCTTACGAGAATATTTTTTCTCAAATTTTAGCATCCTTGTCTTTTGAATAATATCTACATACTGCATATGCTGTATTTGTCCGAATTCGTATAGCATGATAATATAAGTTTAGAAAAAACAAAATTTCATGTGTACACACAACAACATTCCTTCGCATACACGCCAAAGGTTTTGATATGGCTCGGGAAAGATATTTTTATGGGACCATTACTTTAATGATATGACGGTTGTCTTTATGTTCTGACTGATAGATGCAGCTTATCTGATTTCCATCTATGTTTAATTACTGAAAAATTTAAAATCTAAATTATCCCCCCCCCCCCACCGTTACACTTAGACAATCGCTGTTAGAATGTAAATTATCCCCCCGTTACACTTAGACAATCGCTGTTAGAATCTAAAGTATCCCCCCGTTACACTTAGACAATCGCTGTTAGAATCTAAAGTATCTCCCGTTACACTTAGACAATCGCTTTTAGAATCTAAAGTATCCCCCCGTTACACTTAGACAATCGCTGTTAGAATCTAAAGTATCCCCCCGTTACACTTAGACAATCGCTGTTAGAATCTAAAGTATCTCCCGTTACACTTAGACAATCGCTTTTAGAATCTAAAGTATCCCCCCGTTACACTTAGACAATCGCTGTTAGAATCTAAAGTATCTCCCGTTACACTTAGACAATCGCTTTTAGAATCTAAAGTATCTCCCGTTACACTTAGACAATCGCTTTTAGAATCTAAAGTATCCCCCCGTTACACTTAGACAATCGCTGTTAGAATCTAAAGTATCTCCCGTTACACTTAGACAATCGCTGTTAGAATCTAAAGTATCCCCCCGTTACACTTAGACAATCGCTGTTAGAATCTAAAGTATCTCCCGTTACACTTAGACAATCGCTTTTAGAATCTAAAGTATCTCCCGTTACACTTAGACAATCGCTTTTAGAATCTAAAGTATCCCCCCGTTACACTTAGACAATCGCTGTTAGAATCTAAAGTATCTCCCGTTACACTTAGACAATCGCTTTTAGAATCTAAAGTATCTCCCGTTACACTTAGACAATCGCTTTTAGAATCTAAAGTATCTCCCGTTACACTTAGACAATCGCTTTTAGAATCTAAAGTATCCCCCCGTTACACTTAGACAATCGCTGTTAGAATCTAAAGTATCTCCCGTTACACTTAGACAATCGCTGTTAGAATCTAAAGTATCCCCCCGTTACACTTAGACAATCGCTTTTAGAATCTAAAGTATCCCCCCGTTACACTTAGACAATCGCTGTTAGAATCTAAAGTATCTCCCGTTACACTTAGACAATCGCTTTTAGAATCTAAAGTATCCCCCCGTTACACTTAGACAATCGCTGTTAGAATCTAAAGTATCTCCCGTTACACTTAGACAATCGCTTTTAGAATCTAAAGTATCCCCCCGTTACACTTAGACAATCGCTGTTAGAATCTAAAGTATCTCCCGTTACACTTAGACAATCGCTTTTAGAATCTAAAGTATCTCCCGTTACACTTAGACAATCGCTTTTAGAATCTAAAGTATCCCCCCGTTACACTTAGACAATCGCTGTTAGAATCTAAAGTATCTCCCGTTACACTTAGACAATCGCTTTTAGAATCTAAAGTATCTCCCGTTACACTTAGACAATCGCTTTTAGAATCTAAAGTATCTCCCGTTACACTTAGACAATCGCTTTTAGAATCTAAAGTATCCCCCCGTTACACTTAGACAATCGCTGTTAGAATCTAAAGTATCTCCCGTTACACTTAGACAATCGCTGTTAGAATCTAAAGTATCCCCCCGTTACACTTAGACAATCGCTTTTAGAATCTAAAGTATCCCCCCGTTACACTTAGACAATCGCTGTTAGAATCTAAAGTATCTCCCGTTACACTTAGACAATCGCTGTTAGAATCTAAAGTATCCCCCCGTTACACTTAGACAATCGCTGTTAGAATCTAAAGTATCCCCCCGTTACACTTAGACAATCGCTGTTAGAATCTAAAGTATCTCCCGTTACACTTAGACAATCGCTGTTAGAATCTAAAGTATCTCCCGTTACACTTAGACAATCGCTGTTAGAATGTAATGAATCTTTAAGTCTAAACAGCATGATGTTTTCATTTACCCTAAAAGAAGAGGAAAAAAGGAGGAGGATGAAGAAGAAGAAACAAAAGTTGGAGGTATTAGATGATCAAAACTCGGATGATACTGTTACCGGTATTTTTGTGGGAAAAATACAATGTATGAGGGAGAATTTGGCTATATTCGTATAAACCTCAAACATGACGGAGGAAAAGACAGTACCTTTGCTGCAAAGAAAGAGAATTTTTTTCTTTCAACAGAACATAATATAGCTATCTATTTGAGCTTAAATATTTCAAAACTTTCACACTGATAAATATATTTTAAACTTGTAAAATACTAGATAATTCATAGCTGTCCGTATGATCTTGTTTATGCAAGAGATAATATCAGATGTGAAATTAGCCGAGCTTAATGGCTTCAAATTGAATTCCATAATCAAACGTCTTAACCACACCACAATTTTCAATTTCTACCACACATCGTTTAAACTAGTCCAAGCCACACTTACAATGGAACAAAGGTCAGTCCATTTTTTCTGCCTATACCACCCTCCTCCTAGTTGAAAAAACAAGCTGACTGAATCTCTCTTTTTGGAGCAGTTTGTGAATCTCCTGGAGTATGGAAATTCGATAGGTGGCAACCTGATTATTCTTGGAGATTTCAATTTTTAGTTTGACTGTGTCCCAGAAACCCAAACACATCAAAACTCACAGATTCCAATAATGTTTTCAACCTCAAACAGTCAGTTAACCAACCCACCCATAAACATGGTCACAATTTAGACTGGATTCTTCATTGACCTGATGATAATATTCTACGGTCTTCCCTGGTATCCCACGAACTTGCATCAGATCACCTCTGCATTATATGTCATCTTGACTTATCAGTCCCTGACCCTCCACCTTTATTTGCTACTAAGAGAAACCTCCGTATTATAAATAGAACCAAAATAATGCATGACATCCAAGCAAACCTAACAACATGCCTACCTCCTACAGCAGAACAACTCGATAGCTGCCTGCATTCGTTGCTCGACAAATATGCCCAAGCCACAAAGTGCAGAGTATCAGTTCAAAAGTGTCCTCCATGGTATATCAGTGTTAGAGACCAGCTTTGCACTGCTAAAAAAGACCGCCGTAAAGCTTAGAGGCTTTGGCTTTCCAATAGACTCACTATTCATAAGCAAATCTATGAAGCCGCTAAGAAGAACATCACAAACATAGTCCATACAGCAAAATCATCCCACTACAGCACTAAGATCATGGAAATGTCCAACTGCAAAGAGCTCTTCGAGATTACTAACATGCTAATGTCAAGGAACAAATGTACACCACTTCCAACTACCTTCTCTCTAGTCGACCTTCCAGACCTGTTTGCAAATTTCTTCCGTGACAAAGTACAAACCATTAGAGATAAGCTTGACACCACAATTTCAATTGACTCGTCGTCACCATACAGTTGGGATACATAATTTGAGCGGCAACCATTAGCAGCATTTGAACCTGTCTCTATGGATTTAGTACGTACAATCGTCATGAATAGTGTACCAAAGCCATGTGAACTTGAACCAATTCCAGCATCACTGCTGCTTGAGTGCTTAGATCCAGTATTGTCTCCACTGAGTGATGTTATTAATACCTCTCTCTCATCTGGGGAATTCCCATCATTTTTCAAAACTGCCACTGTACAGCCTCTGCTGAAGAAACCAACACTCGATCATAACGATTAAAGAACAATCGCCCAGTTTCTATTCTCCCATTCATATAAAAATCTTAGAAAAGGTTGTTCTATCCCAGCTTGTATCTCATCTTAATTCAAACAGTCTTTTCAGCAATGTACATCTGCATATCTCCCTTGACTCAGTACTGAGACTACTCTTCTAAAATTACTTAATGACACTCTCTCTGCTTTGGATAGCGGAAAGATTACAGTCCTCACCCTCCTTGATTTGTCTGCAGCATTTGACACAATAGAACATGATATATTACTTCACCGTCTTCAGCATGTATTTGGCATTCGTCATACAGCCTTACTGTGGTTCAAGTCCTACTTGGTCAACAGGACACAGATTGTGTCTGCAAATGGAATACACTCCAGCCCAGTTCATATATGGAGTGGTGTTCCACAGGGGTCTGTTCTTGGACCTGTTGTTTTCATTCTATACACTCAGCCGCTCTCAAGTGTCATAGATCATCATCCAGTGTCTCACCAAGTGTACGCTGACGACACACAAATATACAAATCTAGCCACCCAACTGAAGCTGAAGCTACCATCCAATGTGTAGAGTGTTGCATTTCTGATGTGAAATCATGGCTGACATGTAACAAGCCTGCAGATGAATGATGATAAAACTGAGACCATTCTGATCACAACAGAAAGAGTTTCTCAGTCACATCCTTTACCTCAGAAAATAAATATCAGTCACACCAACATTAAATTCACACAGTTAGTACGAACCCTAGGTGTCACGCTGGAAAGTACTCTCACGTTGCACCAACATGTCATGAACATATGCATGGTTGCACATTTTGAGCTGAGACGCATCAGCTGCATTCGCAAATATCTTTCAGTTGATGCCACTAAAACACTTGTATGTTCATTAGTACTTTCAAGACTGGACAATTGTAACTCAGTTATATCTGGTTCATCTCAATATCTACTTCAGAAACTTCAAAAAGTTAAAATCACAACTGCTCGGATCATACTTAGAGTACCACGATCAGAGCACACCTCCCCGCTGTTCTGTACCATACACTGGCTATCCATTCGATCCAGAATCAAATACAAAAGTTGTTCTCTGTGCTACGTTTCACTGACGGACTCCAGTGCAACATACCTATCCGAATTCACCCATGAGTACACACCAGGAAGATACTTACGCTCCTATTATGACAATCGTATGCTCATTATTCCCACTACGAAAACGAAGTCATATGGACAACGTTCTTTTGCATAACAGGGCCCAACAACGTGGAATGAATTGCCTACTGAACTTGGACACAAATACACAGTGATTCCATTCAAGAGTGCTCTTAAAACTCACTTATTGTGACCGCAAGACCAAACTTATAGACCTAATAATGTTCCCTACCTTAAATATTTTCAGCATGTTATTTATTTTTTCTAATTTCATGGTGTTTGATTTTTGTAATAATATCATTATATGTTTTTTATGTTATAGGTGTTGTCTTATACTGTAAAGTGCTTAGAGCTTCTAAAGATTAGGCACTATACAAAGTCCTCATTATTATTATTATTAGGTTAGCAGAGTCACTGTAGAGAGAAGTTCTGAAATGGAACGTAAATATTGAATACGAACATTTGTGGAACCTAGTGCTTTCAATTATATTTTAAGCATTGACGTACTACATAGGGTTCCTCTTTATTTCGTCAATTATTGGACACAATAAAGGCCGGCGTTAACTGCTCATCAGTCGCATTAATAACACTTTCATTTAGGTCTATATAGCGATTTTAATGTTATATCATTGTATGCATTGGTGATAACAATAATAATTTACTGATAACAGTAATAATTTAATGATAACAGTAATAATGTACTGTTATGTCCTCTGTCTCTACTTAGAGAAAATATTTAGTGCAATATTGTTTTCCCAAAATGAAAAACATTAGTGTCAAGAGTGAAATAATGGTAAATTACTTTCGAATTTTTGTTTGCAGCTTATTCTCCTTGATATAGTTTCATATTCTCGCACTGATTTATTTACAGGCCAACATGAGAAGAAAGAAATACTCATTAGGAGCTAAGGAGCCGAGTCTAATCAAGGGATGAAATAAGTATGCTTTTATTTGAACATGTCCTGTTTTCAGGTCTGTCTGTCATTTTAAACTTACTACGGACCTCACATCTTAGTTTTAGATTCTAAATTGAAGTTGACATATTTCGGATAATTTTTGGTGTCGAATTTTTCTTTAAATGTACTGACAACATGACTCAAGGGGCGTACAACTCTTCATTGGACGATTTAGAGAGGGACGTACGAGCCTACATTTGGCGACTTTAGGAAGGGACTTACGAGTCTACGTTTGCCGTTTTAGGAAAGAAACATACGATTATTGGGTGTGAAGGGCTTTTCAGAGTGCGATACCTCCTAAAAACAACAAATTAAATTGTATTACTAACCTATGGGACTAAAGTTATAGAAATGGAACCTGAGAGAGAGAGAGAGAGAGAGAGAGAGAGAGAATATACGTTTTGTTTTTAACGAGAAAGAAGAGAACGTATCTAATGTTTACTTTTACTTTGTTGTTGTGTGAGTCTTGTTGCACTCAATCGTTACTTATATCGCTTGTATCTTTCAAACAAAAATCTTATAAAGATGCATAATTTAAATATAACATGAGAATATATCTACTGGAACCACCAGTGTTGCCATTTTGGTAAGAATATATTGTCTTTTACCTTTTCTTTAAGCACTAAACTTTTTAGATAACATGGCATTCTCCTAAATTTATATCACGGAATTCCAAAATGGTGCCCTGTTTACGCATCAGTACTTGGTTACAATGGGTACTCGGACGCTTGTTACGATGAAAGGGATACAATGAGGATTTTTCATTTCTAGCAGGATAAATGAGGAAAAATGGTACAAGGAAGTAAAATAATCTGACTTGGTCATCATCATCGTCGCCATCATATTCATCCTGTTACTATCATCATCGTTGTCCTAGATTATTATTGTTATTATTATTATTATCATTATTACTATTATTATTATTATTATTATTGTTATTATTCAGGCGGCTAGCCGTTAGAGTGTCCACCTTTGACGCGGGAGGTCGCGGGTTCGAACCCGGCCGAGTCTTATCAAAGTGATAAAAATGACACTAACAGCTGCCTCGCTTGGCGCTCAGCATTAAGAGGTTAGTGTTAGAACTGGTCGGCCTGGTGTCAGGATAATGTAACTGGATAGGACATGATGCTACATGTCTACATGTCTGCAGTATGATGCCCCAGTGCAAGACATCACTAAAAAATGCCATACTGCAGATATTGTAGCGACATGACTGAATTCTTTTATAAGCTACTTTAAAAATTCAATCACACACATACTATTATTATTATTATTATGTTTATTATTATATTTATTATTATGTTTATTATTATTATTATTATTATTATTGTCTTCGTTGTCGTTATCGTCGTATCGTCGTAATCATCCATTACCATACAAAGTTAAAGAACTATAAGTAGTTCTAAATTTTGGAGAGTGAACCACATTACCAGTTAGAGAGAAACATATTTTTAGAAGAGCCTTCCGAATTCTTTTTCGTTTGATCCATGCTAAATTAACTTTAATGTAAATGATTCATTATTTATTAATTAAACTATAAAATATAGAAAGAACTATGTATATAGGTTAATAAAATAATATTTATGGGAACGTTTTACAGATATGAACGTCCTAGTTCTCTTTTTATTAAAATGTAACTCAAAAAACTAAATATTAAAAGCTGCTATTTTGGAATCGTGGAAAATGCATGCCAGCACTCAATGAACTGTGCAGGTGGTGTAACCGAATTGTGCTATACACATTCCAAAGAAAGAAATTCTTGGTCAGCTTACTCGTTTTCGTCCTCCGTTCATCTTCTTCCGTCTCCATCCCACTAAAACAGTAATAATCATCCACTCATATTTTAATTCCGCGGTGTCAGAAAGTTGCATTTCCAACATTGTCTTTAGTATCAGGTCTTCTTAATATGTACACAAAATTGAACATTTATATCTTTCTCAATGGAAGTGTTTCATTTTTTTAGTACAAGGTCTTCATAATATGTACACATAATTGAACATTTGCATCTTTCTGTATGGAAGTGTTTCATTTTTTTAGTACAAGGTCTTCATAATATGTACACATAACTGAACATTTGCATCTTTCTGAATGCAAGTGTTTCATTTTTTTAGTACAAGGTCTTCATAATATGTACACATAATTGAACATTTGCATCTTTCTGTATGGAAGTGTTTCATTTTTTTAGTACAATGTCTTCAAAATGGAAGTGTTTCCTTGTTTTCAGTACAAGGTCTTTATAATGGAAGTGTTTCATTTATTTTAGTACAATGTCTTCATAATGGAAGTGTTTCGTTGTTTTTAGTACAAGGTCTTCATAATGGAAGTGTTTCATTTATCTTAGTACAAGGTCTTCATAATGGAAGTGTTTCATTTATCTTAGTACAAGGTCTTCATAATGGAAGTGTTTCATTGTTTTTAGTACAAGGTCTTCATAATGGAAGTGTTTCGTTGTTTTTAGTACAAGGTCTTCATAATGGAAGTGTTTCATTTATCTTAGTACAAGGTCTTCATAATGGAAGTATTTCATTTATCTTAGTACAATGTCTTCATAATGGAAGTGTTTCATTTATTTTAGTACAAGGTCTTCATAATGGAAGTGTTTCATTTATTTTAGTACAAGGTCTTCATAATGGAAGTGTTTCATTTATCTTAGTACAAGGTCTTCATAATGGAAGTGTTTCATTTATCTTAGTACAAGGTCTTCATAATGGAAGTGTTTCATTTATCTTAGTACAATGTCTTCATAATGGAAGTGTTTCATTTATCTTAGTACAAGGTCTTCATAATGGAAGTGTTTCGTTGTTTTTAGTACAAGGTCTTCATAATGGAAGTGTTTCATTTATCTTAGTACAAGGTCTTCATAATGGAAGTGTTTCATTTATTTTAGTACAAGGTCTTCATAATGGAAGTGTTTCATTTATCTTAGTACAAGGTCTTCATAATGGAAGTGTTTCATTTATTTTAGTACAAGGTCTTCATAATGGAAGTGTTTCATTTATCTTAGTACAAGGTCTTCATAATGGAAGTGTTTCATTTATCTTAGTACAAGGTCTTCATAATGGAAGTGTTTCATTGTTTTTAGTACAAGGTCTTCATAATGGAAGTGTTTCGTTGTTTTTAGTACAAGGTCTTCATAATGGAAGTGTTTCATTTATCTTAGTACAAGGTCTTCATAATGGAAGTGTTTCATTGTTTTTAGTACAAGGTCTTCATAATGGAAGTGTTTCGTTGTTTTTAGTACAAGGTCTTCATAATGGAAGTGTTTCGTTGTTTTTAGTACAATGTCTTCATAATGGAAGTGTTTCATTTATCTTAGTACAAGGTCTTCATAATGGAAGTGTTTCATTTATCTTAGTACAATGTCTTCATAATGGAAGTGTTTCATTTATTTTAGTACAAGGTCTTCATAATGGAAGTGTTTCATTTATTTTAGTACAAGGTCTTCATAATGGAAGTGTTTCATTTATCTTAGTACAAGGTCTTCATAATGGAAGTGTTTCATTTATCTTAGTACAAGGTCTTCATAATGGAAGTGTTTCATTTATCTTAGTACAATGTCTTCATAATGGAAGTGTTTCATTTATCTTAGTACAAGGTCTTCATAATGGAAGTGTTTCGTTGTTTTTAGTACAAGGTCTTCATAATGGAAGTGTTTCATTTATCTTAGTACAAGGTCTTCATAATGGAAGTGTTTCATTTATTTTAGTACAAGGTCTTCATAATGGAAGTGTTTCATTTATCTTAGTACAAGGTCTTCATAATGGAAGTGTTTCATTTATTTTAGTACAAGGTCTTCATAATGGAAGTGTTTCATTTATCTTAGTACAAGGTCTTCATAATGGAAGTGTTTCATTTATCTTAGTACAAGGTTTTCATAATGGAAGTGTTTCATTTATCTTAGTACAAGGTCTTTATAATGGAAGTGTTTCATTGTTTTTAGTACAAGGTCTTCATAATGGAAGTGTTTCGTTGTTTTTAGTACAAGGTCTTCATAATGGAAGTGTTTCATTTATCTTAGTACAAGGTCTTTATAATGGAAGTGTTTCATTGTTTTTAGTACAAGGTCTTCATAATGGAAGTGTTTCGTTGTTTTTAGTACAAGGTCTTCATAATGGAAGTGTTTCATTGGTTCTAGTAAAATTCTTCATAATCGAAGTGTTTCATTGTTTTTAGTACAAGGTTTTCATAATGGAAGTGTTTGATTGTTTTTAGTACAAGGTTTTCATAATGGAAGTGTTTGATTGTTTATAGTATAAGGTTTTCATAATATGGAAGTGTTTGTTTTTAGTACAAGGTTTTCATAACATGAAAGTGTTTGATTGTTTTTAGTACAAGGTCTTCATAATGGAAGTGTCTGATTCTTTTTAGTACAAGGTCTTCATAATGGAAGCGTTTCATTGTTTTTAGTACAAGGTCTTCATATTATGAAAATGTTTCATGGTTTTCAGTACAAGGTCTTCATAATGTGGAAGTGTTGCATTGTTTTTAGTGCAAGGTCTTTATAATATGGAAGTCTTTCATTGTTTTTAGTACAAGGTCTTCATAATGCAAGTGGTTTATTGTTTTTAGTACAATGTCTTCATAATGGAAGTGTTTCATTGTTTTTAATGCAAGGTTTTGATAATATGGAAGTATTTCATTGGTTTTAGTACAAAATCTTCATAATATCGAAGTGTCTCATTGTTTTTAGTACAAGGTCTTCATAATATGGAAGCGTTTCATTGTTTTTAGTACAAGGTCGTCATAATAAGGAAGTGTTTCATTTTGTAGTACAAGGTCTTCGTAATATTTACGCATAATTGAACATTTGCATCTTTCTGAATGGAAGTGTTTCGTTGCTTTTAGTACAAGGTCTTCGTAATATGTACACATAATTGAACATTTGCATCTTTCTGAATGGAAGTGTTTCATTGTTTTAGTACAAGGTCTTCATAATGGAAGTGTGACATTGTTTTTAGTACAAGGTCTTTATAATGGAAGTGTGTCATTGTTTTTAGTACATTGTCTTCATAAAGGAAGTTTTCCATTGTTTTTAGTACAATGTCTTCATAATATGGAAGTATTTCATTGTTTTTAGTACAATGTCTTCATAATATGGAAGTATTTCATTGTTTTTAGTACAATGTCTTCATAATATGGAACTATTTCATTGTTTTTAGTACAAGGTCTTCATAATGGAAGTGTTTCATTGTTTTTAGTACAATGTCTTCATAATATGGAAGTATTTCATTGTTTTTAGTACAATGTCTTCATAATATGGAAGTATTTCATTGTTTTTAGTACAAGGTCTTCATAATGGAAGTGTTTCATTGTTTGTAGTACAATGTCTTCATAATATGGAAGTATTTCATTGTTTTTAGTACAATGTCTTCATGATATGGAAGTGTTGCATTGTTTTTAGTACAAGGTCTTCATAATGGAAGTGTTTCATTGTTTTTAGTACAATGTCTTCATAATATGGAAGTATTTCATTGTTTTTAGTACAATGTCTTCATAATATGGAAGTATTTCATTGTTTTTAGTACAATGTCTTCATAATATGGAAGTGTTGCATTGTTTTTAGTACAAGGTCTTCATAATGGAAGTGTTTCATTGTTTTTAGTACAAGGTCTTCATAATGGAAGTGTTTCATTGTTTTTAGTACAATGTCTTCATAATATGGAAGTATTTCATTGTTTTTAGTACAATGTCTTCATAATATGGAAGTATTTCATTGTTTTTAGTACAAGGTCTTCATAATGGAAGTGTTTCATTGTTTGTAGTACAATGTCTTCATAATATGGAAGTATTTCATTGTTTTTAGTACAATGTCTTCATGATATGGAAGTGTTGCATTGTTTTTAGTACACGGTCTTCATAATGGAAGTGATTCATTGTTTTTAGTACAATGTCTTCATAATATGGTGGTATTTCATTGTTTTTAGTACAATGTCTTCATAATATGGAAGTGTTGCATTGTTTTTAGTACAAGGTCTTCATAATGGAAGTGTTTCATTGTTTTTAGTACAATGTCTTCATAATATGGTAGTATTTCATTGTTTTTAGTACAATGTCTTCATAATATGGAAGTATGTCATTGTTTTTAGTACAATGTCTTCATAATATGGAAGTATTTCATTGTTTTTAGTACAATGTCTTCATAATATGGAAGTATTTCATTGTTTATAGTACAAGGTCTTCATAATATGTACACCCAAACAAGTATCATTTCCATTTACATAAAAAAATGCTTCTAGTGTCTGTGAACGGAATACTCGGTTTATTGCGCACGGTTATTTTCCCTGTGAGAACGTCTCTGCTCTTTACACTGATGCACACTCAGAGAGTTCGGGTAAGGCATCGATGAAAGAGTGTCAAACATTCGTCTCTTTGTTATATTATTTTATAATTTTTACATGCGGGCTACAACGATACTTGACGCCCATGACTGATAGGTGTAACAATTCGGATTCCTCAGGTCCTATGTTGCCTTACAAGAGTCTACTTCCGTTATCATTGAGTGTGGCAAAATCTTGCAAATACATTTCAACATGTTATTGATTATAAATATTTATTTTTGAAACGAAACTAGCAGGCTAGAAAGATTTTCAGGCAAAGGTCAGCAAGGATAAAAATGTCAATCACTTACTTGATTGAGTCAGATTGCGGTGAGTGGTTGGTTGAATGACATCAATGACGTCAGTTTAGAGTTATCAGTTGGACAGGTATGACTAAAAGAGCATTCCGTGTAACCTTTGACCCCCTCCCCAATCCCAAGTACATTTGATTTTTCAATTACTAACATTAAACTCGAAACCTTAAATATATGTAAAAAAATAAATTAGTTTCAGAAAAAATAAATGGCAGAAAGTCATGAAAACCATTTTCCGATTTGTAAAACGCATTTCTTTCATAACTTCTTTTCCCAGGTCACAATCTGCGCATGCACAGTAAGCATTTCCGTTGTGGAGTGAGTGATGGGTTGACCTGATAAATTCGCATTTTCTGAGAATAATGCTGAAACGGAAACACGCAGAAGAATATGCAAAGTAAAATATTAAGTGATCAATGAGATCCTTGAAGTGCAATATAATATAAGACTCGGGCCGAATGAAAAGAACGCAGTTAAGAAATATTCCTCGATATGTATATGTTTCAGTTTACAGTAGGTTTAAATGGCTGTACGGATGAAAGAGTAATGAAGAGCATAACAGTAATTTTCAGATCCTTGACGCATAAAACCTATGCCACTTGTGTAGTTCGTGATTTAAAAGAAAAGTAACGAAGTAAGTGTTGTGTATACTTTAGCTGTCTGTATCCAAGACACTTTCGAACCCTAAACTTTAGATATGTCTCTAAACCAATTTGAATTTTGTTTAATTGTTCGAATATAAATTAAAATGAAAAGTCATGGATATATATTTAGATTTCTGTAATATCTAGTACATTTAGATAGTTCACACAACGTACATACAAAAGTGATGTGTGGGATTAATACACTTCATACAACATACATACAAAGATGATGTTTGAGATTAATAGACTTCATATAAAGTACTTACGAAAATGATGTATGATTAATACACTTCATACAACGTACATACAAACAAAAAAATGTGTCTGATTAATATACTGCATCAAGAATGTAATCAACCTGCCTTGATATATCAGATGTATTGCCTGACACTTGCGATAGTTAAGAAACACGAAGGCCACAGATTACACCCCAATATGCTGATTTTTGATACCATAACAAATTAATTTACCGCTGCCAAAGACCAGAAATGAATGAACTTTCATTTACTTGAGTCAATAAAGGTATGCTTGAATTTGGTCTACAGAGTTTGTGTGGCAAAGTATCACCTTAAGCTTACCACATGCCGACAATAACACTTTCTCTGCAAGTGGTAAGTTATTTATGTGCGGTTCTTGTTGTTAGTAATCCTCCCGAGATAGACAGTCTTAAAAGAAAGCGTTTTGCAGGAATAAAATGTCGGCGGTTATTAGGCATGTGAGGAGAGGGATTAGAATTATGTCCGAACACCGCTGAGATTCCCACACAAATTACTTTGTTGGAAATGATCTTTCTTTTCGCAAGGGGTGTTATGCATATATTCATAAATATATGGTTTTTGATTCCCCGTTTTTTATTAACTTCAACAGCACATTTAACACGCTGTTGCTATATCACAGAGCGAAAATGGAAGCAAAGTGCCTTTCCCAAGGACACATCGAGGCACACAACCCGGGCTGGCCTGAGTGGGTGCCGAACCAACGACGCTCTACCAGCTACGCTGTTGCAGTAAATGATTGGATCGCTATTTTCAAGAGCTAGTCTTGCTACTGCATTAAATGATCGGATCGCTATTTTCAAGAGCTAGTCTTGCTACTGCATTAAATGACTGGATCGCTATGTTCAAGACCTAGTCTTGCTACTGCATTAAATGATTGGATCGCTATGTTCAAGAGCTAGTCTTGCTATTGCCGTAAATGAGTGGATCGCTATGTTCAAGAGCTAGTCTTGATATTGCAGTAAATTATTGGATCGCTATTTTCAAGAGCTAGTCTTTTGAATTATGATAGCATATTAAGAACGTTAGGAGAAGTTTTATATAACTTAAAAAAAACACCACACCTTGATATGACAAACAAAACACAGGAAACGCATCACATTCTAATTTTCCTATTGATGCATGTCATTCAAGCTAATCCATTAACCAATCAGCGAACGTAAATTAGACACACCTCCAGGCATTGCTTTGGTTCGCCATTTTCCTCCAACAAGCTGATTGTGGCAATATAGAATTGATTTACAAATTTTGCAATGATTTGTTGATTTCTTGATCCATAACTATGCAGAGAGGTCAGTGGGAGCCTTGTCATTCTTACTGTCGAAATGGAGGATTTATATTTATTCCTGTCACAAAGCATAGACAAAACTTAGATGGATAAAGACTTGTTGTGTCGTTGAGTGTGCGATAAGTTGAATATGGAAATAATTGATGACAAGAACAACATGTTTAGCTGCCAAAAAGTATGTAGAAAAGCGTGTCCTGTTGATAGTTTGAAGAACAAAATAGAAATTGAAATTGAAAATCTATGCATATATAAACGTTTCTAGAATATGAGTGGAGACCACCTAAATTTCGGGCTTTCATGTATATTGTTTTGTTGTACAGGAAGTACTGAACCCTAGACTGCATTGTTTGAAAGTTTGAAAATTTTGACTTTAATGTTGGCTTTCTTAAAAATAATGATTTATCGTCTCCATCTTACAGACACTCTTTACTTTCTCGTTGGGCTGAAAGAGGGGTGGGATATAAAAAATGTAATAATAAAGAAATACAAAAACAATAGTTTCAGATAATTATCGTCTGATATATTAAGCATTAATTTAATGTTTCCATCAAAAGACATCATTGATCAAAATTTCATATGACGAACATAGTAGGACATTAAAATTATTAGGTACAATAGTTTACTTCTAAACAGTAATTATTTATGATTTTGGTGTTAATTTTCAATTCATTTACTTCTAAGGCAACATGATAAAAAGCCAGATAAAATTAATATGGATACGATTATATACTAAATACACTACCATCTTTTGAAGCGAATTTCCTTTTACATGAATAATTTCTCCATAAAATTTAAACTTTATTTTTATTACTTACTGAAATAAAACACTTAGGTTATTACCATACGAACTTGAACTACAAAGATAAATATTTTATACTACAGTATAATTTATGCAACATTTTAATTTTAAGATTTTAGGAATAATACAAATAAATATTTAGGAAATAATCACTTAAACTGAAATATATTTCCATGCCAAAAAACGCTTGTTTGTCGGCGGTTAATATGCGGTCATGTCACGTGATTTGGTAGACGGCGCGATCTATCAATTTTGACTGGGTTGAACATGCTTTAAGGTCTTTCCGCAGGTTTTTGAAAAGTGGGAAACGAGAGTAAAATGTCTAACCGGTAACAAGCTGATTCGGATGATGGCTAATTCGGACCAGGCTTATTGGGCCCAAATACCAAGCCGATTCGGACCATGACTGATTAGGACTATGGCTAATTTCGGACCAGGCTTATTGGGCCCAAATGCCAGGCTGATTCGTACCATGAGTGATTCGGATGATGGCTATTTCGGACCAGGCTTATTGGGACCAAATGCCAGGCCGATTCGGACCATGACTGATTAGGACTATGACTAATTTCGGACCAGGCTTATTGGGCCCAAATGCCAGACTTATTCAGACCGTGACTAATTCAGACCAGGCTTATTGGGCCCAAATGCCAGGCTGATAAGGACCATGACTGATTAGGACTACGACTAATTCGGACCAAGTTCATTGTTAACAAATGCTAGGCTGATTCGGACCATGACTAATTCGGACCAGGCTTATTTGGCCAAAATGCCAAGTTGATTCGGACCATGTGAGATATTAATTTTCGTATTGTATTTAAAATGAAGATTTACATTTGTTTAAAATATTATATTTCACATTATTTCCCAGATACGTTGAGCAGTTTAAATCTGCATTTAAGGAAACAGACCCTGATTTTAAGCGAGAAAATGGCACTTACGTACAGGTAAGACTCCTTATCTTGCACTTCCAATTTAAGAATGAAATATTTTAAAAACATCTCATTCAAAACCTTTATGATTAATGCCGCTATAATTACTCGTATTGTCACCTTTAGTTCAATACCTCTTGTGATAGGTGTACCCCTAATTAATTAACACTAATAAAGGAATCATCTGACCAATAACTGACACAAGTTGTTTGATCAACGCTGCTGTTATTAAAGTACTTTTGAGGTCATTTCCCAATTTACAGAACCAAATATAATTTTAGAGCACAAAATATAATGCTGACGTCAAAATGACTTTGTTATCCTTGTCTAAATGAAAGTGATATTACATTATAAGTGTATTAATATGGTAAAATATCTATTCAGAAATATTTTCGAACGCTTTAACGGTTAAAATGAAACCAAGATGGTTTAGTGGTTCAAGACTTCACTCAAAAGACAGAGAGAGAGAGAGAGAGAAATAAAAGAGAAAACAAATTACATAAAAACGCAAGCTTCAGCAATAAAACATTAATGCTTCACTTCATTATTGAACAGACAAGGAACCATACATATTTTATCCACTGTAAGTCTGACCCAAACACAGAAAAAGTGTTTTTGTTTTTTTAAATACACAAACAACAAATTTTACTAAATATGCACATGATAAAAGAAACAAAAAGAACGAGCAAACTCATTCAAACAACCTCCAGGGCAGATGTCACTGACGATTAGAAACTCAGAAAACGCAAGGGAAAATACATAACCACCAGACAAAGAGAGGACAGCGAAAACAACATAAACACCAGAGAAAGGGAGGACAGGGAAAACAACATAAACGACCAGTATATTTATATCAAGGACGGGGCATCCCTAAAGCTCTAACCAGTTCTATGTGCTAAAACCGAACTAACGGGTGTCCACAAATAATGAGATTTTACTAAAATGCTACAGATTCAGTGACAGCAGTAAAGTACTTCATGCTATTGTGTTATGTATCAATAACTCTTTAAAATTTATTTGTTTTTGTTGGGGGTGGGTGGGGGTGGGTGGAGTAAGTACGTAGCGACTAAAGCACTATTTGCACGAGAAATCAATATAAAAAAACGTGGGTAAATTTATATGCATTGCACCTCGCCAGTGTTGTATGTCGGCCATACTGTCCTGATTTATGATATTTCAAAATGTTTTTCAGATATATTGATTCTAATAATAACTGCATTTTCTGTATTGTAATTATTGAAAAGATAGTTTGTTTAAAACTGTAAATGTTATTGCTCATATCTATTTTGGTCCGGTTTAGGGAAGACATATGTGAATAGCCATCTTAGATAAATATAATAACTGAAGGTAAACCTTTTGCATTCTCTATGTTTGCGACAACACCTACTCAGATATGTGTGTTCAGTGGCTTTTCTTATAATATTTCACATAAACTGAATTTGCCCATAATTTGGGCCTAATCAGATTTTTAAACTAATTGGCCAGCATTCGTCTAGCCAAAGGAAACAACACGGCAGCCTACTCGACCTGATCTAGGAATGAAAACTCTGTACTCCTGCATAGTAGAATATCGCAATTGATTCCTGGCTTGATTTTCCATAGACCTGAAATTGGTTCTTTTGAGGAACATTTATTATTCCGGTGCAGTTAGGGTTTAGATGTATCCAAAACTTAAACCTCGACCTAATAAAACGATAAAGCTGTGCTGTCTACGTAGGGAAGATTATAAAATGAATTATGATGGACAAGAATCACCTTAAATTTGATAGCAGTACGTGGCAAGGCATTCAGAACATCTTGGATGGAATATAATATATCCATCGATATTTACGGTATTTAGTAAAACAGCATTTGGCTCTTTTCTGTGGTTATGAGTTTACATAAACGATGAAAACATTTTCCATATGTGACCGAAAACTGAAATCAAATTATGGTCGGAAAGAAACAGTAAATAATTAGACAAACCTTTGGTAGATCTTTTCAGGAGAGGTTTCCGGTGACAGAAGCAAAACGTTGACCGCTAATCTTCAATGGATATATAATGAATTCTGTGAATAAAGTCTCGCCGTTGAAGCACTATTACTGAAGACACCTGACGATTTATTACATATTAGGCCCATGTAAGACAATAGTGATGTAATTTATTGCAAACCCACTCTGTATGCCAATGTCTTATACGTTCGATCGGTATATCTAAAATCTTCTGCCTGGACTAAATATAATTTTCATGTCCGGTTAAGAGAAAGTAAATAGGTTTTGTGCAAAAAACATGAAGTGATTTATGGGATTATCTGTAGTGTGTGAGCCATTTGTGATATCATTTATGGCAAATACTTCGTTTCGTAAGCATGTTAGCTTTACTTGACAGCGAAGCTGAAGAACCTTTAAGCTGAACTAAATTTAATTTTCAAGTCCTGGAAAGGAAACGTACATATGCTGTGTGTGAAACTGTTTGGTGAAACCCATTATCGACTTGATCCTACATTTTGTCAGGGTTTTGAACAGGTAGTAGTATTATTATGGTACCAACGATTTTAATTAAGTTTATATGGCAGACAGAAACTTCATCCAAATAAAGACCATTTCGAAATAATCACCATATATATGTAATAATGTTCGACTTCCTTGTTTTCTATCGATACAAGGAACTTATGTGGTATTTCTGTATTTTTCCCTACAGTGTCTCACGCTGAGACTGATTTTAAAACTTATTCTGCACGAAACCTTTGTGCGTTGTATCGATGTTTGACTGAGCGATGCATTGATTACTTAACTTCATATATGGGTTGAAAAAAGTTTAATAAACGCTCTTATTGCAGGTGTAGATATTATATATCTTTTTCTCCGTCATATGTGGAGGGCTGTTTAAGAAATTGTGAGTTTTATAATAAAGCTCAATCTAAATGTGTGAGAGAAAATTAAAAGAACTCCTTTTGAGAAAATATCTGTCAATTATACATGATCTCGTTTTCATAGAACTCGTTAGATAGCAGGGATGTTCTATTGCACGTGCCTTTTTAAAGTCGATAAATTGAATTATTTATCAAACGCAACGCCAAGAAATTTTATGTATATAAAAAAAACATGAACCAATTTAAATATTATCTCACAAAGTTTATTTTGATCTCGTTATGTATAAGTGATTTCATTTTTTCTCTTGACTACATCAGGTAGCTGTACTTCAAGACTTAGCAACAAAAACAACAACGACGTCATTTTAAAATTAGCTGATGCATTTATGTTGGAGGTGTTTGTTTTGTTTGTTTTCTTCTTTTCTTGACAGGTGCTCTCAGTAAAACGTCTCGGTAGATTTGATTATCAAACACTGAATCAAATGGACAACTTTAATACTGACACTGCCTGACAGGGTTTCATTACCAAATCAGTCAATATCAGACAAACAAGCAACTGTTGCCTTGGGACAAATTAGATTATAGGCTTTATGTCCTCTAATGATGAGTCTGATTTTAGGTGATGATGTAGATTAATAACACTTTGCTATTTCCTGTTTCGTCTGATTAAAATCTAGATTATGCAACGTATCAGGTGATCAATACGTATATGATAGTGTCAAAGCGCTTTATTAAACCTCGAACGAAAGGGAATATTGGTTTCAACGTTAGATACAATGCTCGATGACTACACATCCAGAATATTGATATTTTCGATAAATGAGATTCATTCAACATATTCAAATGAGATTTGTTTCACCTCTAGGATCCCGGTGAGGGGGTAATATGTAAAAACGTGGGAAGCGACTTATTGAAAGAGAGGAATCAAAATATACACTAGGTTAAAAAAAAATGACACGTTAGGCAGGCTGAAACGTTCAGTGATATAATACAGCATGTCTTGTCGAACCGTTATGTATCGAATATTTTTCTCAAGTAAAAATCCCCGAAACCCCGATATCCCATTAGACTACGCAATGCAGCTGTCACAAAATAATAAAAAAAAAAATCAGCTGACAAACTATCATTAGATTAGTATTATTTAACGCCAAATAAATTTTCATAAACATAAACACGTGTGAAATCGGAACTAACTGTATAATGTGCGGGAACAGGTTAGAATATAATATTGCTTATACAAAATAATTAGACGGAAAATGTTTTAAAACTTTGGTCATTTTATTTTAATCGGTGTAATGTTTTTATATATTTGTTTCGTGAGTCGAATTTGATAACTTTTCATCACATGACTAAATTGCCAGAAGTGTATAAAGTTTCAACGGATATAGTAAGAACTGAGAGCGTTGAAGAATTTAAAGCTTTCAAAAGTTGAAACCCTCTTTTGTAAAATGTGAAGAAAAGAAACTTAAAAGAGAACAATTGAGGAACAGGTTTTATTAATGATGTAAATTATTTAGCAATCACAGCAATAACAAAACGAGGTGATGTTACAGGTATTTCTGCGAATGTTTGTGAATTTCGTGGATGCTATCAAAAGAACCAATCAACACTAATTCTGCTATGGAAACAGCAGTACACCTTCCCAAATTTACAAATTTAACTGACAAAAACATGCAATATTTTGGAAAACCAGAAAAGTTGATACCCACATCAATAATTAATTCAAGGTCAAATGTTAAAATATCCAATGTATAACTTTAGAGAATGTCATTCATACTTTATCACTTCATTTAGAAATTGCTAGAACATAATTGCTCTGAATTAATATATACAAAATAATTGATTACGTCTATCAAGGTGTAGATTAGGCAAACGAAAACAAAATACAAATAGGATATGACATATACAGCATGTTGTTGGTTAGTCTTACTGTATTTCTAATTTAGCCTTACTGTATTTGTATTATAGCCTTTCTGTACTTGTGTTGTAGCCTTTCTGTACTATTTAATATAGTCTTTCTGTATTTGTAATATAGCCTTTCTGTATTTGTTATGTAGCCTTTCTGTATTTGTATTGTAACCTTTCTGTATTTGTATTATAGCCTTTCTGTATTTGTATTGTAGCCTTTCTGTATTTTGTATTATAGCCTTTCTGTATTTGTATTATAGCCTTTCTGTATTTGTATTATAGCCTTTCTGTATTTGTATTGTAACCTTTCTGTATTTGTATTATAGCCTTTCTGTATTTGTATTGTAACCGTTCTGTATTTGTATTGTAGCCTTTCTGTAATTGTATTATTGCCTTACTGTATTTGTAATATAGCCTTTATGCAGTTGTAATATAGAATTACTTTATTTGTAATATATCCTTACTGTATTTGTAATATAGCATTACTGTATTTGTATTGTAACCTTTCTGTATTTGTATTGTAGCCTTTCTGTATTTGTATTATAGCCTTTCTGTATTTGTATTGTAACCTTTCTGTATTTGTATTACAGCCTTTCTGTATTTGCATTATAGCCTTTCTGTATTTGTATTGTAACCTTTCTGTATTTGTATTATAGCCTTACTGTATTTGTAATAAAGCCTTTCTCTATTTGGAATACATCCTTACTGTATTTGTAATTTAGCCTTTATGCAGTTGTAATATAGAATTACTTTATTTGTAATATAGCCTTATTGTATTTGTAATATAGCCCAATTGTTTTGTAATATAACCTTACTGTATTTGTAATATAGCCTTTATGCAGTTGTAATATAGAATTACTTTATTTGTAATATAGCCTTATTGTATTTGTAATATAGCCCAATTGTTTTGTAATATAACCTTACTGTATTTGTAATATAGCCTTACTGTATTTGTAATATAGCCTTATTGTTTTTGTAATGCAGCCTTACTGTATTTGTAATATAGCCTTACTGTATTTGTAATATAGCCTTATTGTTTTTGTAATATATCCTTACTGTATTTGTATTATAGCCCAATTGTTTTGTAATATAACCTTACTGTATTTGTAATATAGCATTACTGTATTTGTAATATAGCCTTACTGTATTTTTATTATATATCCTTATTGTTTTTGTAATGCAGCCTTACTGTATTTGTAATATAGCCTTACTGTATTTTGTAATATATCCTTATTGTTTTTGTAATGCAGCCTTACTGTATTTGTAATATAGCCTTACTGTATTTGTAATATAGCCCAAATGTTTTGTAATATAACTTTACTGTATTTGTAATATAGCCTTACTGTATTTGTAATATAGCCTTACTGTATTTGTAATATAGCCAAATTGATTTGTAATATAGCCTTACTGTATTTGTAATATTGCCTTACTGTATTTGTAATATAGCCTTACTGTATTTGTAATATAGCCTTGCTGTATTTGTAATACAGCCTTACTTCATTTGTAATATAGCCTTAATGTATTTGTAATATAGCCTTACTGTATTTGTAATATAGCCTTACTGTATTTGTAGTATAGCCTTCCTGTATTTGTAATACAGCCTTACTGTATTTGTAATATAGCCTTACTGTATTTGCAATATAGCCTTACTGTATTTGTAATATAGTCTTGCTGTATTTGTAATACAGCCTTACTTTATGTGTAATATACCCTTACTGTATTTATAATATAGCCCAATTGTTTTGTAATATAACCTTACTGTATTTGTAATATAGCCTTACTGTATTTGTAATACAGCCTTACTGTATTTGTAATATAGCCTTACTGTATTTGTAGTATAGCCTTGCTGTATTTGTAATACAGCCTTACTTTATTTGTAATATAGCCTTAATGTATTTGTAATATAGCCTTACTGTATTTGTAATATAGCCTTAATGTATTTGTAATATAGCCTTACTGTATTTGTAATATAGCCCAATTGTTTTGTAATATAACCTTACTGTATTTGTAGTATAGCCTTACTGTATTTGTATCATAGCCCAATTGTTTTGTAATATAACCTTACTGTATTTGTAATACAGCCTTACTGTATTTGTAATATAGCCTTACTTTATTTGTAATATAGCCTTACTGTATTTGTAATACAGCCTTGCTGTATTTGTAATATAGCCTTACTGTATTTGTAGTATAGCCTTGCTGTATTTGTAATACAGCCTTACTTTATTTGTAACATAGCCTTAATGTATTTGTAATATAGCCTTAATGTATTTGTAATATAGCCTCACTGTATTTGTAATACAGCCTTACTGTATTAGTAATATAGCCTTACTGTATTTGTAACATAGCTTACTGTATTTGTAATATAGCCCAATTGTTTTGTAATATAGCCTTGCTGCAGTTGTAATACAGCCTTACTGTATTGTAATATAGCCTTACTGTATTTGTAATACAGCCTTACTGTATTTGTAATACAGCCTTACTGTATTTGTAATACAGCCTTACTGTATTTGTAACATAGCTTACTAAGCAGCAGGGAAGTTGTACAAACCAGTGGTTCCAGACCAAATAAAGCTTCCTACGAGAACTTTCTCCGTAGAAGCCTCGGATTTCAAAAATAAGCCTTCCTACGAAAATTAATTTGCGTAAATTCACTCCCGACTGCAATTTTTTGTGTGCAAATTCAATGATTCCAAACAAGTATTTTTTGGGGGGGGGGAAATTTATTCTGGTGTCGATGAAGTTTGCAAGGTTTGGCTGCTTTTTCATGAATAAATTTGATCAAGACCGATTCGATATCTACTACGCGGATCATGAAGATTAATCGTGATAAAACCATGCGGTGTTGCCTGGGCGCGGCTGAAGAAATTTTTGAATTTGTTTATGTCCATATCGCCGTTACACCAAGTCTGATGAATATTTCTTAGCGTGTGAGTATCGACGCCATTGAACACCGATAAGATATTGCAATTGTCCCTAATAACTTTAGGAATTTGCGTATATCGCTGCGTCACGTAAATCACATCGGTATTCTTGTGTCGGCCACGCGAGAATATCCTAGCCGGATTAGTTTGCTTATCCAGCATAACATCATCGAATACAACAAGATTATTAACATCGCCATCTAAATTTTCCACTGATGGAGTTTCATTGATGTCTGTGATGAATTCGATCGTGCCTTCGTCGGTATTGTCGCTGAATTCCTTTAGTACTTGATAACAACGCTGATCATCAACGGACGGCGTAACCAAATACAACTTATCCCATTTTAGCCATCGCATTATCAAATTTAGCAACAGCTGCGTCTTTCCAGAACCGGACGGGCCAATAATTATCATCCTTATCGAATTCGGTAACACCGCGTTGTGTTTCGCTTGCTCGCGTTTCTTCGTGGCGGAAAAATCAATTACATTCATGTTACTAGAATACATGGATCTATATTGTGTTAAGTGTCGCACTCACACAGCTACGATAAATCCAATCGAAATTGTCACACGCAATAACAGGAACGCAATTGCAGGAGAATGCGAAGTTTGTAAGACACGCAAGTTCAGATTTGTAAAAAAAAAAATAGAAGAACCGGAGGAGACATTACCGCCTCCATGAAAAATCTACCCGGGTTGCCTTGGGCGAAATATCCCGGAGAAAAACATCTGCCAGGATACAATTACTGCGGACCCGGCACAAGGCTCGATATAAGACTCAACGATAAAAATCAACCAAATCCCGGCGAAGATCCAGTAAACGCCATCGATAACGCGTGTTACTATCACGATCTCGCATACCGCAGCGGAGATTTACAACAAAGACATCTCGCTGATATTAGGCTAATTCATGCAATAGACGCGATTCCTGACAAAAGTTTCAAAGAAAAATTGGCAACTTGGCTGGTAAAAGGCGCGATGAAAGGTAAATTAGTATTCGGTGCTGGTAAATAATAATGGAGCAGATATATTATTCTCCGCGAGGATTCTGGCGAGGAAAATCAGCAATAGCCAAACTCGCCAAGGCAGCAAAAGTAAAACAATCCACCGCTGAATCGTGGTTATCGAAACAGGCAGTCTGGCAAATTTATCTTCCCCCACCTAAGAAAATATCATATGCGAGTTTCTCTGTCAGCGTCCCTAATGAAGTTCATCAGGCTGATTTAATGTTTCTTCCTTACGATACCGTCGACGGAGTCACATATAAATATGTCTTGACAGTCGTTGATATCGCAAGCAGATACAAGGAAGCGGAGCCGTTATCGAATAAAACAGCAACGGAGATCGCTAAGGCGTTTAGCGAAATTTATTCACGATCTCCATTAACATGGCCGAAGCTTCTTCAGGTTGATCCAGGTCGAGAATTTCTTGGTGCGGTTACTTCATTGATGAAAAAGAATAATGTTAAAATCCGTCGCGGTATTGTAGGTGTTCATCACAATCAGGCTATCGTTGAGAGATTCAATAAAACTCTCGCGGAACGATTATTCGGATACCAATACGCGCGTGAATTTATTCAAGATAATCGATCTCATGATTGGGTAACAAGATTACCTCACGTGATTAACGCACTAAATAACGAGACAACGAGAACAATAGCAATGAAACCTGCAATTGCAATTACAAAATCGAATATACCACTAAAGCGAGATTCCACAATTCCGCCTGTGCTAGGTAGCGTCACGGTCAGGTATTTATATAAAGAAGGCGAGGCCGAAGGAGGAAGAAAAAGAGCAACTGATCCAAATTGGAGCGTTACGACACATAAAATATCAGCCGTAACAAGATCGTCAGGGAGACCAGCAATTTATTTTCTAGATTCGCTAGCGCCACAACGCGGATTTACCAAGGAAGAATTACAAATAATACCGAAAGATACTCAACTACCGCCAGCGTCATTAATGTGAAACCGAATTCTACCTAACTGAGATAATTTTCTTACTCTTGACACGGCTAAATAAACTAAATTTGACCAGGAAATTCTATCATCGACGATCCAAACTTGACCATCTACGGTCAATCCCTGCGATGAGTGTATCGTTGTTGCGTAGCCTAATTTCCATGGCGATCTTTCTGCGTTTATCGCGTCATTAACAAGATTAATATCAACAAGAATAATATCGTTCAAGACCAGGATCTTTTCCTCTCCGCAGGGTAAAGTAACACTGATATTTTGTTTTCTGGTATCAGCGGGCCTGTAACACAACGGCACCTGCAATGTTGGAAATTTCTCACAATGAAGCTTGAATAACATTTCCTGAATAACATCGCGAACAATTTTCCTACTAGCAACGATCAAATGATCGGGACGCCACAAATTTAGAAAAATATCCATCGGAGTCTCGTCGATTATTCTTCTCATCACATCGCATTGAATTTTATTCGGTTGTAATCGAATTATTTTCTTAAATTCAGTCAGTAAAATATCATCGGATCTATAATCAGCGTCGATTTCCTCATAATAGTCAACGAAATTCCTGAGCCATTCGTGAGGAGATTCACCATCAATCGGATCAGGCTGGCCATGATCTCCGCACATTACCACGGCGGTATTTTTTCCCTCCAGCCAGATCAGGAAAGATTTTAATACAACTAAATTTACTGTGCAAATTTCATCAAATATTATAATTTTGTTGATATATTTATTTCCCATACGAGCCGAATCCCATAATCCACCGCTGTATTTGAAATAACTATGATACGTACCAGAATCAACGCCGCGTTGCCTTATTTCTCGCGCTAATCTGTGAGTTGGAGTCAACACTATCATATCAGATTTCGCAAATAAATTTATCGCTCGCGTTGTTTTACCGCTACCACCAGGACCATTTAGGTAAACGAATTTGTTACGTGAAATTGGATCAAATGCAGATGCAGCCGTCGATATTTCCTCGCATTTATCTCGATGAAATTTATCGCAATCTTCGACATCGGCGTCCTCACAGTAATCTAGGATATCTTCGTTTTTTATCCTCCAAGTGCCCCAAGAACCATCAGCGATTAAATTATCCAGCCTATACTGATATTTCTTATCGAGATAAAACGAATCCGTTGCGACCCTTACCGCGATATCAGAAAATTTATTTATCATCGACAGTAAATTTATGCTCACATAAGCGAGCATCGATGATCTCAAATGCGTATACTGCGCTGATTCTCCGTCAAGGTAACTAATTACGGTACCTAACTTTACTCCGTCAATGATAATATTCTCTCTGTTGCAGAATATCCCTCGCGATACCGTATCGGCTATAATAAAGTCCATCTCAGCATCGTTGATAAACAACCTAGCGTGTCGGTGTTTATGATCAACGGATCCTCCTTGAGTAAATTTGCCAATTATTTTTCTTCCGATATCTTTCGCGTTTTCACAATCCGTCGGTAGCCACACTTCAGTTTGTTTCCTATATGATATAATTGCCTCGCTAACCGTCAACGATACTAACATTGACGAATCCAGCATATACCTCAACAACACTATAGGAACCCATCTGCGTTGAGAGAAATGCCGACCAAACCAAATATAACAAATTTTATGTAAATTTTCAGCAAATTCGAATGAGGTAACATAAGCGAATCCGGTCATGATAAAATCTGGCAACGGTCCGTTAATTGCAACTCTCGTCATCTCGCTGGTGGGATGGCCAAATTTAGCAAAATAATCCGCACAATCACCATATCCAAGGAAACTTCCAGGATAACACGCGCTCATATCAACGGAGATCATATCTTCGAAATAATATTTGGTATTCCACAATCCGCCATGGCCGTATTCGATACAGCTAAGTTGAATATCAGCGAGAAATTCGTTCCTTGTAGGTTTCCACGAATTTCTTTCTCTGGCAGCGTGAGCAGCAACAGATGGAACAGTAAAACAATTTGTCAGTAATTGATCAGGATTTGACGAATATTTCACCGCGATATTTTTCATAGATTCATGTAATTTTTCATCTCGATAAATATCCCCTCGAGGCAAGATAAACTGATCATATTTTTCTTCGCTCGAGAATAACCAAACCGATATCGGATCAGATGCGGCTAATATTTTGATATATCGAAACATGGCATCGGAATTGTCTTTTGCGTCTTCCACGGGATAAAATTTAACAGCGCGATCTCGCGGGAATATCATTACCGACTGCGACCACGCATGTGAATTATGATCAACAATCTCGATTGGTACTCCTCGAGATTTATACGGCGACGAGTATAATATTTCTCCCGATAGCGTTTTCACCGTGATAGGAAATTTAAGTTTCTTGCTCAACACAGCAACATCGTCAATCGATGCGCCATCAACAACTGTCTTCGCCCACGCGTTAATTTTATTCAACCTCAACTGAGTCAATCCAGATCCACGACGGGCGTTTTTCATATGCTCGATAATGCGCTCGGCAACGCAATTTATCATCGGTGATTCTTTCATCGCAGGTAGATTTTTCATGTCAGGATTATTATTTAGCCGATAAATTCCATAAACAACAGCGCTAGATGGATATGCCCTGGTATAATAAGGACCGTCAATTCCCAATAATAATCCTGGCTTCGAATTTTTATCAAGGATGACATTTTTCTTTCCGCCACGCACGGGATCTCGTTTATCGCGAATAATCCAAGTGTCGTCAGGCATTTGTGCGATGAATTTTATTCCAAAGATAAATCGCTCCTCGGAATGCGAGTTTTTTATATGCTCGATTATCTTCTTGGCCCGCTCTAGGTTCATCGTAGCGTCAACAGCGTTAGTTTTCCATGTCGACCAAACATGAATCCCCCCATCATCGAGGAATTCTCTCTTGGCACGATCAACCTCAGGTATGATATATTCTGCCTCATCAAGATCAAAAATATCCATTATTATATTTTAGACAAATGTTTAAATTATATCATGCAGTGCAAATGGATACCAATCGGATCAACAAAATCATGCGACAAATCCTGCAGAGGCGAATATTGTGGCGCTCACATATATGCGATTCGACGAGGCAGTAAAGGACCACAACGGTGCTTAGTTTGTCAAGTTGGCACTCGAGGAAAGACTCGATTGTGTTTATCCTGCGGAGGGAAAAATTATCGGGAATTGCTCAGATATTACAAAAAGAAATCTTCCTCGGTGATAACATGCGAAGAAGATTATATTAATCGATTCAAGGCAAATTATGATTTAGACAAATGGAATATTGTATATGGAACTGAAATCAACGATTCCTGCAATGAAAATCACACACGAGTATAGATCGCATCCTACGATCGAGGGTTACGAAGCATCATCGGATGGCGTTGTCAGAAACATCAAAACAAAGAAAAATGTTGGTAGGGTTGATAACAATGGCTATCTCAGATTTTCAGTCGGTAAAAATAATAAAAGAAGATGCGAAAATTATTCCAACCATCGGTTCGTATACGAGTGCTATCACGGACCAATAGAGATTGGACTTGTTATCGATCACATCGATGGAAATAAAATCAATAATAAACTTTCCAATCTTCGCGCAGTGACGCAGAGCGAAAATTTAAGATCCGGCAATACCGGTGGCGCACGATCAGCTAAGTCGGTTAAATCAATAAATCAAGAAACGGGTGAGGAGATGATATTCACGTCGATGAGAGGCGCTGGGAGGTATTTTCGTATTCATCCAGCATCGGTGCGATATGCGGCAGAGGGAATAATTCACGCAACTTTTTCATATAATCTCGGCACTTGGATCAAATTCTCCTATATCCCAATAATATTCGACGAAGAATAATTGAATATTTACAGAATTAATATAACATGGATGAGCAAACCATAAACAATATTATCGAAGCCATCGATGATCTGAAGAAAAAGATAAATCTACCCTCGGAGTTGGACACGAGTAAAATCCGATCCGAATTCGAAACAATCATTCAAGGAAAACTCGAATACAAATACACGCTACCATCCGAATACAAATTAATAAAAAAGATCCAAATCGCGATGTATCAATCGCTTGCAACAGTCAGCGATGATCAAATTGAGGATTTTGTTAAATTATCTACGCTAGTGGAAAAAGCTAGATTGATTTTATCCGACGAATATGAATCAAGAAAAATTACAAGTTCACGCATCGGACAACTGAAAAAGCTTGTCGATGAGAGCAAGGCCAAGGAAATCACAGACTCTTGAATTTTCCTGAATATTTTCCGCAAACAACAAAAAAAAAACAAAAATTAAAAAAATCTTCCAATTTTAAAATTTTCCCTGGATTTTATTTATTTTTTTTGGCCCATTTTTCCATGGCAGATAGATTCGAAGAATCTCACGATTTTACCAGTAGATTGATACTAACAGTTTCCCCGCGGATATCAAGCAAATTTCCTTTCTGGTCCGTCAGTTTGAAATTTATCCTTGACAATAATCGATTATGACATCGCAGGTAAAATGGATTCACCGGCTCCTTTATTATCAAATAACCCGGAGAGGCGCTAGGTGAAAACGAATACAAGATAAAACCCTGCTGCGCTTGATTTGACTCTGACGAATCAACATTGTAACTCCCCTCGACAACATCCGCGTGAAGATAAATCGCGATAACTTCCGTTATATTAACGATACCTGGCGAGATATGCCGACCTTGCCCGGCGGGATCATTATCGTGTTTGAGAATCGATTCTGATTGTATTTTTTTAGTCCACGCGGCATGTAACTTCGGAAATAAATCATCGATGGTATCAGTAACAGATTTTCTCATTTTATCAACGTCATAATCAGGAAATTTGAAATTTGGTAGCGTTTCCTCGGTTAATCCAAATACTCTCATGAATTTTTGTTTTTCTCCTGAATTTCTGATCAACTCGAATTTGCTAATAGGAAGAACATAATCGGCAATTGATATATCGTTGACTATCGCCTGAATAAACATACCATGATAATATTCAATATCATTCGCGAGTTGATTTAAAATCTTCACGCGTTTGATAATTTCGCTACATGAGCCTGATTTATTTAAGATGCATTCATGAAAGGATTCCCGCAATAAATTTAATTGTATTGTATGTTCTTGAATAAATTCGTCGAGGGTTCTTCTTACCAAGATACCATCTATGGGGGCTATTCTTATGTTAATGTGGGTAGCGTCGAAGATTTTCACACCGGGGGGAATTTTAGGAAGAGGCAACCACGAGAGAATTCTTTCGTTAATAAAAGTAAAAGCGAATATTACCAGGTTAATTTTGTGGTTATTCATGAGGTTGATGGCGCTATCGATCAGAGGTTTGTGTTTGATATCTCCATACCATCTTTCGTCGGTGGTAAAATCTTCTTTTTTTGGTTCCGGTAGTTCTGGAGGAGCTTCCTCGTACCAACCTGGAATAATAAAATCTGATTTTTTTGGTTTTGCTAGAGGTGCGATTTCAGGCCAACCTAATATGGTCCTAATCGATGATTGGTAAATATCTACCATGTAAGGTGATTTCACTTCTATCATCGATGATAGCGTTGGTTCGTGCGCAGATATTTTTATTCCCGGAGTAGCATCGCCGGTTATATTTGATATTCTGGTGGTAAATTCCTTATCCAGCTGATCAATTTCGTAACTGCCTGTTGGTATGCCAACGACGATCCAATCAGGCGTTCCATCGGGTTTGGTTTTGTTGGCAAAAACAAGCGAATTATTCGATGATAATTTACCGAATGATTTCGATCTAACATTAGGCCAGCTGTTGTAGACACGCAATTGTGTTAACGCAATTTCTTTGACGCTGATTGGTGTTGGAAAATTGATGCTAAATTCTGGATTGGTTGAGCTTAACGATATTAACGTCGTTGTCGGCGGTGTCGTGTTTGTCACGATCTGGGCTAGTTCGGACATTATTAATATTCATTTGTTCAATCTCCGAGTAAATACTGATCATTGCCGAAAATTCTGGATCGGAGATAACGCCGTCGTTGAGACTCTCCGAAAGCAGCGATGATAATCTCGAATACGCGTCGTTGACCTTGGATAGTTTATTCTTGTACAACGATAATTTCTCACTCGTGCACGAGGATATCTTTTTCGCTACGATATTGAGAACACCTGCGATTGTCGTTGTTGACGAGATTATTATCGTTGCAACGATCGGCGCGATTGTTGTTACCGCGGATAAAATTATACCCGCACCAGCGACTACCGCGGATACCGCGTACACGGCGACGTCAATGATAACTAACCTACGCTGGTATTTTTTTATTTTTGTTTGGTATTCGTCTAGGAGTTTTTTTAGCGAATCCTGCCATGATCGCGCCTGATTGTAACGGTAGTCAGATGCGGTCATTTATTAATCTACGATAACAATTACAGATTACCAATTGTGTTTATCCCGGAATACCAACTGTTCCCCATCCCGATAAATATTCGAAAATTACAAAATAGGGAATCGGTCCTGTGGTGGTTCTGTCTGGTGGTTCTAGATCGCATTCCATATCGCTATCTTCACTTAGCGAAACAATAAAAAATCCAGGATAAAATTCGTGGATTTTACGGTTTTGTCCTTTTATCTTAAATTTTATCTCAGAGATAACATATACTCGATATACGCCAGTAATTGGCACGGTGAAATAAAACCCGATACTGTGTCTAGGGTCCCAAGTATAATTATATGTCTTAAACACAAATGGCACATGACAGGGTAGATTTTTTGTTTCTACCTCCGCTGGTATCGAAATACGCGATAATCTTCCAAGATTCAGTGGTGATATTTTTGTGTTAATATCGCTAATTTTTGCAGATGCGTCGAGAAGATCATCGTTGATTTTTTTTATTTTCTCCTCTGTCGATTCACGCATCGCGTTAAACCCCTTAGTAAATTCGGGAACAACAAGTTCGCTGAGTTTATTAATTTCCTTGTTGATATCGTCGATTGTTGCTCTCTGACCTAACGAGATATTTATTTTGGTAATTTCCTCGTTAATGGATTTTACTCTCTCGATGAGATCGCTGTGTGATGTTCTATCGGTTTTTTGAAATATTAGTGCACGTGCCGATTCAATATCTTTGTTGATTTGGGCGATTTCTTCGTTTATTTTCTCGGTAAGATCGCTGTGTGATGTTCTATCGATTTTCTGACCCATCGCGGTATTTATTTTGGTAATTTCCTCGTTGATGGATTTTACTCTCTCGATGAGATCGCTGTGTGATGTTCTATCGGTTTTTTGAAATATTAGTGCACGTGCCGATTCAATATCTTTGTTGATTTGGGCGATTTCTTCGTTTATTTTCTTTGTTTTCTCGGTAAGATCGCTATGTGTAGTTGAGGAGGTTTCGATGAATTTTTTTATATCCTCATCGAGTTTTTTACTGAGATTTTTTGATGTATCGTCTAGTTTTTTAAGATCGTTAGTTAGCTTGGTAAATCATTTTATCATTCTGTCCTGAAGATCGTCGTGTAATGCTTTATCAGCCTTTAGAAGCATCGCCGCTGATAGCTCCTTGTCGGATTTTTCCACATCCGCGATATTGGCCTTCAGGGGTAATACCGCGATAATATCGGTAATATCAGCTATAGATTTCAACACTAATTCCGATTGACGAGTAAACTGACTAATATGATCATTATATTCTTCTCGCTTGATTATATCAGTTATTTTCACGTTGCTGGTTTGTAATCTTCCTTCGGTATTTTGAAAAACAGCAACTTCGCCAGGGTCCACCTCTGACAGCGATAGAAGATTGTTAATATCGCTCTTGGTTGCGAACTTTGATAGATCGACGTCAGTCACTTCTGCTTTTTCCTTCCTGTAGATAAATCTACCGTAAATATCAACCATGATATTTATCTACGGCGTATTCAAATACAATTTTGTGATACGGACCGGATGATTTTGAAATTGCATCGAGGACGTTAATTGATTCAGGGCCGCATATCGGTGGATCCGCTAATGTCTGCGTTGGAAGTGTCGAATACCAAACCGGAAGTTTCAGCGAAGACACATAGTTGATAAATTCATTTGGCGGTGCTAATCCATACGAATCAAAGTAAATAACTTCGCGAGGATTAATCGCGTAGGCAACCCAGTGTGTTCCAGGGCCGGTATTTTTATCGAGATTTATTATTCCTGTCTCGGTAGGGTTTGGTTTTTCTGGTAGTTGATCCCGCATAAATACGCCTCTGAAAAATTTTATTTTTTTTTTCCTTGCTTCGCTAAGTAAATCTAAATTTGAATAGGCCGTGCTAATCTTAGGCCGGATCCGTATGGGGGGCGTCTTAGATAAAGGCCTGATCCTTTTTGTTGTTTTTGCAACATTTTCGCGATTAGGGGAGAGAAGGCGGGAAATAATCCTCCCTTTTTTTTACCGTATCGTCCTCCCACCACTTTTTCTCCTAATTTGGAACCTATGCCCGAGAGCGCGCCTAATCCTAATGTCTTTCCAATAATCGGAAGGGCCATTTTTATCAGAGGGAGAAAAGGAAGAAATCCGCCTGTTTTGACCATATCTCTGATGGCGCCTATGGAAAGGCTCACATGAACGCCAGAATTTGCTGATTTGGCCTTGGTAAATCGTTCACGTTGACCTCTAGTTAGCGACAGTTTGTTAGGCCCACCGTGAATCTGATCGTTTTTCAGTGTTAATTTCATACCGCATCGCTTTGATATCGCTGTTTGGAGTTTTTTCATCTGACCTGGGGTCAGAGTTACACTGACGTGTTCGTATGGCATATTAATAATCGCTTAATCTAAATTTAGAATTTGTCACATGTTCTCGACAGGAGCATCGATGACTCTCATTCTGCCACTGATGCCTTCCAAGATCATTGTTCTGTCACTGAGGATTACCGCGATGGCTCTTGCAGGTCCGTTTGTGTTAATTCTGGCTTTGAAATGAATATCGACAACGGATTGTTTTACCAAATCAAGATGCTCCAGGGAAAAGTAATATATGGGATAAAGTTTATTAAAATCCAACTGTGATATTTGCAATCCCGTATCTATATTTTGATCGCGACCCATGAAACTTAGCAAGCGATGATATGCGCGGGCCGTCGAAAAATTTTCAAAATCGATGGCTATTTCCTCCGATGGTTCTTGCTGGCCGTTTATCCTTAGTGAAACGTTTGTTGCATCGAAATTATCAAATATCATGTGACTGTGATTTTGATCGTATCTGTTTGCGGCTTGAAGAGCAACAAAGATGTGCCTAGGTGCCGAAACACCTTGTTGTGACGCAATTCGCCAGGTAAATATTCCGTTGATATTAACATCGCAGGAGTCGGTCATCGTTGTCAACCAGGACATGACGGATTTTCCGCCTTGATTCATGAATGATAATAATTTTTCTTCCTCGAGTATTGATGGGGTTATCGCTGGCATCCACAAGGTAAATTTAGTTAGGATTACCTTGCCTGCATCACCGGGATCTCGCCAGATGGCTTTGTCACTGCCAGCAGCGTCTCGAACGAAAGTTATCGTGTGTTTTGCTCCGTAAATAACTTTTCGGAAATGCCTGCAAAATCCAAAAATGTGAGATAGCGGAATTGCACAGGAAAATCTTCGTTCATTTCCCTTTAGCATAGCTCTTCTCGTGGCAAATCCAAGGTTGTAATTGATATTGGTGCCGATCATCACTGAAAGAACATCGGCGGCGGCGGCGCCAGCGGCATTTCTCGGCCTACCGATATCATACGGTAAATGTTCAGGGGCATTGGAGTTATCTTTGGCGAACATCATACTAGGACCGGCTGACCTGGTAAAATCATCCGAGTATCTCGCTAGGCCTATAATCGTCGTTGCTATATCAAAGTTGTCCGTAATTGATTCGATCTCTCTTCCGTCGATCATGTAAGTGGCGCTCTTGAATAATGCCATGATGCCGTTGTTGACAAACCCAACAGCAAAATCATCGGCATAGGCGGTATTATCTTCTTTTACAATTTTCCCAACAACCTCGATATATGCCTCAGATGGAAGAAAATATCTTGTTGTATCGTGGACTTGAATTTCCAAGCGATTATTTGTATTTGGGTCAACTGCATCGTACGAGAAATACTGGAAATCTCGCACGGATGTATCCCTACCTACAGGCTCGTCCATGTCGAACACTTCATTTGACACTTGTGCGAACATTTATTATTAAGAATATCATCTAAAACGAAGACCACTGCCTGAAATAAAACTTGTATTAGCAACTTCATTTGCGAGATTTGTCTTAGCAACTTCCTTTGCTAGATTTGTCTTAGCAACTTCCTTTGCGAGATCATTTATTTTTTTATTTGCTGCGTCGTTTATGGCTTTACTGACTTCGGGTGGCATTTCTCTGGTGATGGGTAATTTGACGGGTTGTTTTTTGCGCACTAAATTTAATATTTTACTTTTGACAGCATTGAAACCCTTGCTGGCCAAATTACCGATACCAGAAATGGCAGTCTCGCCGATTTTTCCTATTGCTTTTGACGCGAATTGTTTGATCGTGGGTCCGATTTTAGGTATTACTCGCGTAACGAGACTTCCAATGATATCGCCAAATCCATTACCGTGTATATATTTGTACACGGGCAATCTAGAGTTTACTATGCGGACCTGTTTGGGTCTGCGCTGATGTTTGTGAACAATCATGTTATTTCAATTGTGTTGTTTTAATCGATGAGCTCATCGACAAGTTCCTTGTAAATGTGAGAATTAATGATGCCACCGCGGAATAACCGCTGACAAATATCTGAGGCTTCGTTGATTACTTCGCGAGAGTTATTTCCGGCTCGTTTTCCTCCGATTAATACCTCAAGGCGAGATACATCGTTGACAACGCTGTCAGGGCAAACGGTATATCCGCTTCCTGTTTTTGGTTCTGGAGATTGCAATGGCGTTACGCGAAATACTTCGTCTGACGGCGTTGAAGATGACCCTGGTGATGTCCCTGACGACGTCGGTGGCGACGTCATTGGCGAATATGGTAATTGTTGAGGATCGCGGCTTCTAGCAGCAGGGTGCTCATCTCTCGGAACATTCCATTTTCCTTTGGGTGAAAGTTCCTGTGGTTTCCAGTTTGTCGATGTTGGTTCTGGAGGTGGGGAGCCGGCCCAAAGGGGACGCGTTGTAGGAGGACCCCTTGGATATAATGTAGGAGAGAGAGGAGGATGGCGAAGATCAAAAGAGGGGGAAGAAGAACTATCACTCCTAAGTGATTGTTCTAAAGGGGAGTAAAAGGAAGGGGGGGGGGGATCATGGGGATTAACGTGTCACTCGCCACTGTAGGTGACGAAAATGTTATTAATGATTTTTTATACATACCAACATCCGATACAAATTTTATAAAATTTTCATCAGAATATTTTATTGGTTTTCCTAAACTACCAAAATAAATTATAGCCAGCCAATCAATTTCTTTGACTTTATCAACAATATCTTTTTTCAAAAAAAATCTTTTATTTACCAGAGAATCATCCGCAGCCATCTGAATTCTTGAATCATAGTTACTGAGTAAAAACAACAAGTTCTTGTTCAAATAATTATCTGCGGGTAATTTAGGATCAATTACAAACGAACTACTACCCACAGATGGTTTATATTCGCTTGGTTGAGTTACTTGTTCTTGATCACTCTGATCTTTTTTCCTTCTTGATTTTCTCTCTTTTTTCTGAGGTGGAATTTTTTCTTTTGGTCTAGCTCCTAATTCCTGTGGTTGAATATCTTCTTCCTGTGGTTGAATATCCTCTTCCTGTGGTATTACTTTTCTTCTTCGTGTTTTAGCTTTTTCTTCCTTCTCCTGTTGTTTTCTTTCCTTCTCCAGTTGTTTTCTTTCTTCTGCTACTTGCTTATTATATCTTTGTGTGTCTTTTGCTGCTTCTAAAAATCTCCTGTAACGCGGATCCGTTACCATACTCACATGTGTTTTTCCCGAGTAAACTTTATATATCATGTTGTACCAATTATCACGAGTTCCGTATCTTTTTTTTCCTATTGCAGTCAAATATTCATTTCGAATACTAAATATATCTTCCGCAAATTGACCAATTTGATCTATGGTATACAGTGTCGAGAGCGGTCGTGATATTATTTCCCATCCCTCATCGGTGAAATTTTCTCTTAAATTCTCGATGCTAAACTTCCCTTTTATCATTACAGGTTTTCCTCTTCCAGGTTTTCCATTACTTGCTCCAGAATCAATTGCAGGTTGTTGCCCTTGTGCTGCTGCTGCTATTCCTAATCGATCGGGTAATGTTCGTGATTGTTCCTCAATACCTTTCAACATGGGAAAAATTCCCTTTTTCCTGGTATCTGGATCTTTTTCGTCACCAAATACAACTTGCTCGATTGTTCCGGTAACTGGCTTCAACCATTTCGATGATTCCTCGGCAATTCCATGTTGCACATCTTCGTAACCACGAACATTTCTCTTAAATAATTGTTTTGTCGGGATAAGCTTCTTTAATGCCGCTAATTGCTCTCGCGCTAATCTAGCAGAATGAGGCTCTCCAACTGTACTAGCTTTCGGACTCATATTATTTTCAAATATATTGTTTTAATGCGAGGTAAAATTAGGATCGGCAGCCAAACCTTGCAAACTTCATCGACACCAGAATAAATTTCCCCCCCCCCCCAAAATACTTGTTTGGAATCATTGAATTTGCACACAAAAAATTGCAGTCGGGAGTGAATTTACGCAAATTAATTTTCGTAGGAAGGCTTATTTTTGAAATCCGAGGCTTCTACGGAGAAAGTTCTCGTAGGAAGCTTTATTTGGTCTGGAACCACTGGTCTGTACAACTTCCCTGCTGCTCTTACTATATTTGTAATATAGCCCAATTATTTTGTAATATAGCCTTACTGCAGTTGTAATACAGCCTTACTGTATTTGTAATATAGCCTTACTGTATTTGTAATACAGCCTTACTGTATTTGTAATACAGCCTTACTGTATTTGTAACATAGCTTACTGTATTTGTAATATAGCCCAATTATTTTGTAATATAGCCTTACTGCAGTTGTAATACAGCCTTACTGTATTTGTACTATAGCCTTACTGTATTTGTAATATAGCCTTACTGTATTTGTAATACAGCCTTACTGTATTTGTAATATAGCCTTACTGTATTTGTAATATAGCCTTACTGTATTTGTAACATAGCTCACTGTATTTGTAATATAACCCAATTGTTTTGTAATATAGCCTTACTGCAGTTGTAATACAGCCTTACTGGATTTGTAATATAGCCTTACTGTATTTGTAATACAGCCTTATTGCATTTGTAATACAGCCTTACTGTATTTGTAATACAGCCTTACTGTATTTGTAATATGGCCTTACTGTATTTGTAACATAGCTTACTGTATTTGTAATATAGCCCAATTATTTTGTAATATAGCCTTACTGCAGTTGTAATACAGCCTTACTGTATTTGTAATATAGCCTTACTGTATTTGTAATACAGCCTTACTGTATTTGTAATACAGCCTTACTGTATTTGTAATATAGCCTTACTGTATTTGTAACATAGCTTACTGTATTTGTAATATAGCCCAATTGTTTTGTAATATAGCCTTACTGCAGTTGTAATACAGCCTTACTGTATTTGTAATATAGCCTTACTGTATTTGTAATATAGCCGTACTGCAGTTGTAATATAGCCTTACTGCAGTTGTAATACAGCCTTACTGTATTTGTAATATAGCCTTACTGTATTTGTAATACAGCCTTACTGTATTTGTAATACAGCCTTACTGTATTTGTAACAAAGCTTACTGAATGAACTGTGACTCCATATGTAATTCTTGCGTAGATAAAGTTACAATCTTTTTCATGTTGCCCGTCCACGATTCTTAGATAACTTATTTATTCCACAACTTTACTTAAATATGTTCGAACAAAAATTAAATTTAAAACAAACAAAAACTTAACATGATAGAATGGTATAAAATGCAAACAGACAGGTAGATCAATACATGTGTTATCATCGATATTTTACCATTATAATCTTTCTTTTCATGCTTGTTGAAAAGCTTCATTTAATATAACTTAAAGCATGTTGATATAGATTTGTTTTAAAAGAAATACTAAGATTACTCCACATCATTCCTATCACTGATGTCTTATTTGGTAAATTCCAAGAGTGATAAAAACAAACCATAAACTTCCATAGAGCTTTACATGTCAAGTTATTCTGTGAATCAATGGAAACAAGGGTGTATGAAAAAAATAAATATTTCGTTAAAGGACAGGCACTTTCTTGTACTGTATGCTAAAATTAATTGAACCGGTAAAGGTTGACTTACATAGCCAGTGTCGATGCATATCCTATGAAAGGTCCGCTTGGAACAAAGAGAACGGACAGTAAATGAGTATAGATACTGATGATACCGAAGAGTACAAAGCATAAAAAACGCAGTAAGCATGAATCCGACATCCCCCAAAATGCATTAAGAAGGCCTGAAATCCTTACTGATGCTGAGTTCTTTTATTAAGCTAGTTAAATGCGTTTCATACTTAGTGAAACATTTTAGGCTTTAGCGCCGACTGTGTGGGATCAGTGATAATATTAAGAAAAGAACTCCCGCCTTTTCTACCACCCTTTCTGTTATGTTTCTCCAGATAATAATCCTCTTGCTAATGATACGGCTAATGACAACAAGACGTTAAAGGAAAGGAATTTCGGCAAATAATGTCCTCCTTGAATGTTCTCCTACGCTTTCTGCTGTAGAGCAAATACCATAGTCGCATTATTCTAGTATAATATTTTGCTTTGCAAACTAACGCAAACCTACCTACATCAGGTAAACTTTATTAAACTATTGTACAAACATATGTCAAACTCTAATATCTTGCTGACAGTTTTGGCGCTGAAAGAGTGTTACCACATATTTGAGCCAAATTGTACATCTTTGTGTATCTATCAGAAAATGTCTTGTTTTATTCTATGACTGAGTTTATTGACTGATTTTGTTCGTCACCGCTGGCGTTAATGACATGACAGAATCAGAAACCTTTAGACATCCAAATGACTCAGAAGTTGTAGTCTAAGTTTTCTTCTATATATTGTACACTGACCACAACGTAACAAAATGTGAATAATTTCACTTAAATATCGATATATATATATTCAGGAATATATATTCAGGAGTTAGGATGGACGAAGTAATATCTACATATCAGTCATATCGCGATGATGTCTGCATTGTGTCGCACTTTATAATGATATATTGGATACTGCGATATCTATTAGACCTATCCGACTATCTAATTATCTTTGTTAATTGTAAGACACCAGACATTTCCGATGCTATTTGAAAACACTCTTTTTCAGACTCAAGATGAAAATTGTTTGCTTATATTTCATAACGTGTGATTAGTGTTTTGTGCATCTTTTTAATGATCTTAAAATTAAATTAAATCACAAAGCTCGTCTTCATAGCTGGATAGGTCTAATAGATATCGCAGTATCCAATTAGTTTTCGGTAGGACATCACTTCCGAAAAGTTGCGGTGAATGCTAATCTAAAACTAGTGAATGGGTAGGGATTTTTTTATATACCGATTTCTTGTTAGACATTGTAGTTACTTTGTAACAGAACAAAGGAAAAAAAACTTTGAATGAAAATGGAATTTCCTTTTCATTACATGGCATTTTATTTTGGTCGATTACGTATCTGTAATGCAAACTGTTTATAATAACCAACACATAATATTGCTCATCGTAAGAACTCAGTGCTGCTTTGGATAGTGTATGACTCTTAATCCCAGAACTCTGTAACTGGTGTGTCGTTTAGCTCATCCTTGAAGACCGCTCCGGTGACCTAAGTGGTTTGAGCATCCGCCTCGGATGCGGGAGTTCACGGGTTAGAACCCCGGCCGAGTCAAACCAAAGACTTGTAAAAATTGTACTAACAGCTCCCTCGGTAGGCGCTCAGCATTAAGAAGCTAGTGTTAGGACTGGTTGGTCTTGTGTCAGGATAATGTGATTGGGTGGGACATCATCCTACACGTTGGTGGCATGATGTCCCAGTGCTAGACATCATTATAAAGTGCCACACTGCAGACATCATCGCGATATGACTGATAAATTTTTAAAACTATGTTAAACATCCAAAGCACACACACACTCTCTCTCTCTCTCTCTTAAAAAGCCCCGGAACATTCTTATTCATCTGTGGTAAACAATACACGCAATCCTTGGGATATTGCATTTGATGTCATCAATCAGGTCGTTGTAAAAGTGTACTGTTTTAAAAAGGATACGTGATTAATATGTATCCGTCATGATTCGTTTGATGTTATTGCGAACTCACGTTTCATATTGTTGCAGTATACTTTAGGAATCAACCATTTTGATATCTCTGAAACAGGAAAACCACCATTTGATCCGTTTGGATAGTTTCGTTTCCTATATTGCAGACTGAGCAACACCAAATGTTTATCTCATATTGTCCTCATGACGATTGCAGTATCATTTTACATTTGAGAACTTTATATTCGTTTGTGCAGATTGTTACCTTCGTCCTACCGCTTCTGTTCTTCATTAATATTACGAAGATCAATATGTTGAAGCCCTGTTAACATTCAGTGTTTGAATTTTATCTCAAGGTCATTTTACGTTTTAATTATGTTGTTTCAGGAATACAACTCATTGTATCAATTTTGAACCTAACTGCATGTACATCCTTAGGTTTCAGCGAGATGTTACATGTTTCTTTTTTCCTTTAAATGTACTCGAGAGTTTTACTTCAGTTGGTTTTGTACTCTTGTTATCATCAACCTACAGGAAATATGATTGCCTATTGCACGTAATGTCTCTGAATAAATTTGGGTTTCCTTGCAATAGTTATGACTGCGTAATGGGCTATTGAGATAAACTTCTATTATTCAACCCGATATTACTATTTTAAATAGATTTGATTAACTTTTTGACGTATACATCATTTGTTAGTCTTAAAATATTTACAAGCATGTTCATTGTGTACTAATATAAACAGGTGAATGCCATTGACCATTTCACATACCATCAGTGTCAATGTTATCCTGGGACTTTGTCAGTGCTTCACTAATTTCCTTGTAAATGACTAATTATTTGCTTTTTCGTATCTATGAGGTATTATCATAATGCCATTCGAATTTTGTTTTGGTATTTGAAATTCCAAGAGGGCATATATTATCTCATTATTATATTTACACAAGCGTGTTTATCTTTAAAACAGTTTAGAAAAATATTATATGAGTTTACCTTGATTGGTTGATACTTTGTCTCTGTGCAGCGTTAAATAATCAGGCCTGTCAAACATTTGTCTTGTTTTGCTTTCGCTTATTACCTACCCAAATGTCTTATGTAGAATCTCAAATAAACTTTCGATACCTTTATCAGTTTGTCTCACCATTAAAGTGGAAGTATAATCCGCATTATCTTTTGTGAAGTTACTAGCCATTATTGTCCCTTCGTTGGTCTTCGATGGATATTGACGACCACTAAAGAAGTTTCAAGGCGAAGTGTGAGGGGTGAGTCACCTCAGTTATTTCGCCCAACTGATTGCCATCCAAGCGTTTTCTGCTTAAAAGGTTGCGCGAGGTATAAAAACGGACGTCTCTTAATGTATCAAAGTTACGTATCGTGACAAAGATAAAGGGATGCGTATTTGTAAAATGAGTTCTATAATTAATGCCGGAATCAGATCCATCGATGTCGTTCACGCATGAGTTGGTACGAATGCTATACAAGATTATTATGATTTCTGAGAAGAGTGGATGAATGGAGATAAATACAACAGGGATAATTAGGAAGATCCGAACATTAGTAATTAAGACTGTGTAAGCTTTTCGTTGACAGGTATCATTTTCGCTGATACTCAGTAAATATCTCCTCTCAAAGTCTATTTCGCAATGTTGAACAAGGTCAGAGATCCTGTCAGGCAATATCAGCGATTAGAGGAACAATAGAAGCATATATCGACCATCCAAATGTCTTTGATAAAAAAACAAAATTGTAAGGAAGATTGTTTGCTGTTTGTTAGTACTGAAACACTAAGATTTTAATATCAATCTTGGCAACGACGACGGGCTTTCTGACTAATTATCCTGAATCTGACACATGTCCCAATCATGAAATAGGCAACAATTTAGATATGCAACTGACAGGTTGTAATTATTTCGTAATCCAAACCTAATTGATTTCATTAGAGGAAATCGTTCAACCAAGTGGAAATGCATAGTCAAAGTATTTCAAGAAGATACGTCAATGGCAAGAAGAGGTATTTTTATTTTCTTTCGTCAAAAAAACAACAACAAGGGTAGTGAATTTTTTCCCTTTTCTTGTTTCAATAAGGAGAGAAAAAGAAATCATACGCTGCTGTTAATGAAGGCTTTTTTGCGATCTACAAAAATGTGTTCAAACTTAGGTTCCACTTTTCAGTTTATTTTCATGATCTTTAAAGACATATGTCGATAATATATTCGATAGAAGCATCAGGTATCACACAAACTATCATACTATCCATTTAAAGAAATAGTGCTGTATGTGATCGAGTCCCAGCTATAACACTCATATGAATCTAAATTTAAATTCTGAACAAAGTGTTTTTTCTAAGACACAATATCATGATATGTTGAAGGTTTTCTTTTGTTTGTTACTTGCGAAATGCTTCAGCAACTCCTGTCGTCCTTGATATATGTTGTATAATGTATGTATGGTGATGTAATGCTAAATTATTTGTCTGGTTAAAACCACCTTGCAAGATAGCTGCTATCATGTCATTGAACTAAGTGTATCAGAAGAAAATACATCAATATTATAAAACCGTTGCCTATTATATGTAGAACATGTTTGGATTCATCTAAGGAAACATAAGAAAATAAGTAAAGAGTAAATTTGTAAGTTATAAATTAATTCATATTTCCAATCGATGAATAATAATTTGAGCTCGATATTTTGTACAAACTGTTTCAGATAAGTTGGAAGCTGACAATGATAGAGTAATTTTAACAATTGATAATGATAAACAATATGATCGCTCTTTTGTAAGAACATCTGTATCTTCTGCTTTAAGGTTCTAATATAGAATTCGAGAAATATCATAGCTACCCACCCACCCACTCATATACCCCTCAAAAGAAGAAACAATCAAAAGAAAAAACATCATAAAACACAAACAAAAACGAATACAACAGAAAACAAGCTAAATATTAGAGGAAGTATGTTTATCACTGGTTCAAGTAACTAGAATAAGAAAATAATTTCAGGTGAAACTGTGCTAAAATCCAGCCTGATGTTCCTGGATTCTGCATATATATTTATGGTCTTTTACGTATCTATTTTGTATGTAGATATTGGTTGACAGCTTTTGTCCTAACAAAGACAGCATTACTTGTGCAAAATGCATTTTTGCCTGGAATACATTCTTTATAAAGCTTTTTTATTCAGGCTGCATTATTCTTGGAATGTGTGGCAACATAAAACTACAACGCCTACATTGTGCAGGCATTACATTTTTATGATTTAGAGATTCTAGTACATGTAGTTTCATTCCCGTTTATTATTTTTACTGGTTATAGGAGCTGGTATTTTACACGTTGTGACATGATAAATTTAGCAACGTTTTCTTTCTTCTTCTTCTTCAAATGAGCTCTCATCTATATAATGCACCTTGTGGTGTACGTCAGGCTGCTACGTCAACTGAAAACAGAGATCCTTTTAACACTGAATTTGCCGTTGGCGATTTTGTTTTTCCAAATTATGAACGGTTTGGTTTGAAATTTGGAAGGTTTAAAGTGATTATATAATCAACAACATAATAATAACAATACGAGGCACATACTTTCAAAGACCGGAGGTTGGGTATGATTTATAATGGATAGTAGCCCGACTATAGTCTTCAATGGCCAGCACTAGAAATCCATAATCAATAGGGTACGTCTCCAGTAACGGAATCTAACATTTTTCCGTCAACGACTAATCTTAGCCATAATGTTGAAAAACATACTATTCATAAACAATAACAGCGAAGCAGAAGAAGTTGCTATATGAAAGCGATAGAGGACTGTAAATCTGGAGAAAAAAAATAACAATAATATGTACACGGTATATGCAATATTGTACACGGCATGTATTAATATTACACGTGCGATCATTTCATTGGCGTTTAAACTATAACTAAAGAAATGGTAATAATAATAATAATAATAATAATAATAAGAAGAAGAAGAAGAAGAAGAAGAAGAAGAGAAAGAACAAGAAGAGCAAGAAGAAGAAGAGGAATCGTAGTAGAGAAGGAAAGATATTGTACGGATACAGTTGTCAAATTAAAATTCATCTCTTAAGTACTGTTTTATTTTGTCAAACTACTTTGATAATTACGCATCAAGATTTATAAATGCACGTGTGCAATCCTCCATGAAGGTTGTATTTTCTTTGATTTATGGGTATCTTTCCAAAATCACATCCTCATAGGGCTCACTTGTCATGACCCTGCCCAACAGAAATCATCAAGAGGACCTTATAATTCAAAACCATCACCCCACCTCCAACCAATATAAGACGGGAACATAAATGCCTATATACGCCAAGGTCGTGGTATCCAGACAAGTGTATTTAAATAGAATACTAGTATACTGCGTAACGATAGGTACATAAAATGCATCTCCAAAGTTGTAGTATTTCCCTTGACCTTGAAGTTTACTTTTGTCCAAAAGCTAGACTCCAGATATAATCATCATGCGCAATAAGGTACTGCAACAGAATAAACATAAACTATTAGAGAAATGTCTAATCTTGATATGCTTCAAAAATGGGATGCTGGTGTGTATATAACATTTGTATTACGTACTAGAGATGATGATGATGATGATGATGATAGTAATGATGATGTTGATGACAATAGTAATAATAATAATAATATTATTATTATTATCTTTTTGCTATTATTATTATTATTATTATTATTATTATTATCTTTTTGTTATTGCTATTATTATTATTATTATTATTATTATCGTTTTTGTTGTTGATGATGATATTAATATTTTTGATATTATTATTATTAGAGCCCTAATCTCCATTAAATCCACATACGTACCAGCCTTTCCTGATTTTATTCAGTACTGAATGAGATAGATATATTAATTATTTTTTGATGAATATTTGAAACAACACTTTCACAGTGTGCTGTTTATAGTAGATGTCATGTTCAGTGTTTGTTTTATTATTCATGCTTTAAGACTTTTACTGTTTTATGCGCCATGTGATTGAGAAAACACTTGCCTAGTTTTTTGCCAGCTCCTTCTCTACATAAACATTGAAATGAAAAATAAAATGGTCTTGTTATTTCCCTTTTTATGAGGGATAGGTGTAGAGAAGCAAAATATTAGCCTCCCGATGCCTAAGATATAGTTAGCACTTCGTATTATATTTGGTCGTGGAAGCTAGAGTTACCATTTTGCCAAGAAGAATGAGTCCACCGACAAGTAATATCGATATTCTATGGATGTTCACATGAAAATGTTTCCTTTGAAGCAATAAAGCATCTATAATACATTAACATAGCTCTAGATGAGTGTAATAAAAGTACATTAATAATAGCCCTAAGATCTGTTACAGAAATCTGGATAAATCCCAGCGATTACATATTGCATTCATTAATAGGTTTCTAAAGAAGTAACACGTTTTTAGCTTTATACCAATCTGTGTTGGATCAGTGGCTGTATGTAGAGGAGGATTCCCGCCCCTATTTGCCACATTTCTGTACTTTTTCCTTAGTTATTAATTCTGTAAACAGAATATCATAACCTGTATATTATAAGATGATATATAAAAAGGCAATTATGAAGACTTATATAAATAATTATCAAGATGGAAATGATTAAGCGGTTTCTGCTGTACAGATGGCTGTGTGGTTTCAGCTTTAGATATAATATCATTCGAATTCTCTGGAAATTATTTCAATCCTCTGGAAATTATTTCAATCCTCTGGAAATTATTTCAATCCTCTGGAAATTATTTCAATCCTCTGGAAATTATTTCAATCCTCTGGAGATTATTTCACTCCAAAATTTTGAAACGCAAGTATATGATACATATTGTTGCTTCTTTTAAATTAAATTGACAGAATGTGTCTTGGCTATACACAAAATATGTAATCCTTGTTCCTTATTTCTAGATGTTTCTTTCGCGAAGTTTACAAAGCGACTTGCCGCAACAAACATGTTAGAATATAATCACAAATTTAATATATTGTTTCAATACGTTTAGCACTGTACTATTTTACTGTTATGTTGATGTGGAATTGTAAATGTTTTCTCTCTGTTCAATCTTTTTAAAAAATTACAAACGGAAATTCGGTCCATACAACTATAAATAGAACCAATTAAATTATAAAATGGTTCATTTTCTTGTCTAATTACAAGGCAATCCTAAATACAATGATGTCCTAAATACAAGGATGTCCTACATACAAGGATGTCTTTTTCAAATACAAGGATTGCTTGAATACAAGGATGTCGTGAAGAAAAGTTGTCTTGAATGCAAATATATCTTGAATGCAAGGATGTCTTAAAAACAAGGATGTCATGGATAAAACGATGTCCAAATTGAAGGATGTCTAAAATACAAGGATGTTTCAAAATACAAGGATGTCTCAAATACAAGGATGTTTTAATTACAAGGTGTTTTTAACACAAGGGGGTCTCGAATACAAGGGTGTCCTGAATACAAGGCTGTCCAAAATACAAGGATGTCCAAAATACAAAGATGTCTTAAATATAAGGCAGTCTTAAATACAAAGATGTCTTGAATACAAGGATTTATTGAATACAAGGAGGTCTCGAATACAAGGATGTCCTGAACACAAGGATGTCCAAAATACAAAGATGTCTTAAACATAAGGCAGTCTTAAGTACAAGGATTCATTGAATACAATGAGGCATCGACTACAAGGATGTCCTGAACACAAGGATGTCCAAAATACAAAAGTGTCTTAAAAGAAGGCTGCCCTAAATACAATTATGTTTTGAATACAATGTGTTAAGTAAAGGTTATCTAACATACAAGGCTGTCTTAAGTACATGGATGTCGTGAATACACGGATTTTTCAATGCAAGAACGTCACGAATACAAAGGCTGTCATAAATACAATGACATCGTAAATACAAGGATGTCTTGAAAACAAGGTTGTCTTGTTAGAATCTTTTAGAGAGGACTACTTTTACACCAACATTTCAATATAATTAAATTCCATTTCTCTTCTCATCTATATGTTCCACTCCCAAATTAGGTTCTAAAGAAGCTAGGAAAACATTAAGAAAATAGGATCCAAAAATTCCTCCAACGATTTGTTGTTCTTGCTGTCTTTATAGTACATTAATCTGATGTCATTTAATTCTAGACTGATATATTTTCTCATTTGAATCACTAGAAGATAATTTCTTTTTTCAATAGAAGATTCAAAAATGAAAATCAATAGCTTAGCTTGTACATCATGACGTACATCAACTGTTTTGAAAATGAGTATTGAGAATCAATGGAAAATGTGATCAATTTTGTTTTGACTGGTGCATTATTAGAAAATTTGGACAAGAAAGAAAGAAAGAGCTATTCACGTTTGTATTAAATTTTACACCCCTGTTCCATTCACTATTTTCAAATTTAATTAGTACTATTCATGTGATATGCCACATATAACATTATTCCAGCAAACTTGCTTATGTACACACAGGAATTGATAATAATGCACTTATAATTTATAAGGAGAGCAGAATTGAGAAATGCGAATGGAACTAAAATGAGCATCAAAATATCTGGAAATTTAGCAAATCAAATACGGCTGCTTTCTGCGCCCAAGAAGAGAATATTTCAGTAGATCTGGATTTAAAGTTATCTGGCCTAATAACATTAAGTGAGGGAATGTTTGATTTTTGGGGAGAAAATGTGCCTGGGTGAAGCTAAATCAAAGACGCACAGTCATGTACGGCAATCATGTCTTGTGGCTTACCTTGATTATCTTAAAATAATAACAGCTTAAAATCATCATGCTAATGGCGTGGAAATGATTGTTTTATGAGTATACCTTGGTTTGAAAATAGTAATGATTATCCAGTCATCAAATTCGATAATGTACATAAGTATTATATTAGTAACGTATCCATGGTTTACATAATTATTCAAATGAATTCGTTGTTATTTTTTATGGATCATTTGCATATATGTGAATAACAATTTTAATTTTAAATGTTAGTTGAATTGTCATGTTTGTGTTTCTCGTTTAAGGCTGTAGATAGCTAATTAAGTGTTGTTGTATTTTACTTAAACCGCAAACGAATTTCACAGTAATGACTTTCAAATACACCTATCTAGTTTACCATTCCCCTTATTGTTTCTCTCAGCGTTTATTCAAAATATATTTATGAGTACCGTCTCTGCAATAAGCATACTTTTGCAAGACTTTCAAATCCCATACGTTACTATAGTTTCATTACTCCATCTTACCGATACCTAACTGTAATAATCAGTGTCGAACGTATATTTAGCATGGTTGCTCGATCCAGTTATCCGGACCTTGAAGATGGCATTCTGGTATAAATACATCAATTTTAACCAAATGAAAATCACCACTGTATTAAACAAGCAGCATTTACAAGTTCCTAGCACTCACATTTTTAGCCCTTTGATTTTGTTTAATGATCACGGTCACTTCAGCTTTTTAACTACACCGTTGCGACCTCTAGCGATAATCTGGAACGTTATTCAGATACAGTCGGGAAATAAATGCGTTAAGTGAAAACAAAATCCTGTTTAATAAAAGTATCTTACTCAATGGGTACATCGCAATCTTATCCTTATTCCCATGCTGTCTATCTTAAAATTAATGTGTGTGTGTGTGTGTTTGATTTGGATTTTTAACGTAGCTTTAACAACTTTTCAGTCATATCGCTACGATGTCTGCAGTGTTGCAGTCTAAAGTGATGTCTAGCACTGGGACATCATGCCGCAGACATGAACCATGATGTCCCACCCAGTCACATTATCTTGACACCAGACCGACCAGTCCTAACACTAACGTCTTAAGCGAGGCAGCTGTTAGTACCATTTTTGTCTTTGGTATGACTCGGCCGGGGATCGAACCACCACCTCCCGCATCCGAGGCGGACACTCTAACCACTAGGCCACCGGAGCGGTTTAAAATTAATATGTGCCAGGCCTTTGGTATATTATATCAAGGATACATTAGATAAATAAATGATCTCTGTATCATGAATTGTTGATATGCAAGGCAGTCACACTATCTTTACTTCCACATGACAAAAATTTTAATGAACTGGATTGATATATATATATATATATATATATATATATATATATATATATATATATATCAATAACTTATTTTCGTTACATACAATCTTCGTATGTACACATCAAAGAGTCTGATGGTGCAGGTAGTGCTAGGTTTATGAATTCAGTCTCTTCGTCCTCTTCTTTTTTCTAGCGACACACCTATCTATCTATCCATCCATCCATCCTTCCGTTTGTCAGTTCGTCCGTCCACAGCACGTTGGTCCATCTATCAATCTATCTATCTATCTACCTATCTATATATATGTCTGTCTGTCTGTCTATCTATCTATCTATCTATCTATCTATCTCTGTTTTACAAAGATCAAAAGAAACGCGGTCTAGGAAATAAAAAATTCAATCCTTTTGGTTCGCCTTCTTGTCTTGTTCTTTGTTATTAACACTTGGTCAAACTAGAGCCCCGGGAAGCCACTCCTGGGTGGAAGGGTCTAATCGGCGAATCAGACCAAGCATATTGTGCAATTCAATACGAACAGTATAGCATACTATCGGACGTATTATTTGCTGACACAAAGTGGGAGCTATTCGAGTTGGCATGGTACCAATTGACTAGATAAAACATTACTTGCTTCTACATTTAGGAATAATAACATGCCGGTAAAAAAATATATCCTTTGTGCATGCGAGTGCATGCAATTTTGCGAGAATATATCTTTAAACATGAATTAAATATTACTAGACCCACGTGGATATTATTATATAAATATGATTTACTCCATTAGTAAATGTATTTTCAACCTGTATTACATCCCATATTTGAAAATGATGTAGTTTAAAATAAAGTTCACAGGCACTGACTGCATCTTAACTTTAAAAAACTAGCACCAACCTGTGTCAGAGAAATGCAAATTATAAAGGAATATATCCTTTATTGTTTGGAATGGTTCATGGGGAAATAATGCGAACTCACAAAAAGGCTATGCTTATCATCTAAGGTTTTTACAATATTATTGAAGCACGCCAATTAAAAGCACTTCACGGCCAAGCGGAAGAAAAGACAAAAGAATAAATGAGAAGAAAAAAATCAGAGCAATGTCGAACACGTGCGTGCGACTAGCTTGCGGTCAATGTTTCTCATTTTCTAAGGACCCCTATGTAACTTCCGTTTTCAATTCAAGTTTTTGTTTTCTTTATACGCACTAATACTAAAAATATTTCTTCTCTAATGAAAGTAAAGACCACTCGTAACGTCACACTTGAATGCTTTTTGTTGCTTTACATTGGTTTGAATTGTCAGTACGCATTTCAAGACCAGATATGATCTAAACACCTAATACAAAGAATCATTGCCATCTCTAATTACTAAACAGTTATACGTGAGAATATTCCGAGAATTCTTTGTCTTAAACAGCCATGTACGAAGCTAATCCGTGCTACAACAAGTCTTGTGAATACAGTATAGTACGAACGGCTCCTGTGCCTAGCAATTGGTTAATTACTCGCTTTGAAAAAATATTTTCACAATACCGATACTTAATTACAAAAGAAGTGTGTGTGTGTGTGTGTGTGTGTGTGTGTGTGTGTGTGTGTGTACATGTGATTTGAATTACCAAACAAGTAATCACTCAAATCTAACAAGATATATACGAAGACCCTAATTTTGTTGCAATGTTTTATCAAAGAGTACATACAATAATGTTAGCAATCATTCTAACATTTCTGTACTTCCTTTTCTTTCTTTTCTTTCTTCTTTACTTACATCTTTCAAGTTATCGCCTTTGTTTTTTCTTTCTTTCTTATTTATTTATTTATCCATATTGTTATTCATCAGTTTGTTGAATCATATTTGTACTGTGGTCTCAACAAGTCTCAACAAGTCATAAAATGCCAGTTTAAGCAAAGCCTGTTCGCACGAAGATCACAAAACTTTAGACAAAATTGTCCTTATTTTTTTTATAACGGAAATTAAGAAACCTGGAAAGATAAACCTTGTTTATTTTACACTCAACAGTTCTTGAAATAGTATTTGCCTTATTATTTGTTGTGGTTATTCACAAAGCAGTCGCATCTGACCACACATGATTTATCATTGTGGAAGTTATGTGTATCTGGAAAATGCAAAACGTTACACATTTTGACAACAAGCTCTTCAAACCAGTTACATTTAATTGGCGAAAATTATAGGAGGCGCCAACGTTGGCTTCGATCGCCTTATAACCATGGTTTCGTTCTGTGAACGTGAGAGGAAGTATTAAATTAGGGCTCAGACGTATGTCCGAATACCACTGTGAATCTCATACAATCCACTGGAAAATCTTGGGGAAGCTGTTAAAATAATTATATTTTCTCCGAATGAGTGTTTCACGTAGTTTGCTAAATGTTTACCAGGGAACATGAGAACCCATTTCGCCTTTTACAGACGCCTTTTAATCCTTTACTCCTAGAAAAATACCAGTACTAGAAAGCTAATGATAAGCTTAAACGTTTCACTTATTTATAAGAAATCACTTGCTGTTTGACTCAATCACGATCATATTAACCAGAATATAGTCAAAGATATGTATTGCAAATATGGTCAAGAGTTGTCCTCCTTTAGCAAAAAATTTAAGCCTAATCTACGATTAAAACCAATTGCTCAAAGAAATATAATGGACAAACATGAATTGCTTATACATTTTATATAAAGATAGCATCTGGATTCATTTTTTATAATGTTTGTTTCCTATTTTGTTCATTTCGAATTTGTTTCTAGATGTCAATCTTTTCGCTTGCATGCTGAATGTTTAAGCGATATTAGAGAGGAAATATTGAACAAGCTAGACTGTGCATATTTACTCCTTCAATACGCAGATTACGTATACATCAACATATATCTTTAAAACTGCGATCATTCACGTGGCATTGTCTCTTTGTTTAACATTCATGCCATAATAGGCAAGTTATTTCAATAACCTTGGAATTAAGGAGATCAAAGTTTATTTTCGGTGAGATCCCTCCCCCCCCCCCCTTTATCCTGCATATTAAGCACACCTTCCATGCCTGTACACAGTAAAATCATTATGTCAGTGTATTTCGGATAATGAACCAGGTTCATCACTGAAGTGGATGCTAAACTACTTTTACCGATTATTATATTAATGGACATTAATGTCCCTAAGGTTGTTTTAGAGAGATGTCCATGTTAATTGTATCAAAATCTGCGCGATATGCGAGGAGAATGTAACTGCAGTGCTTTCGCCTGAGTGATCATCTTCAAAGCTTCCCGTTGAGAATGATCTGCGTCAAATCAGCTACAGTCTATATAACTGTACCGCTTAATGCCTTTCTCGTATCAAATTTCCTTATCGTGACGAAGACGATGGGTTTTATATTTACAGCTTGCTTATAATTATGGCTGATGAAACTAAATTCATAAAATATTGCACGCTTACACATGCTATACCATGATTTCGAATGAAATCGATACAGCTGGGATTTATAAAAAGCTATTTTTGGTGATGACTTTATTAGCTTTGGTTTGACAGGCATAATTCCAGCAAATGTACAGGAATCTACCTTCTAAATGAAATGTTATCAATATGGTGGTTTGGTATGAGATAACAACGTCTGTCAGTGCATATTAGTTGTTGGATGAAAAGCTATCACTCTCGAAATGAAAAAAATAATTCGATCTTAAATATGGCGTGTTCAGAAGAAAATCAGAACAATATGAATGCTATACAATGTTTAGAGATTCAGTCGTTAAGTCTGAGGCACGCGCAAAGTCATCAATAACAACAGTCCAGTCTAGGGCTGATATTCGAATTATCATATGTGATATACTTTTGAATTTATTGAGAAACGTTGGCTGTTTCCTTCAATGTAAACGCAGATTTAATTCAGCAGTAGAAGTGGTGCAAATGTTCTATTTATACCAAATAACATTTTTTTTAAACCGCAGGAATAGTGAAATTAGCATATGTTAGGGAACGTAATAAAATTCATTTATATAATAGTTCGCATTTCATTTTTCGTGAAAAAAAAAAAGATCCTTCAAAACACGCGTTTCATTTTAGCAATGTGCCCCATGGAGCGGATGAGAATGCTAACTAAAACCACGCGGAAACGTTTTGATTGTCTCAGAGACAAGTTGTATGCATTGTTTTAAATAAAAATTATTATTATTTATAGCTATCATTTAACTTTGAGGGTTAAATAATTCTCCCACACGTATCTTCTGTGTTGTACTGGACGTGAAAAAGGAAGGGACAGTTTGAGAAATATAGACAAAGGGAGCAAACTCTTTCAGTCAACGTCGGCATGTAATGTCGACACCTTGTATCATCATTGGTATGCGCTTTTTACGATGATCTATAATTTCTGAAAGTTCATCAATAATTATCACCGTAATAGGTTGACCATTGGGTCTGGAAACCATCCCTACAATCTGACATAAATAAGTGATACTAAATATAGTTTTTAAAAATGGTATAGAATACATACAGCGTCTAGTTCACATGGATTGTGATATTATAGTCCTTTGTTCCTGTTTACCATCAAATCAAATATTTGTTTTAGATATTAGCTTATAATACAAACACATTGGACACTAGTCTCCAGCAACAGTGTCCAGCGTCTTCCACCATAACAATGCAAATGCGAACCGTGAGCTTTGCATCCTCCTCAATGGACATCAAATAAAACACGACCGGACACCAACATACCTTGGTGTGACTCTGGACTCTGATAGTCTACAACCACTTGAAGAAAACTACAGTAAAAATTAGCACTCGAAACAACCTACTCGGCACATTGGCTGGCTCAACCTGGGGCGCTAGTGCTCAGACACTCAATACATTAGCACTGGCCCTCATTTATTCGACAGCCGAATATTGCGCTCCTGTCTGGGCTCGATCATCCCACGCTGAGTTTATTGATGCCCAGCTCAACACAGCAATGCGTATAATCCTTGGAACACTTCGTCCTACTCCTTTACCATGGCTGCCGGTACTCAGCAACATTCCTCCTCTACATCTGCGTCGCTAGAAAGCAGCCACAAATATGTTGGCTAAGGTCTATGCCAGTGAGAAACTTCCACTGTACATGGACATCACCTCACATCCAGCAGTCCACTTGACATCGAGATGCCCAATCTGATTAGGTTGGCTACCGGAGGATATGACAGCTGTTTCGCCATGGAGCGTCGAGTGATCTTCAACAGATCTTGTAAACCGCTCCCTCGTAGCTGAGTCATCTGTCTCCCCTCCTGGCTTCATCCTTCCACGTTATATGTGGACCACACTGAACCACTTTTGTACAGGACAGGGTCGTTGTGCAGTCAACATTGTCTGATTGGGCCAGGCCACTAACTTTTCCTGTTGCCGTGGAGCTCTTTAGGTTTTGTCACACATTGTGAACAACTGTCTATTGACATGTCACACATTGTGAACAACTGTAAATTAACAAAGTTCCCCGGTGGACTGCAGACTCTGCACCTTGCTTATGATGACGTTGTTAAAAGGTTGAGCATGAACTGCATATGATACTACTACTACTACTACTACTACTAATAATAATAATAATATTGGACACTAAAAGATGATGCTATTATTCATGCATTTGAACTACAATAAATCATTGTAATCTAGGCATATCCCATTTCATTTAATATGTATAGATGTAATCTTTATTTAGAATTCCTCTCTACCTGTATCTCACTATATTTCCAAAACAAATGCAGTTTTTTTTCCAGGGTACTTTTACATATAGTATATTTATCAGCATAGGACAATATATTTAATTCGGGATTAAATTATCATGGTTGGGTATTTATCGATGTGTAAATTTTACCTAATCACTCACAAATTAAATAAAGGCAGATTTAATCATCAAAGGTTCGCTTTTAGGTAACTCTAAGTTTTATTTCATTAGCCTCTTCACTGCAATAAAACTGATAGCCATTTCTTCGTTAGCCAAGAGTGATTTATTTTTATGCAGAGTGTCAGAGCGAGTGATGATTTTTTATAAGGAACTTGATATGATCTTTTTTTTAAATTTTAAAACATAGTTGTTGCTGCTATTTAAACCAGGTTATTCTTATTTTTAACATTACACTTGCATCCGTTGTTGTTCCTTTCTGCACATTTCGACCTTTCAAAAACTCTTGTTCATCTTAGTGAGACCCCTTGATTGTCATATTACTATGACCTTTAACACCGGCTGCAACCTGTTATCGAAGAGAAATGCAATAAATTATGAAGATTGGCATGTAAAGCAACTGGAGCCATTAATGGAGTGCATGACCGTTTGTGTAATTACATTTAATTTTTAATGGGCGATTATAATCTGGGATTTGCAAATTTTGATCGGAAATCACATGGTTGGATATGGTGGGGATGGTCGTTGTTATTATTATGAATGGTAAGGCGTTGATATACATAAAATTTCACATAAATACATGGAAACAAGGAACTAAAAGTAGCCCGCATAATTTATCGATGTGTGAAACATTCCAGATCAGTATCACGTGACCGTTTACATCCAATCAAACTGTAGAAAACAAGTCAATTTATAAAAGTTTGAAATATTACAGAAATGAATTCGGGTAAAAGTATATTAGTAACAATATATTGAAACCAATGTAATTTTGAGTGTTTTACATATATGTCAGGCTATAAATATATATGTATTTTGTTTCACTTGTTGGTATTAAATACTTTTTAAAAGTGATTTCCGATAGTCTTTACATTTTTTATTGTTACAAAGTACAATTTCTAAATTTAAAGGGATAATCGGTCTGACCAGTATCTTTATATCTAACTGTAACGTTTAACATCAGGACTTAACATTTTGAAATCTACCTTGAAAGGAAAGGAAATTTGTATTGAGACCATATTTGGCTCAAAAGCTATCAATGTCAGTAATAGCCCATTGGTCTGTAAACGTATCAGTAATTTAGGTCACATTATATTCAAACCATTTCCTATAAAAAAGGTACCCTGTTCACCCTTATATGGGGTTCATCCATGGATTCTTTTCATAAAATCCTCTCCTGTCCAGAGTATACTTTTGCTCTACTAACAGATTCCAGGTTAGTAAAACATCAGTTCAAAAGCTTTTTGATTTTGTCTTTTTGGACAAGGTCGTCCAATTTTCATCTCCTAATAAGAACAGGTAATTAAGCTCGCATATTTCATATTCATCAAAATTGACAATTTGCTATGATGTAGATGAACCATAGGAATCCATGTTATATTAAAGCTAATATAAGTTTATCAATATCAATATTCGATAAACCAGCTATCAAAAAGTTTGAATCACAAAATCTCTTTTAACATTGTGTACGTTTGATTTCCATAAAAAGATGAAAAATAATTCATTCTATTCCCTGATAAAACGTTATGGAGGATATGGTAGGGTGTTGAAAAAAAGACTAATCGTTGGAATAATTAGTTTTAAAATCATTTACTCTATTTTGGTGATCAGGATATGTTTTTCAAATGTTCAAACAACTTTTAATGATTTCTGCTTTATTTTCACGATTCACTTGTACCATTCTATCCAAATATACCAACAATATGAATCCCAATGATGCAAATACAGTCCCCCAATTTAATTTTAATCTCTGATGAAATGTTCCTGCACTTTACGTCTTGCTTCCTGTCCAGATTGCTTTGGTTTTGGAAATGGCAAGTTTCATTCGTGAAATCCTTACAAAGAAGTTCAATATTTCAATAGAGGATTCCACGCATTCAAAAGAGCCACAAAGAATTAAAGTAATGTCATCTGTACTGTGACAGCAAATATTATGTTTCCTTTAGCTTCAAAGATTTCATATGTACAGTATTATTTAGTAGTATAGCTCTCATATTTGCATTATTCTTTAGTAGTAGTGTTCTCATATTTGCATTATTCTTTAGTAGTATAGAAAAAAAAAATCTGCATATAATACGGAGAGATATGTGACCTGTTTTCTGTGTCAGTACCTGAACTGAATTGCAGAGACAATGTCACAGCTGGAGTAGTTTCTTTCTTGAAACCTCTGCGTCATTCATAATTTACACCGCATTTTACACGAACCACCCGAAGTGTTAAAGGCAGCAGTGTCAGGTGAAGCGGAATGTTAAATGGATTTCGGAGACTTGTATCTGAAAAGTCCCATTACCTTGTGCGTTTTCCACATTCCGAAATATGTTTCACGCATTCTGAGCTCTTCAAAAGTATTATAAGAATGATGAAAAAGCCAGGTTCGGACTGCACGACATAAATATGCGGGCGTACCTAGATAATTTTATGAACGGCTCTTGGTGGAAAAGAGGCAAATTTTATTGTAGGATAATGGATGCGATATTCACCGTTGAATGTAAAACACATGTTCATGACATGTTCACGATTATAAGATAATACGATAATTCAAACCTGTAAGTTACTTTTGTTCTACCTATTTGGCAATTAAATACAGGCTTTAGTGTGTCCGTTTCTGCCATGACGAATATACATAGCATTAAGTTAGACGCTTGTCATGATTCAAAAAGCTCAACATTTAAAGAACGGACAATTAAAATACACATGTATTCTTGTCATTTTATAAACCGGGCAAAAATTGATACATCGCTCCTAAAGATTAATAATAAATAAATATACATGATTTGTATATTTTCCTGATAACGTTAGTAGTATATTCAAGAAAACCGATGATCAATACGTTTCATCACATTTTACCTCGATAATAATAATAATAATACTGGTCAACACTAACAGATCCTGACCAAAACACATCCTTACTTACAAGAACCCACAAACCTTCACACGTCTTTATCGTAAATTCTTACTGATCAGCGCAATTACACATGCTAAACACCAAATATCGCCCACTGAATGACATCCACACATACTGACCAAAATACAATCTTTCGCACTTTTTTAAGATAAAAAATGTATTTTATTTGTCGGACGCTAAAGGGAAAGGTAAACGTCTAAAACAGATACGAAGTTTAGAGAAGATAAAAGTAAGTCCGTACTATTCTATATGCATAGCACAGAATAATGGGATTTAACAAAAGCAAGAAAAGAAGAAAAATAGTATACAGTCCTAATGCAACTGAAGACTTTAATTGAGTTAGTAAAGATAACCCCGAGAAAGTCCTAGTTAGGGAAAGTGATCAACATACTCACATTTGAATTCGATTACAGGATCATTAATGATAGAAAATCAAGAAAAGGATGACAATGACTAGAGGACGCAAAAGAGCGAACATTTAGAATAGAAGCAAAATACAGTTGGCAACATCAAGCAGGGTCGAATTTGAGATAGCACCAAATGTAGTACAAAAAATGGAAGAGATTGATTATTGAAGCCTAGGACAAGCGACGCGGCACTCATGGTCAACTGGCTAGTTCAGGAAATCAAGACGTGACACCATTACGAAGGCTTTGCTGGGATATAGACAGGACAGACATTTACAATACCAGCCAGTTCAACAAGATAGCTCAATGTGAGTATTACATAAACCAACCCTATGTATGCTGGTAGAGCTGTATTAGAAATATAAGCTGTACTAGAAATATATATTAGAGCTGTATTAGAAATATGTATTAGAGTTGTATAAGAAATATGTATTAGAGCTGTATTAGAAATATGTATTAGAGCTGTATTAGAAATATGAGCTGTACAAGACATATGTATTAGAGCTGTATTAGAAATATGTATTAGAGCTGTATTAGAGCTGTATTAGAAATATGTATTAGAGCTGTATTAGAAATATGTATTTAGAGCTGTATTAAAAATATGAGATGTATTAGAAATATGTATTAGAGCTGTATTTGAAATGTGTATTAGAGCTGTATTAGAAATATGTATTAGAGCTGTATTATAAATATGTATTAGAGCTGTATTAGAAATATGAGACTCGGTGTGCAAACATATGGTATGATCATTTAGTATAAAATTACTTTAACGATGAAAGCACGAAAATGAAAACAATATAAAAGGGAAAAAGGAAACGTTTGAAAAACTCTGTAAAATGTAGTAGAAATCGCTTCGAGAGTACAAAGGGCGATGACACATACACTCAGTTAAAGATTGATAGTGGAGCAACAACCATAACGTCACGTTTATTGCAAACGTAACAGTGAATGGGATAGCAAAGATATTACAAAAAATGTTTCTAATATCAAAGACCAGTTTATTACGCCCATTCTCAGAATAAAGTAAAACAGTAAAAACGTCAGTCATTGTAGATATATATATATATATATATATATATATATATATATATATATATATGTACAACAAATATACAATTTCCTTCCATAATTTGCATTTGTTTCTATCACATAGATAAACAAATATTATCGTTTTGTTTTAAAACATAGTCCACAGGCCTAAATTGCGCACATACATGAAAAAAAACATGCATTGGTACAACAACGAAACAGTACAATTATAGAATTAAGAAAGGTTCCATTTCTGAAAATACATAGCAGAGAGTATCTATATAAAATTGAAAACACAAATCGTTTTTTGATGTCATTATAGAAGCGTATTCTCTCTCCATAGAATTTGACTCTCCATTAGTACTTGTAGTACAATATTTTACAACGCTGATTAAATGTAAGAGTTTCTCGTAACCAACTAATCGATTTAAACATACTTCTCCCATACAGTATAAATGGGATATTTCGAAACTTATTTTCTAAATGATTAGTGTTCGACTAATTGAAGGTTATAGCTTTTATTTTGGGAATATAACATCAGCCATATTTTATCATTGAACCAGTACTTAAAATTCTGTTATATTTTACTATGTGCGGTTGCATTCTACGTAACGCAGTATAGATTAAAACATTTGGAGGGTGTTTTGTAAAACCAATACTATGTTAATAAAAAGATAGTTTCAATATCATTTTCTTTGTAAAATATCAAGCGTCTGGTCCATAATACAAAATTTTGAATAAGTAAACTATTTGCCATAGAGCTTTTGTGCATAGTTTACCGAAACAATTTAGTTCTTGAAGCTATACACTGCCAATACTTCTAGTGTTTTGACACATATCGCAGTAGATTTCGGAAGAGAATATACAACGACAATATTTATCATTCGATACCACCAGGCAATTGCCAGAACACCAGTTTTAATATTCTCTCAAATACCCCCATTTTTGAAGAAAAAAATTACAACGATGTTTGTTTTTCTTCTCCAGATTTTCTTTATGTTCAAGATGTTCAGTATTCTCTTAATATATTGAGAATCCTTTGAAATTGAATTTTGAAATATAGTTCGGCTATCAAGGCATTTACATACATATCATTAATAAAGGCCAAAAGTCCTACGGTTTTGTTTCTTCAAACATTTACGCACGAATGTGCTTTGGGTAAATATAATAATTTTAGTGGAATATTCTCTTCTAAAGAAAGTTCGTTTTTCACCTAAAATATCATCTAAAATATCATTTTATGTCATCCAGTTAGGTAGTCGTCTTTCATTTAAAATCGAAGTAAATATTTTGCCGAGGACTGTCAAAGAATAATCCTTTTATAATTTTCATGCATATTTGTATTCATATTTTGTGAATGGGAGCAATAACAACGGTTATCCAACACTTCGGGAAGTTTCTGCGATCAAACACTTTATATATAATATACACTTAAATAAGTGCCATTGTATTTCCAGTTGCCTAAAAATAAACCAGTCTAAAGGTCATCAGTTCAATCTGAATTTTAGACTCCGAACTTTTTGTAGCACGTGGCACTGATTATTCGGTTAGTTTACCTTCCATATTTTCTTGTTGAATATGAACTGTTTCGCTTAGACTGAAATTTGGGTCCATCCCATAATAATTATTACATAATTCAGAAGCAAGATCACACTACTCCTGCTTCTGATGCTACTAATATTACCACTAATTATATTATCCGTCAAAAGTGAGACACGTACCATGCAAAGTATGCGTCTGTTGCAGTAAGATACATTTGTATCGTATACCACCCACTCGTCTTTCCTTTTTAATTTGTTTCTAAAAATTTGCCCACATAACCGCCTAACCTTACACAATTTTTTCTTCAAATTTTTACGTGACTAGTACCCTCCACTTAAAAATGAAAACAAATATCTTAAACCACCGACCCACCTCTCCTTTGGGGAATTTTTTTCTCCGAACATCAACATTCTGTCCAATATGTCGTTTCCCAAAATCTAAGGTAACTTCCCTTCCCAATTGTTCATAATTTTCATACAAAGCCAGGCCACCAAGTTTCCTATCCATCAACTTGATTTACAAAACACAAGTCTGAAAGATTCCCTTTTTTCACAAAAACACTATTCTACCTGTTATCAAACGTTTAATAAAACACTACACAATCCAACCTCCTATCCACCAAACATGTTAGAAAAAAAAAACACTAAGCCAGCAAACGTAGGTTTCTTAATGCTCGTTTGTCCTTGCACTACATCCACATTATTTAGCAATTAAGAACAAACAAGCCAGTACTTGTAAGGCACACCACCTGTGAGACGGTTATATAAACATCTGCAACACACGCACATATAATTAGCACCAAACAACCATCGATTTCACCAATAAATAGTTGACTTTGGATTTAAATTGTACCTTACCACTTCAGCAGTCTAACTAGGACCATGACAACCATTATTGAAATGAATTGAATAAAATAGAAATATCTTACACAAAATTAAACATTTTTGCATGCAAGCTATAAAATGTGTGAAACCTATAAAAATAATGGGATTTTTTTTGTCCAAATCTATTAAACCAGGCAGTATGGATGGCAACATCAGGATTCGAAATATCTTACTAGCCTTTATTAGGCAAAAAATATATATTAAGTTCATAAAATTAATATAAAGGTTTCACATATAATTTTGTTAGAAAAGAGAGCTGTTGTATGAATGCTCAACACCATTGGCTGATGATTCGCCTTTTCATACAAAAAAGACAACAAAAAATGTAAATAAAATTTTTAATAGCATGAAGATTTTCTAGTCATGATATAAATATATTTTGGAAAAATATATCACGTTCATAATGATCTTGAATAGAATACACCTATTAATTAAAAATTGATAATGGTCTTGAATAGAATATAGCTATTAATTAAAATTATATCACGTTGATAATGGTCTTGAATAGAATATACCTATTAATTATAAATATATCACGTTGATAATGGTCTTGAATAGAATATACCTATTAATTAAAAATATATCACGTTGATATTGGTCTTGAATAGAATACACATATTAATTACAATTATATCACGTTGATAATGGTCTTGAATAGAATATACATATTAATTATAAATATATCCCATTTATAATGGTCTTGAATAGAATACACAGATTAATTACAATTATATCACATTGATAATGGTCTTGAATAGAATATATATAGTAATTACAATTATATCACGTTGATAATGGTCTTGAATAGAATATACATATTAATTAAAAATATATCACGTTGATAATGGTCTCGAATAGAATATACCTATTAATCAAAAATATATCACGTTGATAATGGTCTTGAATAGAATATACCTATTAATTAAAAATATATCACGTTGATAATGGTCTTGAATAGACTATACCTATTAATTATAAATATATCACATTTATAATGGTCTTGAATAGAATACACCTATTAATTACAATTATATCACATTGATAATGGCCTTGAATAGAATATATATATATATATATATATATATATATATATATATATATATATATATATATATATATATATATATGTATATTAATTACAATTATATCACGTTGATAATGGTCTTGAATAGAATACACCTATCAATTACAATTATATCACGTTGGTGACGGTCTTGAATAGAAAACATCTATTAATTACAATTATATCAAGTTGATAATGGTCTTGAATAGAATATACCTATTAATTAAAATTTGACAATGGTCTTGAATAGAATATACCTATTAATTAAAAATATATCACGTTGATAATGGTCTTGAATAGAATATACCTATTAATTAAAAATTGATAATGGTCTTGAATAGGAGATACCGATTAATCATAAATATATCACGTTGATAATGGTCTTGAATAGAATACACCTCTTAATTAAAATTATATCACGTTGATAATGGTCTTGAATAGAATATACACATTAATTATAAATATATCACGTTGATAATGGTCTTGAATAGAATATACATATTAATTAAAAATATATCACGTTGATAATGGTTTTGAATAGAATACACCTCTTAATTAAAATTATATCACGTTGATAATGGTTTTGAATAAAATATACCTATTAATTAAAAATTGATAATGTCTTGAATAGACTATACATATTAATTAAAATTACATCACGTTGATAATGGTCTTGAATAGAATATACCTATTAATTAACAATTGATAATGTCTTGAAAAGACTATGCCTATTAATTAAAAATATATCACGTAGATAATGATCTTGAATAGAATATACCTATTAATTAAAAATTGATAATGGTCTTGAATAGAATATACCGATTAATTATAAATATATCACGTTGATAATGGTCTTGAATAGAATACACCTCTTAATTAAAATTATATCACGTTGATAATGGTCTTGAATAGAATATACATATTAATTAAAATTGCATCACGTTGATAATGGTCTTGAATAGAATATACCTATTAATTAACAATTGATAATGTCTTGAAAAGACTATGCCTATTAATTAAAAATATATCACGTAGATAATGATCTTGAATAGAATATACCTATTAATTAAAAATTGATAATGGTCTTGAATAGAATATACCGATTAATTAAAAATATATCACGTTCATAATGGTCTTGAATAGAATACACCTCTTAATTAAAATTATCTCACGTTGATAATGGTTTTGAATAAAATATACCTATTAATTAAAAATTGATAATGTCTTGAATAGACTGTACATATTAATTAAAAATATATCACGTTGATAATGGTCTTGAATAGAATATACCTATTAATTAAAAATATATCACGTTGATAATGGTCTTGAATAGAATACACCTCTTAATTAAAAATATATCACATTGATAATGGTCTTGAAAAGAATATACCGATTAATTATAAATATACCACGTTGATAATGGTCTTCAATAGAATACACCTCTTAATTAAAAATACATCACGTTGATAATGGTCTTGAATAGAATATACCTATTAATTATAAATATATCACGTTGATAATGGTCTTGAATAGAATATACCTATTAATTAAAAATATATCACGTTGATATTGGTCTTGAATAGAATACAAATATTAATTACAATTATATCACGTTCATAATGGTCTTGAATAGAATATACATATTAATTATAAATATATCACATTTATAATGGTCTTGAATAGAATACACCTATTGATTACAATTATATCAAGTTGATAATGGTCTTGAATAGAATATACCTATTAATTAAAATTTGACAATGGTCTTGAATAGAATATACCTATTAATTAAAAATTGATAATGTCTTGACTAGACTATACCTATTAATTAAAAATATATCACGTTGATAATGGTCTTGAATAGAATATACCTATTAATTAAAAATATATCACGTTGATATTGGTCTTGAATAGAATACACATATTAATTACAATTATATCACGTTGATAATGGTCTTGAATAGAATATACATATTAATTACAATTATATCACGTTGATAACGGTCTTGAACAGAATACATCTATTAATTACAATTATATCAAGTTGATAATGGTCTTGAATAGAATATACCTATTAATTAAAATTTGACAATGGTCTTGAATAGAATATACCTATTAATTAAAAATATATCACGTTGATAATGGTCTTGAATAGAATATACCTATTAATTAAAAATTGATAATGTCTTGAATAGAATATACCTATTAATTAAAAATATATCACATTGATAATGGTCTTGAATAGAATATACCTATTAATTAAAAATATATCACGTTGATAATGGTCTTGAATAGAATATACCTATCAATTACAATTGTATCACGTTGATAACGGTCTTGAATAGAATACATCTATTAATTACAATTATATCAAGTTGATAATGGTCTTAATAGAATATACCTATTAATTAAAATTTGACAATGGTCTTGAATAGAATATACCTATTAATTAAAAATATATCACGTTGATAATGGTCTTGAATAGAATATACCTATTAATTAAAAATTGATAATGGTCTTGAATAGGAGATACCGATTAATCATAAATATATCACGTTGATAATGGTCTTGAATAGAATACACCTCTTAATTAAAATTATATCACGTTGATAATGGTCTTGAATAGAATATACATATTAATTATAAATATATCACGTTGATAATGGTCTTGAATAGAATACACCTCTTAAGTAAAATTACATCACGTTGATAATGGTCTTAAATAGAATATGCCTATTAATTAAAAATTGATAATGTCTTGGAAAGACTATACCTATTAATTAAAATATATCACGTAGATAATGGTCTTGAATAGAATATACCTATTAATTAAAAATTGATAATGGTCTTGAATAGAATATACCGATTAATTAACAATATATCACGTTGATAATGGTGTTGAATAGAATACACCTCTTAATTAAAATTATATCACGTTGATAATGGTCTTGAATAGAATATACATATTAATTATAAATATATCACGTTGATAATGGTCTTAAATAGAATATACATATTAATTATAAATATATCACGTTGACAATAGTCTTGAATAGAATATACATATTAATTAAAAATATATCCAATCCGAAGAGAGCAGTCTGTGACGTCACGTGGTCTATATAGATTCGCTAGCGCTTGTGTGCAGTCAATCTATGTGACAGTGATTCAACATGACGGAAACTCAGAAAACGATCCATTGGGGTGCATCAGCAGGGGAGACTGCCAAAGGGAACCCGGACTTACTTTCAGAAGAGGTGAATTGGGATTTTGTGGATTTTCTTACCTCGCAAGAATTTGTTCGGGAACCTTCGTTACCTTCTTCATTACCGCAAGTGGAGAAATTTAGACAGAGACAGAAAGAAGAATTGGAGAAATTTATACAACGACAAAAGGAAGCGGAACAGGCTTTTCTCCTACAGCAACAGCAGCAAGAAGAAGAGGTAAGAAAAAAACATCAACAAGAAGAAGTAGCAGCAAAGAAACAAGAGGGTGAAAATCAAACGGTCACGGTACTATTGGACATTTTAGCGGAGTTAAGAAGTCTGAAACAAATGTATCAGACTTCTTTATTACGACCGAAGAGAATATGACCTTCCCGAGCTAAACACGTTAACCCTGTGACTAAGCCTATCGTACCACCCTTAGTGATTTCAACCCAATCATCATCATCAACATTACGCAGTCCAGAAGTAGGCCTTGGCCGTGGCAAAGGCTTAAGGCAGTTAAAGTTGATTGGTTAAACTCACCCCTACACCAATAAAAGGCCCTTTTCAGGGCCACCCACATTTCTCGAAAAGAGATAGCCTTTCAATTTGCCAATAACTCAAAAAAAAACTCCACCATTTTACCCTTATAGTACGTGTCTGTGTATGAGTGCGTGAGTGTAGCTTCTTATTTTAAAATCAAAACTCAAAGACACTTACCTTGTATAATTAATTTATTCTTTTCTCCATTGTTACAATCCAATTCACAATTCACAACAGAACACTTTAATTAAAAATTCATTGACTTATTCTTTCTCCTTGTTTAGTCTCTCTGTTTTTTGAATTTCTTCACCGTCACACTCTTTTCCTCTTCTTCCTCGCTTTCTTCCCTTCTTCTTTTCTTCTCCTGTTTCTTTTTCTTCACCTGTCTTCTTTCTTCCTCAGAAGAATCCCTCTCTTCCTCTGAAGAATCCCTCTCTTCTTCTGAAGAATTCCTCTTTTCTTCTGATTCCTCTTGTTTCTTTTTTGGGCAATCTGGAGACCAATGTCCTTTTTCTTTACAATAATAACAGGTATCTTTACTTTTGTCTTTTTTAGCCCCTGTTTTTCTTTTTTGACGGTCTGGACACTCTGAAGACCAATGCCTTTTCTTCTGACAGATATAGCAAGTATCTTGACTTTTATCTCGAAAGGAAGGAGAGTAGTTCGTCGGCTGGTCTGAAGAGAATTTTCTAATGACCCCTCGCAAAGCTCTGACGAAACGTTCGATTTGGCTGGTCTCTTCCATCGTTGTGCTCGGTTTGAGAGTGAAATGAATAGTGAAAGGACAAGACACACACCCTTTTATATACGCTGGTCTGCCATGACTATAAATTAGTCTATGGTGTTTAAACTTGAGTCATTTGACGTTTTGCACTCAAGATGAAACGATCCTATTCATTCGAGAAGAAAGAAGAAGAAAGTAAGAGGCAGAAACGTGATCTATCGCCTCGTACCAGGGCTGAAATCTTTGCACAAATTCATGCCAGTGATTTTGAAGAGGACATGAGTGAACCAGAATCCGAACCCTCTAAACCAAGTTCACCACCCTTAGTCAACCCTGAAAAATACTATTCCATTCGAGAGACGGAAAAGCGCTCCTCTAGAAAATTTAGAACCACGGCTTACAAATACACAGTGAAGTTTAAAGATTTCAAGGCTGAAGTGCCGTTAGAGAAAGCAGAAGTGTTTATCACTGGGGTGTGGGATTCTTTGCTCACCGCAATTAAGCGACAATGTCAACCCAAAGAAGACGATCGCTTGAAACTTTCCATACAACACGACGGTTTGAAATCCCCTGTTTGGATCGAGTTTAGCACCCCTGCAGAATTGACTGCTTCCAAAGTCATGGACAAGATTCAACACGTACAACAATCTAATGATCAGTTTGACATCACCGATGGTAAAGCCACACTGGACATGACCCACGTCTCTCCTCCTCAAGGGACTGGACGAAAAAAGATGTTATTGGTGGACGACCTTCGCAACACCAAAACAAGTCTCGTACGAATTAACAACCCTCAAGACCAGATGTGTTTAGCCCGTACCATCGTGGTGGGACGAACCTATGCCAAGAAGAACGACACGGTAGAATGGAAAAGAACCTGGGAGAACATTCGAAAATCCAACCGAGCCAAACAACGAAACGAAGCAGAACTCCTGTTACAACAAGCCGGAATGTCCAAAGACATACCCTGTGGCATTCCTGAGATGAAAAAATTGCAAGATACCTTAGCTCCACGCTACACCTTGAAAGTGCACCCTCAAGAATTGCGCGGGCCTCTGTTGTTTCGAGGCCAAGATTTTAAGGATGGAAAATACATTCATGTTTATTATCACGATGACCATTTCGATACCATTACCAGTATCACTGCATTCCTGGGATACAGTTATTACTGTGAGAAATGTGATTATGGTTTTAATAATCGAGAGCAACACAATCATTGTGGATTGAAATGCCCAGGATGTTTGGCCTCTCCACCCTGTCTGAGCGAAGAACCAGTGCCTTGTTCAACTTGTCTGCGCACGTTTGTCAGCCCTACCTGTTACCAACAACATTTGAAGACGCAAGGTTCACAGCAGAAATGTGCTTGTCAACTCCTGAGACTGTGCCCTACGTGTGGACAAGGCATATGTACCAATACTGCCAAGGCACACGTATGTCGAGGAAAGAAAAAATGTCACATTTGTCACCACATCGTGGACTTGGAACACCACTGCTACGTTCAAAAATACCAACCTCCACCAGAGAAAGAGGACGGTCACAAGAAGAAAGGCAATTTCATCTTTTTCGATTTCGAATGCATGCAAGAGACCGGCATTCACATTCCTAATTTCTGCGTGGCTCATCGAGCGTGCGAGAAGTGTATTCAAGAACCTATCTTCAGTCATTGCCCTCACTGCAGCAAGATTCCTGGAGGGCGTGAAAAAATCTTTCGGGGACCGAACACGTTAGCCGATTTTGCCCAATGGGTTTTAGACCCCGTCGACAAGACGTGGAGCCAAGAGGACATCGAACGTTACGGAGATTGTCATCGCCATGCCACGGTGATGGCTCACAATTTCTCCGGATACGATGGACAGTTTCTTTTGAGGTACTATACGGAACAAGGCACCGAGCGTCCTAAAGTGACTTTGAATGGAGCCAAAATCATTTTCATGCAAGTGGGACAAGTACAGTTTAAAGATTCGATGAGTTACTTGGCCATGCCTTTGAGTCGAATGCCTAAAACGTTTGGAATGACAGAAATGGCTAAAGGGTACTTTCCACACTTTTTCAATACGGAAGCCAATCAACACGTCGTTCTACCCCATTTGCCTGAGGCTCACTATTACGACCCGGACAACATGCGTACCGAACAACGAGACGTTTTCTACGCTTGGTACCAGGCTCACGCCTCGGACCCTTTCGACTTTCAGGAAGAAATGCTAAAGTATTGTTGTTCCGAGGTGGACATTTTACGACGTTGCTGTGGAAAATTTCGAGAACTGTTCATGGAACAGGGAGGGGTCGATCCTTTGAAAGAAGCTTGCACCATTGCCAAAGCGTGTTCCTTAGTGTATCGACAACGATTAATGCCTGACAACACCGTGGCTGTCATCAGCCCTCAAACGACCCACTTTGTCAAACATCAATACTCGGTCAAAGCCCGACGTTGGTTACATTACTTGTGCGACAAGGAAGACAAGTGGATTCAGCATGCCCGCAACGGAGGGGGCGAAAAGACCATCGGAACGTATTCGGTCGATGGCTGCGACTTAGAAAACCCCAAGATCGTGTACGAGTTTAACGGTTGCTTATTTCACGGATGTCCCGTCTGTTACCCTGACGGTAGCACTAAAAATCAGTTTTTACAACGAACCATGGAAGACTTATACCAGGACACATGTCAGCGGCGCTTAAAGTTGGAACAGCAAGGATACCAAGTGGTGGAAATGTGGGAACACGAGTACGATCACCGTATGAAAACCGATCCCGAGTTTAAACGCCTCGTGGAAAGTTACCAGTTCATGGACCCGCTGAACCCGAGGGATAGTTTGTACGGAGGAAGGACCAATGCCACCTGTTTGCTGTACCAAGCCGACGAAGAGAAAGGAGAAGAAATCAAATACTTGGACGTGTGTTCGCTGTATCTCTACGTGTGCAAAGATTGTCGCTTTCCTGTCGGGCACCCACAATTGCTGACGGAACACATCGACCTGAAAAACATTCGACAATACGAAGGCTTGATCAAGTGTAAAGTTTTGCCTCCCACGAACCTATACCATCCCGTCTTACCTCACCATTGTCAAGGCAAACTGATGTTTCCATTGTGCCGTACTTGTGCCGAAACGTGCAACCAAGACCAGCCTTGCCATCACACCCAGGAAGAACGTGCCTTGACGGGAACCTGGGTCAGCGTAGAATTGTTCAAAGCTCTGGACATGGGATACCAACTGTTAGAAGTGTACGAAATTTGCCACTTTCCCAAGACACAACAATACCACAAGGGTGACCCCAGTCAGAAAGGCATTTTCGCCGACTACGTGGATGCCTTTTTGAAACTGAAGCAAGAAGCCAGCGGCTATCCGTCCTGGTGTCACACTCCCGAAGACCAAATACAATTCAAAGAGAAATACTATGGACAAGAAGGCATCTCTTTAGACCACATCGAGAAAAACGAAGGCAGGCTATCGTTTGCCAAAGTGATGTTAAATTGCTTGTGGGGTAAAATGGCACAACGACCGTGTTTACCCAAGACGGAATATTTGACAGAACCTTCCCGCTACTTCCAGATGATTCACGACAAAACCAAATACATGAAACACGTGGACGTCGTTCGAGAGGATTTGATCTTGGTCAATTACGAAGAAGATCTGGGCTTTGTACAAGACGACCCTTTTGGAAATGTCATCATTGCGGCTTACGTGACAGCTCATGCTCGCTTAAAATTGTACGAAGCTTTAGAACTGTTAGGAGAACGCGTCCTGTACTTTGACACGGACAGTTGCATTTACATCCATCACCCGAGTCAACAGCACCTTGACATCGAAGGAGACCGTTTAGGAGCCTGGACAGACGAGCATCCCGACGACAAGATTCTAAGTTTCGTCATTGGCGGCCCCAAAAATTACGGGTATGAATACCGGGACAAACAAGGAGAAGTGCACACGACGTGCAAAGTGAAAGGACTGACTCTGAATTATCGTACCAGTCGAGTGGTCAACTTTGGAGTATTGAAAGAAGCCCTGCAATCGGGAGAGGATGGAAACTTTAAAGTGACCACCTATCAACCGAACAAGATTGTACGTTTACCCACTCACCACATCGTCAGTCGGCCCGTGGAAAAAGTCTATCAAATCGTGTACCAGAAGCGAGTTGGACTTCCCAATGATTTCACCTTACCGTATGGACACGTCGGTATTGGTCTGTATATAAAAAGGAACCCTAGGCAAGACCGATAGTTCATTGTGACTACCAAGACCAAGCGAACAAGATGAATACTTTCAGAGAAACACAAAACAAGTTGTTTAGAAAGGCACAATTCAAGTGTGAGGCTTCGGAAGTGGAATGCGATTGTGAGCCTTGCGATGGGTACGATGCTGTACGTTGTTACCTTAGCGATGCCGTAAAGCATCATGGGAACTTTGTTCTTACGACCCCTATCATGGAAAGTGATGCTGTGCGTGTCAAACCTGAATGGTGCGAAAGTGATGCCGCTCGTCCTCTTGGACATTTTACTGGGTTTCGTTTTAAAGGGGAATGTTCACCTTCACGTCTACTCCCCTACGGATGTCATCCAGCCCTGAGCAAACTCCTGCCCATGTCACTCAACCCTCATCGAAACGAACCTGTGAAAGACGAATATTCGTTCCCTGTGCGTTTGTTGGAATACTGCGACTTTGAAGGTTGTCTTCAATCGTTCAAAGGAAAATGGCCTAAGTATCTGGGAGGACCGACCCCCGAAGAATTAGCCAGAGCCGGATTTTTCTAGTTGGGCGAAGGAGATAAAGTCAAGTGCTTCAGTTGCGGTGTGTCACTTCACCACTGGGAACCGCAAGATTCGGCCTACGTAGAACATGCTCGATGGTCACCGAATTGTCATTACTTACCCATAGTCGGACCGAGACATTGAAGTAATTTACCATAATCTGTTCATGGATACTTTACACGAGAACATTCGTGCTTTGCCTGTGGAGTTGAGAGAACGCATTTACCGAGAGCTGGTCAAAATACAAGTGAAACGTAAAGAACAATTGCATCCGTTACGTCACCGGTGTTTGAACCAGTGGTACCTGAAGGCTATACAAGGATTGATTCAATCGAAAGTGTTCCATTGGACAGACATTGATCAACGATCCCCTGGTTTTAAAAATGATTGGTTTGGTATGGACGATTCTATCTACTACATCATTGTAAACTTACTGCATCGAATTCCAGAGGAAGAGTTAACGAATTGCCAACATCTTGAACAAAATGTCAACTTAGTGAAAGAGGAAACTTCTGAACGAATTGTAATGTGTAGATTAGTGACTAAACGATTTAAATTCGACACTGAAGTAAAACCATGTTTCTGCAAAGAGTAGATTTCTTGTGTCAGTCCAAAGAGGATTTAGTATGACCTATTCATGGATACTTTGCTAGAGAACATTCGTGCTTTGCCTGTGGAGTTGAGAGAACGCATTTACCGAGAACTGATCAAAATACAAGTGAAACGCAAACGCAAAGTTATTCAACCGTTTTATAATTATGCTCTGTTGCAAAGTATAAGAAGACTTATTATGAGTGGATATTACATCAGGCACAAAGGTAAACGAGGCTATTGTCCACCACCCAAGGATTCCAAAAACAGTGTATATACTTATGGATACTTTACAAGAGAACATTCTGGGCTTGCCTGAGGAGTTGAGAGAAAGGATTTACCGAGAACTGGTCAAAATACAAGTGAAACATAAAGAACAATTGCATCCGTTACGTGACCAGATCTTTAACCACTGGTACCTGAATGGTATAAGAGGACTGATTCGTCAGAAATTTTTTCAGTGGTCTGACCTTGTTGAACATTTTCAGTTTGTGAATGGTGATGAACTAGACGTTCGTAATTTTGGTTACTTCGAGATTCACTTACTGCAACGTATTGAGGAAGACGAGTTAAAGGATTACCAACATTTGTTACATGGAATCTGCTTAGAGAAAGACGAAACATCTAGACAAACTCTGACGTTTCAGTTACAGTATGTAACATTTAAATTCCCTACTGGAGAACGAACATGTCTAGTTAGAAATTACCTTTATTGCTTCCGAACCAAAGACAGTATAAAATCAAGTTGCCATGCCACGGATTATGTCACATATTATTGAACAGATTCCGTGGAAGGAACTCAATGACCATATTCAAACCGTGGATCATTACCATCGATTATTACAAGAACTGTATCCATTCAATTTGGGTCGACAAGTGGTGTGTGTTTTAGTGACTTGTTTTCTGGGATTTCGTTTACCGGCCTATTCTTTGTGGACTCTTTACGATCAGTACTTACCACCTCAATGGCCTTAAATGGTCACGAAAAACTCCTTTTGCTCAAAGCCTTGCGTTTTCATCTGGATACTTCTCGACCTCTACGGGAAAAAAAGATTCGTCAACTTCTAGCTACCCAAGACGTGTATGACGATGTGTGTGTAGCTTGTGACTTACATCCCCATTGGACAGATGTCCGTGCCTGGAAAGAATGGGATTTTGAGGCTTGGACCCAAGAAGTGGCCCAGTATGCACGAGAATTGTTCAAGGAAAAAAGTTACTTTTCAACCCGTGTTAGTGACGGTGCCAGTAGAAGAAGAATCCGTCACCCAGGACGGGACTGTCGTGGACAGGCCTGAAAGACCCTTTCGGGAGGACACTTGTGTGACCTTACCCCGTACTATAGAACTGGTTAGAACATTACCCAAAACATGTTGTACAGACACTTGTGTTTATTCCACGTTAATGATTATCATATGCCTTTTATCCTTGTACTTAAGCCTTTGGCTTTTATGTATTTTTGTCTTTCGTATTCATGTTTCAAACATTCAATAAACGTGTTCTGAAAAAAGTATATAAACTCTTGTCTTGTTTGTTTTCGTGTCACAAGTGACATTTCTCACACTATGGCTACCTCTGCTGTCTCTGCTCCCTCTTCCTCTACTGTCAAAGTCATCGACGAACACTTAGATCGTGCCAGTTGGGAGGCTTTGTATCTTCGCCATCCCTTTATCATGCTCATTGCTGGACCTAGCGGTTCAGGCAAAACCGAATTCGTCAAACGTTTGATCGAACATAAACATCATTTGATCGAACGGCCACCTCAACGGATCGTGTGGTGTTACAAAGAGTGGCAATCGGCGTACAGCCTCTTGCGAGAAAGTCAAGGCGATTGCATCGTGTTTGTGGAAGGCATTCCTAAAGAAGACGACGGCATCGTCTCTGACTCCCGTCAAACCCATTTGGTCATTTTCGACGACATGTTAGGAGAAGACGAAGAAGAAATTAAATTGTCGTTCACGCGCAAAGGGCATCACCGTAATGCCAGTGTCGTTTACATCACCCAAAATTTGTTTCAACAAAGTAAAGCCCATCGCACCATCAGTCTCAATGCGCATTACGTGGTCTTGTTTAAAAGCCCTCGAGATAAATCGCAAGTGCAAGTCTTAGCCAAACAGTTAGGAACGCCTTGACTGACTCAGGCGTACGACGATGCCACTCAAACGCCACACGCCTATTTACTCGTCGATTTGAAACCTATGACCCCCGAGGATTTGCGATTTAGTACCCACTTGTTTCACCACTGGTGCCAAGACGGAGAGCCCGTCCTGTACACGTCTCCGACCTCGACTTAATTTCACTCCACATAAAAAAGTCTATAAAAACCTCAGATCTTTTTTCGTCTGTCTCACTCACAGTGCGAACATGACGTCCCTTCAGTCGCATCTTCCCGTCAAATTGATTCGTGCCTTGTATGGCATCAGTCGAGAAAAAAATCCACAAATACGAGCTCGTGTCTTAGAAGCTAGTCTCAAAGAAGTCTTACGATGGTTCACGGTGACGGCACGTCAATTACTCCAAGGAATCATTCAGATTCCTCATCAAACCCAACGCTTTTTCGATCGAAACAAAGTCGCTTTGGTCCAACTGGCCGATCCCCGCATCGACACTCAAACCAAAAAACAAATCATTTTGAAACCTGGAGGGAGCGGTCCTCTAGGAGGGGTCATCATTCGCTCTCTCTTAAGATGGGATCCTAATGCTCCCAAACTTCTCCCCAAGAAAAAAGTCAAACAAAGCCCCAAGAAGAAGAAAAAGACCAGGTCCCCAAGGAGAACTTCTCCAGTGGCGGGACCCTCCTCTTACCAGACGCCACCACCCCGGAAAAAGAAAAGAAGCCCCCAGAAAAAGAAACAGAGAAAAAGTCCCCAGAAAAAGAAAAGCCCACAGAAGAAAACTAGTCGTAATAGAGGCACTTCGGCCAGGACGCAAGAATACACTCGCAAACCACGACCTTCCACGTTCATCCACTTCTCCGTTGATTACACCAAGAACTGAAGAGTACTTGGAGACGTTGATCACACCAAGAACTTCTCCGTTGATGACCCCAAAAAGAACTTCTCCAGTGGCAGGACCCTCCAATTTAGTGGCAGTGGCTGCTGCTCACAAAGTACCTTCTCCCAAAATCAAAGTCCAAGAAAGATCTGGCATGTTACAAAGTTTGCTGGATTTGTCCAAGCAAGAACTGGCTCGATTTAGTTCGTTACGTACCCCTGCACGACGTGTCATGTCTGTCCTCAAACTGATACGACGTAAAGACAATCAGTGGCGACGCGTTCCAGTATAAAAAAGGTGTGTGACCAAGTAGGGTATCAGTGTTTTTTGGTGCTCCTGAAGACTCAAAGATGTCACCCTCTAGAAAACCCCAAGGAAAGAAAAGGAAAGGACTGCCACCACGTTTAGTCAAACATGGGGACATGTTATCTGTCCTGTCCAAAACTTCTCCACCTCTACGAAAAAAAACTCATTCAATCGGCCTCCAAAGAGGTCATTGATACCGTGTGCGAATGTTGTTTGAACGTCTTGAAAGGCACGATCCCTTTGTCAAACACCAGTAACAATGCTAAGGCAAACATCGTCACGTTCTTCGCCAAATGGTTCAAAAGAAAATTCCCATTCGTCAAAAAAAGAAGATGTTGGTCCAACGTGAAGGTATTTTACCTCTCTTGTTAGGCCCCTTACTGAAAGGAGTCTTGGGAACCATGTTGTGAGGACTGATGGGAGCAAGATAAAATGGCCGTCGGAAGTCCCAAGATCTCAGAATCGACCCCTGACAACCCCATGGAAGGACGAAAACATGGCTTTAGTGCCTTACAAACGATGGATGGAATACCATCGGTGGCAAGAACAACGCACCCCGCATTTACCCCCCAATCCCCATTTGAACGAGATGTCCCAGTTACAACACGAATTGCAGTCCTTGATGGATCGCCAAGATTTGTCCGAAACAGAAAAATCGCAAAAGTACGGTCAACTCTTGCAACGACTGCAACTCTTTCACCAGAAAGCTTTAGACGAAACAGCTCTACCCACTCTGAAAGGTTTTAAGAGCTTGATGAAAAGTTCAGCACCATCACCAGTACCAGTACCAGTACCAGTACCATCACTACCAGTGACCAAGACAGAAAAAGGAGAAGAAGAAGAAGGGTTTCAAACTCCACCAGAAAAAGTACGCAAGTTAACAACACCACCTACCTCCAGAATTGGATGGATTAAAAAGATGATGGCCACCCCTTCTTCATCACAAGAGAAAATGAAAGTGAAGACAGAAGTGAAGACAGAAGTGAAACAAGAACCGATATCCCCCGCTCAGACATCCTCCTCTTCAACACCTAGTGTCGGTCGCACACGCAAAGCATTGCAATCCAAGAAAATACACCAAGAGAAAAAGAGTAGCATCGTCCAAGAGTGGGTGTCTTATTAACACACAAACACAAAAAATGGAAAAAGTCTTAGCCATCATTTACTTCGATCCCTCTCATCCTGCAGGTTACGCAGGAGTTCAAAAATTGTATCGTGCTGCAAAAACTCGATTGAAAAGTCTCCGTTTACCTCAAGTGCAACGATGGTTACAAGAACAAGCTACCTACACTTTACACAAACCCATTCGACGCAAGTTTGCCAGAAGTCGCAGCCGAGTGGAAGGCATCGATCATCAATGGCAAGCCGATTTAGCCGATATCTCTCATTTGGCCAGCTACAATCGTGGCTACAAATATTTGTTTTGTGTCATCGACGTCTTTTCCAAATTTGCCTGGGTCGTGCCCTTGACTTCCAAATCGAGCAGCGAGGTAGTGCGAGCCCTGCAACGGGTGTTGAAACAAAGAGGTCGTCACCCTCTTCGATGGCAAATGGACAAAGGCACCGAATTTCTGAACCAAGCTTTCCAAAAAGAATTAAAGAAACGTGACATTCATTTTTTTACCACCGAGAATCCCGAAACCAAAGCCAGCATCGTGGAACGTTTTCAACGCACTTTGAAAGAACGCATGTGGAAATATTTTACGCATCACCACACTCTGAAGTACATCGACATCTTACCGCACCTGGTGCAAGCGTACAACCAATCTTACCATCGAAGCATCGGACGTGCCCCGCAAGACGTGACTCCCGACAACGAAGTGTTGGTGTTTGAGCGCCTGTTGGGTACATCCCCGACGAGGGCTGTCCCCATGAAAAGTGGAGAGTTGGCCGTAGGAGATTGGGTGCGCATTGGCAAAACCAAACGCACTTTCGACAAAGGTTACTTACCTAACTGGACGACCGAATTGTTTCGCGTCACTGGACGAGTGCATGGCCGTCATCCTGCCGTCTATAAATTGGAAGACATGAACGGAGAAGTGCTCAAAGGAACGTTTTATTTGCCCGAGTTACAACGTGTCACCAAAAAAGAAGACGACGTGTACGACATCGAAAGCATTCTCGAACGCAGAAACCTTAAAGTGGGCAAACGACGTGTCAAAGAAGTCAAAGTACGTTGAAAGGGATATCCACCCAGTTTTGATTCTTGGATCGACGCTTCGCAAGTCATCGACTATAAAAAGAAGTGACCATCATGCCGTTCCACACAGACGCAGCTACGTCGACCACTCCTCCTTCACCTAGTTCTTCTGTGCAAGATTTACAAAAACAACCCTTGTGGGTGTGGTGTGGAGAACGTGTGCCTAAAACGCAAATCGTCTTTTTCTGTCAAATCTTCGTGGTGTATTGTGTCATCGGGGCAGCCATCGCCAATTTGAGTTTGCAACAAGGAGACAAACAATTGTGGACCATTTTATTGAGTAGTTGCATCGGTTACCTGCTTCCCAATCCCTCCCTGAAATTCACCTCGAACGGGAACCACGGGAACCTTGTGTCCAGTGCCAGTGCCAGTCACCACTCCAACAACAACCACAACCAGAACCCCATTTTAGGCGGAGACACGCCTCTGACATCCACTAACCCCTCGGACAGCCACATAACTCTGGAATTATGAGTCACCAAAACCAATTTTACTTAACCTTACCCAGTGACAGTTCCATGGAGGTGTTTCCCCACAACATGTTGTGCTGTTACACGGCTAAATTACCTCATGCCATCCAGTTAGATCACGAAGCCCATTGGGAAGTGGCTTTAGTGGAAATGATTCACCCTACACAAATCCAAAACATCACCGAAAAGCAAAACACTTTTGAGGTCGAAATCCTGAACCAACAATTACAAGAAGCCATGAATGACATCGGGTTTTCAGGGGACACAAGACCATCCAACAATTCACCCTTCAATATCTACCCCTTGAAAATTCCGGCAGGGTTTTATTTTAGTGGCCAACATTTGGTGGACACCATTGCTTCCAGGTTCGAGTTAGCCTTTGGCAAAGCCCTGAACAAAGTCAAAAAAAGTGTCACCCTGGAGTACCATAAAGTGGCTCGTCGCTTACTGATGAAATTTCAGGATACCCAAACGTTGTCCATTAGTTTTAATCATGACTTGTTTGATATTTTAGGTGGAGACACAAAAATGGCTCCAAATTTTAAACCGAAGATCAACAGCAATACGGAATTTTACAAGTTTTTTCGATTCCCTGTAGAACTGAACCAAGGAATGAATTTGATCTTTGTGTATTCCAATGTGGTGGAGTACAACGTGGTGGGACACACCTCTGTGCCGTTACTGCGTGTCATTCCTTTCAAAGTGGATAGTACCACGACCAGTGACCAGGAAGGTGGAAACACTTATCACGTTCACCGCGAATTTGTACATCCTCACTATTTGCCTGTCAGCAAGTCTTATTTGGACACGGTCAACATTGCGATTAAAGGAGATCTGGGACAAAATATTCCATTCACCAAAGGAAAAGTCACGGTGAAACTCCATTTTCGAAAACGGTTCTCTCACGTCTCGTAAGTCATGTATCCAGTGTATCGAGGGGTTGCTCGGCAGCGAGGACACGGTTTAGTAGATATGTTAAAATCGGCCTTTCGTTCGGTGGCCCCAGTCTTGAAACCGATGGTGACACGCGGATTGCACGCCTTGAAAGATGCGGCACTGACGCAAGGCAAAGAATTTCTCCAAAATGTCATCATCGACAAAGAAAACCCTAAAGAAGCCTTCATGAGGGCAGGCAAAAATGTCTTGCTGCAAACGGGCAAAGACATTTTAGGCCGACGAGAAACACCTATAAATGCCCTGCACGCTATCGAGTCAGGCATTCAGCAAGGACAAGGCAGAAAGAGACGACGAAGAAAACACCCTTTCACCAGACTTCACACGTCTAAAGCTAGAAAGACAAAGAAAAGAAGAACCGTTCGAGACTTAGACGTTTTCGATTATTGAGACACAGCAACAAAAAAATGATGCACCGAGAGTCTTGCGCCTGTTCCAAGACGGAACTGGATCTGTTTGCCATGCCACCCACCATGATGACCATGCAAGAATCCCAATGGGTGGAATTTCATCCCGTCTCCTCATTGACCGATTCCGCTCCCATCGATTTTGAAATCAAAGGACAGCCCGAAGATTACATCGATCTGAATAGCAGTTACTTGTACTTGAAAGTCAAAGTTCAAGATAAGGATGGAAATGCTATAGACACTGAGCCAGTAGCTCCCGTCAACAATTTCATGCATTCCTTGTTTAGCGGAGTGGACTTGTACTTGAATAACAAACTAGTCAGTAGCAGCATGGATACTTACCCTTATCGAGCGTACCTGGAAAATCTCTTGACGTACGGAATAGATGCCAAGAACACTCATATCAATGCCTGTGTGGTATGGGAAGCTGACGATGCAGGCGAATTTGAAACATTCAAAACTGATCCAACCAAAGAACACAATGCGGTATTTGTAGAACGAAGAGACAAAATCAAAGACGGACACAGTTTAGAACTGATGGATCGTTTGCATTTGGACATGTGGTTGAAAGAAAAGTATTTGCTGAACGGGGTGAATGTCCGCCTGAGACTGAATCGCAGCAGTACCGCTTTCCATTTAATAGCTGATAGTGACGATAATTACAAAACCAAAATCCAAGAAGCCAGACTCTACGTACGCCGTGTGGAAGTGTTACCTAAAGTGGGAAACGACATCAGTCAGACGTTGAGCAGAACGACCGCCAAGTATCCCATCCGACGCGTAGAAGTGAAAACCTTCACCATTCCTAGGGGACAGCGATCCATGATCGAAGATCATCTGTTCCAAGGACAGCTACCCAAACGTTTAATCGTTGGTATGGTCGAGAATACAGCCTTCAACGGAGCTTTCGTTAAAAATCCTTTCTACTTTCAACACTTTGACGTGTCCAAGATCGAAGTCAGTCGCGATGGCAAGACCTTGTGTACCCGACCTTTCGAACCTAACTTTGACAAGAAGAATTACTTGAGGTCGTACTTGTCCCTGTACGAAGCCACTGGACAGTTAGGAACCAACACCAGTCACGGTATTACGTACGAGGATTATGCAGGAGGCTACGCTTTGTGGGCTTTCGATTTCACTCCAGACCAAGGCAGCGACGAAGGACATTTCCACCCTATAAAATCCGGCCAGATTCGTGTGGAACTTCAGTTTGCAAAGCCACTGGACGAGACAGTGAACGTCATCCTGTATGCAGAATTCGAAACTACCATAGAAATTAACAGTTTGAGGGAAGTCATTCTAGATTACTAGAAACCATGGAAGACTGTTATTCCTCTTTACCTAGTGGAGAAACTTTGGACATGAAATGTAAGGAGACCGAGGAAGGAGAATCCCAAGACAAAGACGATGAAGTTATGATGAAGTCAAGATGGCCAGAACAAGAAGCCCATTTAGTCTCCTGTTTTGCCAAACACTTGGTGGAAAAAATGACGGAATTGATCAAGAAAAATTGCTATGGATGTCAAAACGATCATCCCAGTCAAATTCAACACGATAAATGCCTGATGTTGAGTCAAGAAGAAAAATTGGACGAATATCTGGACGAGGCTTGGAGTCTCATCTCGGACGAAGACGTGTTGCGCCAGTGGTATAAAGACTTGCGTGAACATTCTTGTCCACCATTAACCACTCAAGAGATCCATCGTATCGAAGCTCTCCTGAATCAGAGTGAGGAGACGAAACGAAGAAACGGTTATTTGTCAGACATTTTTAAGCAAAAGGTCAGGATCGAATTGATGACTTATTATTACCTGTGAAGAAGAAAAGACACAAAACGTGGATACCTGGGAACTTTATTACCTTTTGAACCACAGTTCGTATACGGCTTCCTGGAATCCTGTCGTCTATGCTAAAGATGAACTCCCTCATCGCAAACCTCAAGACCATGAAGCTTACGTGATCAACACGGACGACAGTCATCTCCCAGGAACCAACTGGGTAGCCGTCTACTTTGCTCAAGAAGGATGTGTGGAATATTTTGATTCGTACGGATTGCCCCTTTTGGAAGACGATATCATTGACTTTATGAGAAGAAATGCTCAGACCACCCGATTCAATAATGTGAAATTACAAGGCACAGATTCCTTGGTGTGTGGACAATATTGTGTGTATTTTCTGCATCATCGCAGCCTGGGCTATTCCTTAGAACATTTAGTAACTCATTTTGATCCTCGTTCTTCTACTAGAAACGATGTGAAAGTAGATCGATGGTTTTGTGACCATTATGCTTATCCTTTGTCTCAAGCTAGGAAACGTAGTGTCCATCAATGGCCTAATGATTTCCAACAGTGGAAATCACAACGTTGTCAGCCCTGTTTAAAGTAGAGTGTGAATTGAGAAAAATGTTTGTCATTTTTTTTTTTTTGAAGAAAAAATGTTTGATGTTATCATGTTGGATTATTGTTAAAAATGTTAGAAATGTTGTTGTTTAGTGTTAAGTGATTTTTGAATAAAAAATGTTGTGTTTTGAAAAAAAAATGCCTTTGTCTTTTGTTTAGCTATAAGAATGTTTGATTGACACTCTTTAATTTCTTACTATCCCTCTCATGACACTCACTGAACGTTGCGGCTCGAAAACCGTGTGGGGGAAGTTTTCCTTTACGTCCGCGCTTTGACTTTAAGAACCGGGGTTGTTTCCAGTCTAACCATTCATTGTCGACTCATCCTCCTACGAAGATGTGCTCCAAGCTAGCTAAGCTAAATGAAGCCTACGTGAATTTGCATAGGGTCAGACACAGTCTGATACCGAAGCCAGAAGAAATAGAGAATGTGAGAATGTTAAAAGTCACTGAAGACCTGATAGAAGAGCTCTTCAGAGAAGAAGTGAACAGGGAGAAAGAAGTACAGACTTCAGAGACAGCAGCAACAGCAGCAACAGCAGCGATAACAACAACAACAACAGCAGCAGCAGTAACCTGAAGCTGACAGAGGCTTTGTCGATTGTCGTATCGACACCAAAGAGTTCTTCTTCTCTTCCGAAGAAGCAGACCTATCGCCAGACAGTATATCCTCAGAGGACATCGCATTCTTAGAAACTAAAAAAGATTGCCAATGCAAACAAAAAAAACCAAAAAACAGCCCTTTTCAGGGCTACCCAATACTCTAGAAAAGAAATAACCATCAATTTGCCAATGTGTGTAGGTAGGGTAGTGTGAATATAAACACTAACTCTTTTTTTAAATAGTGTGAGGGTATGTGTTTGTGTATAAGATTGTGTATTTGTAAGTGCTCACGTACGTTGGTGTGGATAGTAGATTAATATGATGTTTGTTTGGTTTTTTTTGGTGTTTGAGGTGTAGATTTGGGGTTAGATTGGATTTCTTTGCGTATGTGAATAGTCTTTTGAAGTGATTAATGAAAATTTTTTAGAATAGTAATGGGTAGCATAAAAAGTGAGTAAGTGTTTCTTTTAGGTCCGCGCGCTGTTTTTTGGTCATGATCTAGGTAAGATCAATTTTATGTCTTTAGGGGAAACTGCTAGAACTCCAGATGCACCTGGAATATGCCAGGCGCATAGTAAATGAACTATCCGCGGAAGCCATAGTAGAAGAGGCAAGAATAAAGAAGGAAGAGGAGGAGAGAAGAGAGAGGGAAGAGGAAGAAAAGAAAATAGGAGAGAGGATGCCTTACAAGATACCAGATACAGAGGATTGGGGTGCTGAAGCCAATCATCCCGCCTCTGCACTCCCAAGAAGAAAGGTGAAAGGAGACTGGGGAAGAAGATACGTGTGTGGCGCCAGGCCGAGAAGGTGCCATCATTAGATAGGTGCATCTGGAGTTCAAAAAAAAACCAACAGCCCTTTTCAGGGCTACCCAATACTGTAGAAAAAAATAACTATAGATTTGCCAATGTGTGTGTGTGTGTAGGTAGAGTAGTGTGAATATAAACACTGACTCTTTTTTATAGTGAGGGTATGTGTTTGTGTGTTTGTGTTTGTAAGAGCTCAGGTTTTGTGTGAATAGTAGATTATGGGTTTCTTTATTGTTTCTTAGCATCTGTGGAGAGCATAGTTTGGGTTTTATTATATGAAATGAGAAAGTAGGGGGATGTTTTCCTTCACGTCCGCGCGTTGTTTGGTCATGAACTAGGTAAGATCAATGTTATGTTTTTAGGGGATGTTTTCCATCACGTCCGCGCTTTTCGTATAAGAACCCACAGTATTCGTCGTTCAAACCATTCTACAAAGAAGATGGCTTCGAACCACCTTGACAAAATGCAAAAATTACAAGACGTTTTGGACATTTTATGAATAATGGAGCAGATGTTAGTGAGACTCAATGAAGACCACTATTCCTATAGTCCCCATCGAGTAAAGATGGAGATTAATAACTTAAGAAATGTAAAGGACATAATAAGTGGAGTCATGAAAGAGATAAAGGAGGAGAAGGAGGATGGAGAGGAAAGGATCAGGATAAGAAAATGAAATGAAAACATTGAAAAAGAAGAAGAAAATGAGAAGAGGAAGAAAGAAGAGGAGGAGAAGAAAGAAGAGGAGAAAAAAAGAAGAGAAAGAGTGTAGGAGAGAAAATAAGCAGTTGGTTGAGAAAAAGAAGAAATTAGAAGCAGAAGAAGAAAAACCAAAGGACCTTTTCAGGGCCACCCATATTTCTCGAAAAGAGAATGACTTTCCATTGCCTACCCCTTTTTTAAAAAAATTTTTATTTTAAAAATTTAAAAAAAAAAAAAAATCCCATATTCAATTCCCCTTGTCCCTAGACAGACCCAAACTCTATTGACCATGTTCAATTTCCCTTGTCCCTAGACAGACCCAAACTCTTTTCCCGTGTAATGCTAATTCCCCTTGTCCCTAGAGTTGCCCGTGATTTTTCTCCATGTTAAATTTACATAGTCCCCAGAGTTGCCTGGGGGGGGGGGGTCTGTAATGCTAATTCCCATTGTACCTAGGGTGCCCTCATTCACTACCTACACCTATTAATTACAATTATATCATATTGATAATGGTCTTGAATATATATATATATATATATATATATATATATATATATATATATATATATATATTAATTACAATCATATCACGCTGATAATGGTCTTGAATGGAATACACCTATCAATGACAATTATGTCACGTTGATAATGGTCTTAAATAGAATCCATCTATTAATTACAATTATATCAAGTTGATAATGGTCTTGAATAGAATATACCTATTAATCAAAATTTGACAATGGTCTTGAATATAATATACATATTAATAATAAATTTATCACGTTGATAATGGTCTTGAATAGAATATACCTATTAATTATAAATATATCACGTTGATAATGGTCTTGAATAGAATATACCTATTAATTAAAAACATATCACATTGATAAAGGTCTTGAATAGAATATACCTATTAATTAAATATTGATAATGGTCTTGAATAGAATATACCTATTAATTAAAAATATATCACGTTGATAATGGTCTTGAATAGAATATACCTATTAATTATAAATATATCACGTTGATAATGGTCTTGAATAGAACATACCTATCAGTAATAAATATATCACATTTATAATGGTCTTGAGTAGAATACACCTATTAATTACAATTATATCACATTGATAATGGTCTTCAATAGAAGATATATATATATATATATATATATATATATATATATATATATATATATATATATATATATATATATATATATATATATATATATATATATATTAAAACTATATCACGTTGATAATGGTCTTGAATAGAATATACCTATCAATTACAATTATATCACGTTGATAATGGTCTTGAATAGAATACATCTATTAATTACAATTATATCAAGTTGATAATGGTCTTGAATAGAATATACCTATTTATTAAAAATATATCACGTTGATAATGGTCTTGAATAGAATATACCTATTAATTAAAAATTGATAATGGTCTTGAATAAAATATACCGATTAATTATAAATATATCACGTTGATAATTGTCTTGAATAGAATACACCTCTTAATTAAAATTATATCACGTTGATAATGGTCTTGAATAGAATATACATATTAATTATATATATATATATCACGTTGATAATGGTCTTGAATAGAATACACCTCTTAATTAAAAATATATCACGTTGATAATGGTCAAGAATAGAATATACCTATTAATTATAAATATATCACGTTCGTAATGGTCTTGAATAGAATATACATTTTAATTATAAATATATCACGTTGATAATGGTCTTGAATAGAATATACCTCTTAATTAAAATTATATCACGTTGATAATGGTCTTGAATAGAATATACCTATTTATTAAAAATTCATAATGTGTTGAATAGAATACACCAATTAATTAAAAATATATCACGTTGATAATGGTCTTGAATAGAATATACCTATTAATTATAAATATATCACGTTGATAATGGTCTTGAATAGAATACACCTCTTAATTAAAAATATATCACGTTGATAATGGTCTTGAATAGAATGTACCGATTAATGCATATTAATTATAAATATATCACGTTGATAATGGTCTTGAAGAGAATATCCATATTAATTAAAAATATATCACGTTGATAATTGTCTTGAGTACAATATACCTATTAATTAAAAATATATCACGTTGATAATGGTCTTGAATAGAATACACCTCTTAATTAAAATTATATCACGCTGATAATGGTCTTGAATAGAATATACTTATTAATTAAAAATTGATAACGTTCTTGAATAGAATATACCTATTAATTAAAAATTGATAATGGTCTTGACTAAAATATACCGATTAATTATAAATATATCACGTTGGTAATGGTCCGAATAGAATATACATATTAATTATAATTATATCACGTTAATAATGGTCTTGAATAGAATATACATATTAATTATAAATATATCACGTTGATAATGGTCTTGAATAGAATATACATATTAATTAAAAATATGTCACGTTGATAATTGTCTTGAGTACAATATACCTATTAATTAAAAATATATCACGTTCATAATGGTCTTGAATAGAATACACCTCTTAATTAAAATTATGTCACGTTGATAGTGGTCTTGAATAAAATATACCTATTAATTGAAAATTGATAATGTCTTGAATAGAATATACCTATTAATTAAAAATATATCACATTGATAATGGTCTTGAATAGAATATACCTATTAATTAAAAATATATCACGCTGATAATGGTCTTGAATAGAATACACCTCTTAATTAAAAATATATCACGTTGATAATGGTCTTGAATAGAATATACCGATTAATTATAAATATATCACTTTGGTAATGGTCTTGAATAGAATACACCTCTTAATTAAAAATACATCACGTTGATAATGGTCTTGAATAGAATATACCTATTAATTATAAATATATTACGTTGATAATGGTCTTGAATAGAATATACCTATTAATTAAAAAAATATAACGTTGTTCATGGTCTTGAATAGAATACACCTCTTAATTAAAATTATATCACGTTGATAATGGTCTTGAATAGAATATACATATTAATTAAAAATATATCACTTTGATAATGGTCTTGAATAGAATATAACTATTAATTAAAAATTGATAATGGTCTTGAATAGAATAAAGCTATTTATTAAAAATTGATAATGTGTTGAATAGAATACACCTATTAATTAAACATATATATCACGTTGATAATGGTCTTGAATAGAAAATACCTATTAATTAAAATTATATCACGTTGATAATGGTCTTGAATATAATATACCTATTAATTATAAATATATCACGTTGATAATGGTCATGAATAGAATATACCTATTAATTATAAATATATCACGTTGATAACGGTCTTGAATAGATTTTACCTATTAATTAAAAATATATCACTTTGATAATGGTCTTGAATAGAATATACCTATTAATTGAAAATTGATAATGGTCTTGAATAGAATATACCTATTAATTAAAATTATATCACGTTGATAATGGTCTTGAAAAGAATATACCTATCAATTACAATTATATCACGTTGATAATGGTCTTGAATAGAATACATCTATTAATTACAATTATATCAAGTTGATAATGGTCTTGAATAGAATATACCTATTTATTAAAAATATATCACGTTGATAATGGTCTTGAATAGAATATACCTATTAATTAAAAATTGATAATGGTCTTGAATAAAATATACCGATTAATTATAAATATATCAAGTTGATAATTGTCTTGAATAGAATACACCTCTTAATTAAAATTTTATCACGTTGATAATGGTCTTGAATAGAATATGCATATTAATTATAAATGTATCACGTTGATAATGGTCTTGAAGAGAATATCCATATTAATTAAAAATATATCACGTTGATTATTGTCTTGAGTACAATATACCTATTAATTAAAAATATATCACGTTGATAATGGTCTTGAATAGAATACACCTCTTAATTAAAATTATATCACGCTGATAATGGTCTTGAATAGAATATACTTATTAATTAAAAATTGATAACGTTTTTGAATAGAATATACCTATTAATTAAAAATTGATAATGGTCCTGAATAGAATATACCTATTAATTAAAAATATATCACGTTGATAATGGTCTTGAATAGAATATGCCTATTAATTATAAATATATCACGTTGATAATGGTCTTGAATAGAACAGACCTATCAGTATTAAATATATCACATTTATAATGGTCTTGAGTAGAATACACCTATTAATTACAATTTTATCACATTGATAATGGTCTTGAATAGAATATATATATATATATATATATATATATATATATATGTATATATATATATATATATATATATATATATATATATATATATATATATATATATATTAATTATAATTATATCACGTTGATAATGGTCTTGAATAGAATACATCTATTAATTACAATTATATCAAGTTGATAATGGTCTTGAATAGAATATACCTATTAATTAAAATTTGACATTGGTCTTGAATAGAATATACCTATTAATTAAAAATATATCACGTTGATAATGGTCTTGAATAGAATATACCTGTTAATTAAAAATTGATAATGGTCTTGAATAAAATATACCGATTAATTATAAATATATCACGTTGATAATGGTCTTGAATAGAATACACCTCTTAATTAAAATTATATCACGTTGATAATGGTCTTGAATAGAATATGCATATTAACTAAAAATATATCACGTTGATAATTGTCTTGAGTGCAATATACATATTAATTAAAAGTATATCACGTTGATAATGGTCTTGAATATCATGCACCTCTTAATTAAAATTATATCACGCTCATAATGGTCTTGAATAGAATATACCTATTAATTAAAAATTGATAATGCCTTGAATAGACTATACCTATTAATTAAGAATATATCACGTAGATAATGGTCTTGAATAGAATAAACCTATTAATTAAAAATTGATAACGGTCTTGAATAGAATATACTGATTAATTATAAATAGATCACGTTGGTAATGGTCTTGAATAGAATATACATATTAATTATAATTATATCACGTTGATAATGGTCTTGAATAGAATGTACATATTAATTATAAATATATCACGTTGATAATGGTCTTGAATAGAATATACATATTAATTAAAAATATATCACGTTGATAATGGTCTTGAATAGAATACACCTCTTAATTAAAAATACAACACGTTGATAATGGTCTTGAATAGAATATACCTATTAATTATAAATATATTACGTTGATAATGGTCTTGAATAGAATATACCTATTAATTAAAAATATATAACGTTGATCATGGTCTTGAATAGAATATACATATTAATTATATATATATATATCACGTTGATAATGGTCTTGAATAGAATACACCTCTTAATTAAAAATATATCACGTTGATAATGGTCAAGAATAGAATATACCTATTAATTATAAATATATCACGTTCGTAATGGTCTTGAATAGAATATACATTTTAATTATAAATATATCACGTTGATAATGGTCTTGAATAGAATATACCTCTTAATTAAAATTATATCACGTTGATAATGGTCTTGAATAGAATATACCTATTTATTAAAAATTCATAATGTGTTGAATAGAATACACCAATTAATTAACAATATATCACGTTGATAATGGTCTTGAATAGAATATACCTATTAATTATAAATATATCACGTTGATAATGGTCTTGAATAGAATACACCTCTTAATTAAAAATATATCACGTTGATAATGGTCTTGAATAGAATGTACCGATTAATTATAAATATATCACGTTGATAATGGTCTTGAATAGAATACACCTCCTAATTAAAAATACATCACGTTGAAAATGGTCTTGAGTAGAATATACCTATTAATTATAAATATATCACGTTGATGATGGTCTTGAATAGAATACACCTCGTAACTAAAAATACATCACGTTGATAATGGTCTTGAGTAGCATATACCTATTAATTATAAATATATCACGTTGATAATGGTCTTGAATAGAACATGCCAATTTATTAAAAATATATAACGTTGATAATGGTCTTGAATAGAATATACATATTAATTATAAATATATCACGTTGATAATGGTCTCGAATAGAATACACCTCGTAATTAAAAATATATCACTTTGAAAATGGTCTTGAATAGAATATACCTATTAATTATAAATATATCACGTTGATAATGGTCTTGAATAGAATATACATATTAATAATAAATATATCACCTTGATAATGGTTTTGAATAGAGTACACCTCTTAATTAAGATTATATCACGTTGATAATGGTCTTGAATAGAATAAACCTATTTATTAAAAATTGATAATGTGTCGAATAGAATACACCTATTAATTAAAAATATATCACGTTGATAATGGTCTTGAATAGAATATACCTATTAATTAAAACTATATCACGTTGATAATGGTCTTGAATATAATATACCTATTATTTAAAAATATATCAAGTTGATAATGGTATTGAATAGAATATACCGATTAATTATAAATATATCTCGTTGGTAATGGTCTTGAATGGAATATACATATTGATTATAATTATATCACGTTGATAATGGTCTTGAATAGAATGTACATATTAATTATAAATATATCACGTTGATAATGGTCTTGAATAGAATATACATATTAATTAAAAATATGTCACGTTGATAATTGTCTTGAGTACAATATACCTATTAATTAAAAATATATCACGTTCATAATGGTCTTGAATAGATTACACCTCTTAGTTAAAATTATATCACGTTGATAATGGTCTTGAATAAAACATACCTATTAATTAAAAATTGATAATGTCTTTAATAGAATATACCTATTAATTAAAAATATATCACGTTTATAATGGTCTTGAATAGAATACACCTCTTAATTAAAAACATATCACGTTGATAATGGTCTTGAATAGAATATACCTATTAATTATAAACTTATTACGTTGATAATGGTCTTGAATAGAATATACCTGTTAATTAAAAATATATCACGTTGATAATGGTCTTGAATAGAATATACCTATTAATTATAAATATATCACGTTGATAATGGTCTTGAATAGAATATATATATTGATTATAAATATATCACCTTGATAATGGTATTGAATAGAGTACACCTCTTAATTAAAATTATATCACGTTGATAATGGTCTTGAATGGAATATACCTATTTATTAAAAATTGATAATGTGTTGAATAGAATACACCTAATAATTAAAAATATATCACGTTGATAATGGTCTTGAATAGAATATACCTATTAATTAAAATTATATCACGTTGATAATGGTCTTGAATATAATATACCTATTAATTAAAAATATATCACGTTGATCATGGTCTTGAATAGAATATACATATTAATTATAAATATATCACGTTGATAATGGTCTTGAATAGATTATACCTATTAATTAAAAATATATCACATTGATAATGGTCTTGAATAGAATATACCTATTAATTAAAAATTGATAATGGTCTTGAATAGAATATACCTATTAATTAAAAATATATCACGTTGATCATGGTCTTGAATATAATATACCTATTAATTATAAATATGTCACGTTGATAATGGTCTTGAATAAAATATACCTATTTATTATTAATATATCACGTTGATAATGGTCTTGAATAGAATATACCTATTAATTAAAAATATGTCACGTTGATAATGGTCTTGAATGTAATATACCTATTAATTAAAAATTGGAGAACCTATGCCAAACAGTGCTTAAAAACATAATATAATTGAGTAACCGAGACTGCTGAATACTGTAGTAAAGCATCAGCTGAAAAATATGTGAACTATTATCAAATGATAAAAATAGGATGGCAATAGGTTTGCAATTGGTTAACAGACAACGCAGTATTTGCTTTTACACAAACCATTAGGCTGCATGTGATCTGTAATTTAGGGGCGCAGATACAAAATACAGCAACTGTTGCAGAGTATTATTTCTTCTGATTGAGACACCCTTCAAAGTTATTTTGAAAATTAAAACAGAGTTATGAACCAGATTAAACGAAAAAGTAATAGATTCCTCTGCTATGTTTCAGGCTTGAAGCTTAGACTAGACTATTTTTGTGTGTGAAAATGTAATGAAAATTGTCTGCACAGTAGCTCATTATCATACTTTACAAACGTTGTCAGATAAATATAACCTAGGAGTAATTGATGATTTCAGTACATACGTGGTAAAGATATAGAATGATCTTGATGCTCGCTCATAAGACGAATCCAACTGTAAACTGCATAGACCCAGCTCTGTTGTCGCATCATTATCCTGCAGACCTGGGCCTGTGTAGTTTGTTAGGAGTAATCAGTAGAACAATGTTTACCCTGATCAGCTTGTGCATTAAGCTAGGGAAACTCAGGATCTTTCTTGTATGCACTTTTACTCGATTTATAACCGAATATATTTCGGTACCAGAAGATGATAAACAGTCTGGAAAAATGTATTGCCAAGCAACTTGGATAAAAGAAGCAAATGTCAGCAAATGGAGAGGATGACAAGGTAAACAGGAAGGTAACACAGACAATCATACATAACGTGACAACAATAAGACCCTCGATTACAACGACTTGCATCGTGAGTAAGACCAATTACAAAAACTTAATTTGTTGGGTCTAGTTAATTATTTAAACATGCATATATGAATTCTTAAAACTTTCTTTTTCTCAAATCACATAATAGTAAAGTATCATTTTTTAGGCAGCAATCATGAGTATCATCGTGAACATTTAATTTCCTATCTTTCATTACATTGTTATTATAATGGTAATCCATTTCTCATGGTCATTATTCAGTAAGGTTTGCCATGGATATAAAATATTATTTCTTCAAACTCATGGTTCTATTTTTCCTAAAGTGTTTATAGTTTCTGCGAATGTATCATCCTTTTCATTCTTTCACGCTGTTCTTAGGATTGACCGATAACTCTGTGGCCATCATATTGTTCTTTCACCAAACATTCTTAAGCCTCTTTCTCAAATCTATGAACGATGGAGTTGTTACTCAACGGGGTATATGTTTCATAATTATTTGTTATTAATGATACATTTTGAATCAAATGGGAATCATATCAGACATGTTATGATGGAAGAATAGAATATGCTTTGAACAAGTGATATTTAAATGTGCACACTCTGTATGTTCAGGTTCTCTGTATGTTCAGGTTCTCTGTATGTTCAGGATCTCTGTATGTTCAGGTTATCCGTATTTTCAAGTTAAGTGATCATGATCTCTTACTTTGTAGTTGGTGGTAGTGGTGATGATAATTTCTTCGTCTGTACTTTCGTCCATAACTTTGTCAACATTCTTATTTCACATATACGTTACATATAGCTGGAATTATAATGGTTTTTATCTGTGGTAGTTAATTTAATTTCAGCAGCAATTTTCGGCATTAGTTGTTCAAACATAGTTTCTACAAGTAAATGAAAATATTTTATAACTTTACATTGAATATCTTATTATACTTGTTTCACATTTACAAGATTTCAATAAACCTGCACATCGTTTGCAGTGCTTCAATGTTCCATTTTACCACATATCAAACATGTAATTGGTTCAGTTCAAAATTCTTTACATATGTATATTGTGAAATCATTTATGGACAAGCGGAAGTAAGGTCGGTAATTCAAAGTAGGACTCCAGGATTTTAAATAAGGCCTCTTAGTCAGTACCGCAACATTTTCTTCTTTCTGTCTTCCGACTCTCAACAACTTGAAGATTCAAAATATCCTTTTATTATACCAGCACAGACACTTTCCCCATTATGTTTTTAAATAGATTTCCAAACATGTCTTTATCTGGAAGACATCATCTTGTTTGTCGTACAGTGATATTCCATCCTCGTACAATATTCCATACAAGTGTTCCTCCTTTATGTTTATATATTTGTATACTACAACGGTTCATAAAATTACCTGTCTGATTGTTACTATCTCTTCTATCAAGAAAGGAAGATATCCTATTGCAAACTTCGATGTATATTTTGAGATTCTATATATGTTATCATTTCATATTGAGGAGTTCCAAAGTATCATTGAAGTAAGATAACTTATAAGCACATATTTTCTGGTTTCATTTTTATACCTTCACGATTTCCACTACGGATGTTATTTTAATTAGTGGAAAGTATTTCATATCTGTTTATCCAGAAAATTCTAAAAGAATTTCGGCTGTCAAATTGTTTTCCTTGATCGGACTCTCCTGTTTTTGGTTCAGTTCCTAACTTAGTTATCAGAAACCGTAGTTTCCCGTTTGTGTATCCACTTTCGTGGCCCAGATGTAATTTAAGAAGGCATCTACCATTGTCTAAATGTATTTATGTCCGTTGTTGTTCTTTTCATTCGTTTTCATCTTAACTGTATATGCCTGGAGCTGATTGTTTGTGGGACCAACATAAACCTATTGTGCGTCACAATATTATTTTGTTAGCTTGCTTTTGTTATGCATAAATATTGTTTTGTAGTTAAGCAATCTTTAAATATGTTAGCAGTTTTAGTTTTGTCCTGTTCACCGTATTAATTAATTTGTACCTGAAATTGACATTTGAGAAACGAAATGGTATTTCAGGAATGGAATATAAATGTCTTGAATGCTGGTTTTGGTTCATGCACGATTATTTACCGTCTTATAATTGAGCAATTAATGTTATATATTTTATGATAATTGACATACGTTTATATGATCTTCAACCGTTGACCTTAGACCTTTATTACAAATTTGTGCAAAAGATAACATGCTCACTTTGTTCTGTGCATTTCCAAGTTCAACTAAGTCTAAAGATTGTGGTACATTTGGTAATCCTCAGGGATATGATTCATTTTGCATTCCTTCGTCAAATTGACCAGAAAGTCCCATCTTTGGTACAACACCCAATCGAAACTTTAGCATCAAGACAAATATATATGCAGGTTAGTCAGGCTATATGGATCAAGAATGACTGCAGTGTGGCAGTTTATTGTGATGTCTAGCACTGAGGCATCATGCCGCAGACATGTATCATCATGCCCCATGCAGTCACGTTATCCTGATACCAGGCCGACCAGTCCCAACACTAACCTCTTAATGCTGAGCGTCTACCAAGGCAGCTGTTAGTACCATTTTTATAAGTCTTTGATATGATTCAGCCTGGGTTCGCTCGAACTTCTGCATTTGCAGCAATTTTGTGTCATATTTGCAAGAACTGAACAAGATTCAGCAGATATACCCATTCAGTAGAGACAATGATGTTTGTGATGAGTACCGAGCTCACACTGATATCGTTTTTCTGCGTCAGAAATATCTAGTTTTACCTTTACACGGGCGGAACTTGAAATCCGTCCTTAGAAAATAAAATTACGCAACTAGGTCGATATAAATTGCGTTAATGCCTTCTTAATAGTCCTATTTAAGAGTCCTGACGTCCTGATTATAGAACTAGCTTTCAGACATTATGTTGTCAAGGTCATAATGGGACTTCGTCTTTAAGATGTAACCAATTATTTTTTATTTTTTAATTTCTTGGAATAAAACGATTGGTTTTTCTCCGGGTCACACTGGGTAGACGTGATCTTTATCAAGTACGTAGTTCATAACTGGTGGCTTGTGTATTTTACCCAGACTGCCAACGTGTTTTTTTAAACATATACACTCTATTTCACTATGTTATTTAGAGGAAACTGAATGCTCAATTAACAACAAGTTAAGCTTTCTCAAATTGTATTCACGTAAACCTTGTAATTAAGAGCGGCAAACTTTATACCTTTTCCTCTACACATATCATCATTAATATGTGAGTAGTATATGGGGTCACCCTAGCGTCAAGTGGACTTACCATGCAAAAACAGTCGATTCACTCTGGCGTCAAGGGGAATTTAACATGGGAAATTTTAACATGGATGGAACTGTAGAGCGTCAAGGGGGATTGAACATGGAAATAGAACAGGACCGGTACTTTAACGTCAATGGGACTTTAACGTTAAAATATGGGGTTTGCACTTTGTCGTAAATGGAAATTGAACATGGGAATGTCACCTGGATGTTAATGGGAATTGAACTTTGGGTGACGTCATGAGGTTTATAGGGTCAAAACATTTTATAGGGATTTTAATGTATTTGTAAGGACAAAGGGTAGATAGGGACAAACATACAAATACACATTTAAACACACAGAAAAGACGACAGAAATGTTCTAAAACAAACCTCACAGAGAGAATAATGGCTCAAAAAAGAAAAGTCTATTGTATGGGTTCAAAACATTTATTCAAGTATATACATGGGCTCTCTGGCCTGTGCTTTGGTCTAAGCACTATCCATTTAATACATAAACATTTCTACATCAAACAAACCTATTTACTAGTTATTTAGTTCTTGGCTCTAGTAAACCTGTTTACATTTAATGTTCATTTATAAGAAAAAGCTAACACAAAACAAGTAACATGCAATCAAATAGGACAAAGTTCATGTTTCTCTCTCTCTATTCGTCTCACACGTTGTTAAAAATCTGGTCAGCTAGCACTTGTGTCCCAGCGTAGATATTTCCCATCACTTAATCCGTTTCATTCATAAATCGGCTGTTATATCCATCGTGCTAGGTACACTTATCAGTAAGCAGATCAAGTGCAGTCATCGTCTTCTTCCCATGGAGGTACAATGTATACCATATGAATGGTTACTTTTCCTTCGTTGATGTCAAATTTTCCTCTCATCGACTGCACGTCTTCAATAGCCCTAAAAAGTTTGGACGAAGTTATTTCTGCAGGTGTGCTAAATCCGAGACATACAGGTGAGTTCAAACTGTCGCGATACATAGATAGGCTCAAACGACCTCGATCTTTGACTTGGCAATGACATTTGAGTTCCTCTAACAGTGAGTCAAGTAGGTCCGTAATGAAACCTGCTACTTCCTCGGCTGAAATGTCAGACGCGAAGTCTCTAAATTTCACCGTGTAGGTGTAAGTTGTCGTTCTAAATTTTCTTGAGGTCGCTGTCTGAGTCATTTGGATGCTAAAATACTCCTGTAGGTCTACTGAATCCTTTCCCTTCTTGGACGCACTTTGCTGTGACGGTATGGTAGTGAAAGAGGTCAGTGATGTTTGTTCCTTCTCTTTTTTCATCTGCGTAGAGTGATTCATCTTTCTCGTTGCTTGTCCTCGCAATGAAGTGTCGTTCTTGGAAGTCGTCCCTTTTTATACTGGGTGATATCAGTATGTCCATAAGGTAAAGTTTTGTGGTCTGGAAGTTTCACTAGCTGCACGTAGTTTGTCATGGCGTTAGTACATAAATAACTAAGATGTGTTACTGCATTGGTGATGTGATAGTGAGGCAAAGAATCACACCTGAGTTTCTCGTTGGACTTGAGTCTTACGCTCTATACTTGCTGTTTGAAGGCAAAGTAAAGTGGTTGGGAAGTCGCACTCGCTTCTGGTACACGATTTGATAGACTTTTTCCAAGGGTCGACTGACGATGTGGTGAGTGGGTAAACGTACAATCTTGTTCGGCTGGTAGGTGGTCACTTTAAAGTTTGCATCCTCTCCAGACTGCAATGCTTCTTTCAATACGCCAAAGTTGACCACACGACTGGTACGATAATTCAGAGTCAATCCTTTCACTTTACACTCTGTGTGCACTTCTCCTTGTGGGTCCCGGTATTCGTAGCCGTAATTTTTAGGACCGCCACTCGCGAAACTTAGAATCTTGTCGTCAGGATGTTCGTCTGTCCAGGCTCCTAAACGGTCTCCTTCGATGTTAGGGTGTTGCTGACCCGGTCGATCGATGTAGATGCAACTGTCCGTGTCAAAGTACAGGACGCGATCCCCTAACAGTTCTAAAGCTTCGTACAATTTTAAGCGAGCATGAGCTGTCACGTAAGCCGCAATGATGACGTTTCCAAAAGGGTCGTCTTGTACAAAGTCCAGATCTTCTTCGTAATTGACCAAGATCAAATCCTCGCGAACGACGTCCACGTGTTTCATGTATTTGGTTTTGTCGTGAATCATCTGGAAGTAGCGGGAAGGTTCTGTCAAATATTTCGTCTTGGGTAAACACGGTCGTTGTGCCATTTTACCCCACAAGCAATTTAACATCACTTTGGCAAACGATCGCCTGCCTTCGTTTTTCTCGATGTGGTCTAAAATGATGCCTTCTTGTTCCCGGTATTTCTCTTTGAATTTTATTTGGTCTTCGGGAGTGTGACACCAGGAAGGATAGCCGCTGGCTTCTTGCTTCAGTTTCAAAAAGGCATCCACGTAGTCTGCGAAAATGCCTTTCTGAGTAGGGTCACCCTTGTGGTATTGTTGTGTCTTGGGAAAGTGGCAAATTTCGTACACTTCTAACAGTTGGTATCCCATGTCCATAGCTTTGAACATTTCTACGCTGACCCAGGTTCCCGTCAAGGCCCGTTCTTCCTGGGTGTGCTGACAAGGCTGATCTTGGTTGCACGTTTCGGCACAAGTACGGCACAAGGGAAACATCAGTTTGCCTTGACAATGGTGAGGTAAGACGGGATGGTATAGGTTCGTGGGAGGCAAAACTTTGCACTTGATCAAGCCTTCGTATTGTCGAATGTTGACCAGGTCGATGTGTTCCGTCAGCAATCGCGGGTGCCCTGTAGGAAAGCGACAATATTTGCACACGTAGGGATACAGCGAACACACATCCAAGTATTTGATTTCTTCTCCTTTCTCTTCGTCGGCTTGGTACAGCAAACAGGTGGCATTGGTCCTTCCTCCGTACAAACTATCCCTTGGGTTCAACGGGTCCATGAACTGGTAACTTTCCACGACACGTTTAAACTCGGGATCGATTTTCAAACGGTGATCGTATTCGTGTTCCCACATTTCCACCACTTGGTATCCTTGCTGTTCTAACTTTAGGTGTCGCTGACAAGTGTCCTGGTACAGGTCTTCCATGGTCCGTTGTAAAAACTGATTTTTAGTGTCACGTTTAGGGTAGCAGACGGGACATCCGTGAAATAAGCAACCGTTAAACTCATACACGATCTTGGGGTTTTTTAAGTCCCAGCCATCGACCGAATACGTTCCGATGGTCCTTTCGCCTCCTCCGTTGCGGGCATGCTGAATCCATTTGCCTTCCTTGTCGCACAAGTAATGTAACCAGCGTAGGGCTTTGACCGAGTATTGACGCTTGACATAGTTGGTCGTTTGAGGACTGATGACAGCCACGGTCTTTTGAGGCATGAATCGTTGGCGGTATACTAAGGAAAACGCTTTGGCAATGGTGCAAGCTTCTTTCAAAGGATCGACCCCTCCGTGTTCCATGAACAGTTCTCGAAATTTTCCACAGCAACGTCGTAAAATGTCCACGTCGGAACGACAATACTTTAACATTTCTTCCTGAAAGTCGAAGGGGTCAGAGGCATGAGCCTGGTACCAAGCGTAGAAATCTTCTCGTTGTTCGGTACGCATGTTGTCGGGGTCGTAATAGTGAGCCTCAGGCAAATGGGGTAGAACGGCATGTTGATTGGCTTCCGTATTGAAAAAGTGTGGAAAGTACCCTTTAGCCATTTCTGTCATTCCAAACGTTTTAGGCATTCGACTCAAAGGCATGGCCAAGTAACTCATCGAATCTTTAAACTGCACTTGTCCCACTTGCATGAAAATGATTTTGGCTCCGTTCAAAGTGACTTTAGGACGTTCGGTGCCATGTTCCGTATAGTACCTCAAAAGAAACTGTCCATCGTATCCGGAGAAATTGTGAGCCATCACTGTGGCATGGCGATGACAATCTCGGTAACGTTCGATGTCCTCTTTGCTCCATGTCTTGTCGATGGGGTCTAAGACCCATTTGGCAAAATCGTCTAGCGTCTTTGATCCTCGAAAGATTTTTCACGCCCTCCAGGAATTTTGCTGCAGTGAGGGCAATAACTGAAGATAGGTTCTTGAATACACTTCTCGCACGCTCGATGAGCCACGCAGAAATTAGGAATGTGAATGCCAGTCTCTTGCATGCATTCGAAATCGAAAAAGATGAAATTGCCTTTCTTCTTGTGACCGTCCTCTTTCTCTGGTGGGGGTTGGTATTTTTGCACGTAACATTGGTGTTCCAAGTCCACGATGTGGTGACAAATGTGACATTTTTTCTTTCCTGAACATACGTGTGCCTTGACACTATTGGTACGTATGCCTTGTCCACACGCGGGGCACAATCTCAGCAGTTGACAAGCGCATTTCTTCTGTGAACCTTGCGTCTTCAAATGTTGTTGGTAACAGGTAGGGCTGACAAACGTGCGCAGACAAGTTGAACAAGGCACTGGTTCTTCGCTCAGACAGGGTTGAGAGGCCAAACATCCTGAGCATTTCCATCCACAATGTTTGTGTTGCTCTCGATTATTATAACCATAGTCACATTTCTCACAATAATAAACATATCCCAGGAATCCAGTGATACTGGTAATGGTATCGAAATGTTCATCGTGATGATAAAGGTGAATGTATTTTCCGTCCTTAAAATGTTGGCCTCGAAACAACAGAGGCCCGCGCATTTCTTGAGGGTGCACTTTCAAGGTGTAGCGTGGAGCTAGGGCATCTTGCAATTTTTGCATCTCAGGAATGCCACAGGGTGTGTCTTTGGACAGTCCGGCTTGTTGTAACAGGAGTTCTGCTTCATTTCGTTGTTTGGCTCGGTCGGATTGTTGAATAGTTTTCCAGGTTCTTTTCCATTCTACCGTGTCGTTCTTGTTGGCATAGGTTCGTCCCACCACGATGGCACGGGCTAAACACATCTGGTCATGAGGGTTGTTAATTCGGACGAGACTTGTTTTGGTGTTGCGAAGGTCGTCCACCAATAAGACCTTTTTGCGTCCTGTCCCTTGAGGAAGAGAGACGTGAGCCATTTTCAGTGTGGCTTTACCATCGGTGATGTCAAACTTGTCATTGGATTGTTGCGCCTGTTGTATCTTGTCCATGACTTTGGAAGGGGTCAGTTCTGCGGGTCTGCTAAACTCGATCCAAACAGGGGATTTCAAGCTGTCGTGTTGTATGGATAGTGTCAAGCGATCGTCTTCTTTGGGTTGACATTGTAGCTTGAGTGTGGTGAGCAAAGAATCCCACATCTCGGTGATGAACCCTTCTGCTTTCTCCAACGGTACGTCGGACTTGAAATCTTTAAACTTCACCGTGTAGGTGTAAGCCGTGGTTCTAAATTTTCTAGAGGAGCGCTTTTCCGTCTCTCGAATGTGATAGTACTTTTCAGGGTTGACTGGTGAACTTTGGTTTGGAGTAGACTCTCTCTGTCTGGTCGCAGACGTGGAAGGTGTTGGTTCAGGTTCGCTCATGTCTTCTATTTGAGCGAACACTTCTTTTCGTGTGTGAGGCGATACGTCACTTCGCTGCCTCTTACGTTCTTCTTCTCTCTCACTGAAATCGTGCGATCGTTTCATCTCGATTGCTGATTCAGAAATGATTTAACCAAGTTCATTCTTTCCATATATACCCTCTCTACCTCTCGTTGTGACAATGACTTGGTATATTTCACAAGGCAAGTGAAAGCCAAGCATATAGGAACCCAACGACAGCGTTGCGTCTTAAACACCTCATGCATCTTGACGACCCTTCGATTCAAACCCTACCACGAAAGAAAATAGTTGCAAGAAAAATACAACAGACAGTTGGTGTCTTCAAGAGAGCTAGAGACGGCACTGTGTCGCTGGGACACGTACGTACGTACTCCAGAAAACTACGCTACTAGACAACGTGAGTGTGCTTGTCAAAATGTTTGAATAAGATTAAAAATGTTTGCCAGTTTCAAAACGCGAACCAGTACTGTGTCCGTTTAATATTTGATGTGGCAAGAAGAAATGGTACAATACGCAACAAAGGGTTTGTACGTTTACACTCCAATCTGTCTGTACTGCAATGGTAACAGCGCTCTTGCGTTGGCATTATTTTGCCACACTACCTTTTAAATAAAACAATGCATCACTCATCACAAACGATTTCATTGGCTATACTTATTTTCTTACCGCTTTCGCTTCGAATTGACTTCAGTACCTTTTCGCACAGCGACAAGATCGGACGTGTTTTTTTATTCTGCGTCTGGTCGCTACACTACTTGCCCTGAATTTACAACCAAACAATGTGTTACACATTGTAATTGACTTCATTGGCTAACCGATATTTTACACTTCTGTCTCTGTTGATGTGAGTGTGCTTGTCAAAATGTTTGAGTAAGATTAAAAATGTTTGTCAGTTTCAAAACGCGAACCAGTACTGTGGCCGTTTAATATTTGATGTGGCAAGAAGAAATGGTACAATACGCAACAAAGGGTTTGTATGTTTACACTCCAATCTGTCTGCACTGCAATATAGGACGAACATTGTTACATTTTTTCCTGAACCCATGTTTTGACTTTAGAATTCAGAGTTAACCATAAGTAGGGTTATACAGTGCAATGTCATTTGTTTCATTCTTAAAAAAGCCGTGTGATTGTCTTTTTTCTGAAAAACTGTAAATCTAACGTTAAAAGAAAAAAATTGCGTGACATATTGCAGTTCCAAAACCGGATAAAGTTAAGATACCAGAATTGTGCAAACTCAAGCTTTTATTTCATACAAAGATTTACTGATGGAAGAAAAAAAATCGTTCTACAATTTTTTAGAGTGTAAACTTTTGAAAAAAATGACATGACGAACAGTTCACGTAATTATGGTGACTACTGATCACAATTTTGGAGAGGTATCTTCAAACGGGAACATATTCCATTAGGGTATAAATCAAAACTACAATGAGAGAGAGAGAGAGAGAGAGATCATGTATTCCTACTTTAAAAATATGACGACACGTACGTTTGTTTTTATGGCACATTTTCCTTATGAAAGTTTCAAAGAAACACTCATTCCATTTACATAAGATAAGATAAGAATTCTTTATTTCAGACTACATAGTCTATACATCTAAATTAAAATATAGATATAAAGTAAAATCACTGAAAACATAAAAGAACATATAGAACATAACACAATCACATCCATAGAAAAAATACACCCTTTACAAAAAATATCACAAGAGTGAACTGAAGACGCATGTAATTAAAGAGTGACCACAGAAAAGTACATCCAAACAAGTCGTGCTATATTTCGTAACATGACTAACATAATTTCCATGAGCCGCTCATGGCGTGATCATTTGTGTTTTAGTTTTATTGTTTGTGAAGTGACTAATGGTCAGGTACAGAAAAACGTGTCTGATCATCTCACGGTGCGAATAACAAGTGAAACCAATTTGAAGCTAAGGCGGTGGAAAATATCGACTGACCAATGAAGTCACTTACAATGTGTAACACATTGTTTGGTTGTAAATTCAGGGCAAGTAGAGTAGCGACCAGCCGCAGAATAAAAAAACACGTCCGATCTTGTCGCTGTGCGAAAAGGTACTGAAGTCAGTTCGAAGCGAAAGCGGTAAGAAAATAACTATAGCCAATGAAATCGTTTATGATGAGTGATGCATTGGGGTTTTATTAAAGGTAGTGTGGCAAAATAATACCAACGCAAGTGTGCTATTACCATTGCAGTGCAGACAGATTGGAGTGTAAACGTACAAACCCTTTGCTGCGTATTGTACCATTTCTTCTTGCCACGTCAAATATTAAACGGCCACAGTACTGAGAGAATATAGGACGAACATTGTTACATTTTTTCCTGAACCCATGTTTTGACTTTAGAATTCAGAGTTAACCATAAGCAGGGTTATACAGTGCAATGTCATTTGTTTCATTCTTAAAAAAGCCGTGTGATTGTCTTTTTTCTGAAAAACTGTAAATCTAACGTTAAAAGAAAAAAATTGCGTGACATATTGCAGTTCCAAAACCGGATAAAGTTAAGATACCAGAATTGTGCAAACTCAAGCTTTTATTTCATACAAAGATTTACTGATGGAAGAAAAAAAATCGTTCTACAATTTTTTAGAGTGTAAACTTTTGAAAAAAATGACATGACGAACAGTTCACGTAATTATGGTGACTACTGATCACAATTTTGGAGAGGTATCTTCAAACGGGAACATATTCCATTACAAACCCTTTGCTGCGTATTGTACCATTTCTTCTTGCCACGTCAAATATTAAACGGCCACAGTACTGGTTCGCGTTTTGAAACTGACAAACATTTTTAATCTTACTCAAACATTTTGACAAGCACACTCACATCAATAGAGACAGAAGTGTAAAATATCGGTTAGCCAATGAAGTCACCTACAATGTGTAACACATTGTTTGGTTGTAAATTCAGGGCTTGTTGACAGTAGTGTAGCGACCAACCGCAGAATAAAAAAAACACGTCCGATCTTATCGCTGTGCAAAAAGGTACTGAAGTCAATTCGAAGCGAAAGCGGTAAGAAAATAAGTTTAGCCAATGAAATCGTTTATGATGAGTGATGCATTGGGGTTTTTTTTAAGGTAGCGTGGCAAAATAATGCCAACGCAAGAGCGCTGTTACCATTGCAGTGCAGACAGATTGGAGTGTAAACATACAAACCCTTTGTTGCGTATTGTACCATTTCTTCTTGCCACATCAAATATTAAACGGCCACAGTACTGGTTCGCGTTTTGAAACTGACAAACATTTTTAATCTTACTCAAACATTTTGACAAGCACACTCACATCAACAGAGACAGAAGTGTAAAATATCGGTTAGCCAATGAAGTCAATTACAATGTGTAACACATTGTTTGGTTGTAAATTCAGGGCAAGTAGTGTAGCGACCAGACGCAGAATAAAAAAACACGTCCGATCTTGTCGCTGTGCGAAAAGGTACTGAAGTCAATTCGAAGCGAAAGCGGTAAGAAAATAAGTATAGCCAATGAAATCGTTTGTGATGAGTGATGCATTGTTTTATTTAAAAGGTAGTGTGGCAAAATAATGCCAACGCAAGAGCGCTGTTACCATTGCAGTACAGACAGATTGGAGTGTAAACGTACAAACCCTTTGTTGCGTATTGTACCATTTCTTCTTGCCACATCAAATATTAAACGGACACAGTACTGGTTCGCGTTTTGAAACTGGCAAACATTTTTAATCTTATTCAAACATTTTGACAAGCACACTCACGTTGTCTAGTAGCGTAGTTTTCTGGAGTACGTACGTACGTGTCCCAGCGACACAGTGCCGTCTCTAGCTCTCTTGAAGACACCAACTGTCTGTTGTATTTTTCTTGCAACTATTTTCTTTCGTGGTAGGGTTTGAATCGAAGGGTCGTCAAGATGCATGAGGTGTTTAAGACGCAACGCTGTCGTTGGGTTCCTATATGCTTGGCTTTCACTTGCCTTGTGAAATATACCAAGTCATTGTCACAACGAGAGGTAGAGAGGGTATATATGGAAAGAATGAACTTGGTTAAATCATTTCTGAATCAGCAATCGAGATGAAACGATCGCACGATTTCAGTGAGAGAGAAGAAGAACGTAAGAGGCAGCGAAGTGACGTATCGCCTCACACACGAAAAGAAGTGTTCGCTCAAATAGAAGACATGAGCGAACCTGAACCAACACCTTCCACGTCTGCGACCAGACAGAGAGAGTCTACTCCAAACCAAAGTTCACCAGTCAACCCTGAAAAGTACTATCACATTCGAGAGACGGAAAAGCGCTCCTCTAGAAAATTTAGAACCACGGCTTACACCTACACGGTGAAGTTTAAAGATTTCAAGTCCGACGTACCGTTGGAGAAAGCAGAAGGGTTCATCACCGAGATGTGGGATTCTTTGCTCACCACACTCAAGCTACAATGTCAACCCAAAGAAGACGATCGCTTGACACTATCCATACAACACGACAGCTTGAAATCCCCTGTTTGGATCGAGTTTAGCAGACCCGCAGAACTGACCCCTTCCAAAGTCATGGACAAGATACAACAGGTGCAACAATCCAATGACAAGTTTGACATCACCGATGGTAAAGCCACACTGAAAATGGCTCACGTTTCTCTTCCTCAAGGGACAGGACGCAAAAAGGTCTTATTGGTGGACGACCTTCGCAACACCAAAACAAGTCTCGTCCGAATTAACAACCCTCATGACCAGATGTGTTTAGCCCGTGCCATCGTGGTGGGACGAACCTATGCCAACAAGAACGACACGGTAGAATGGAAAAGAACCTGGAAAACTATTCAACAATCCGACCGAGCCAAACAACGAAATGAAGCAGAACTCCTGTTACAACAAGCCGGACTGTCCAAAGACACACCCTGTGGCATTCCTGAGATGCAAAAATTGCAAGATGCCCTAGCTCCACGCTACACCTTGAAAGTGCACCCTCAAGAAATGCGCGGGCCTCTGTTGTTTCGAGGCCAACATTTTAAGGACGGAAAATACATTCACCTTTATCATCACGATGAACATTTCGATACCATTACCAGTATCACTGGATTCCTGGGATATGTTTATTATTGTGAGAAATGTGACTATGGTTATAATAATCGAGAGCAACACAAACATTGTGGATGGAAATGCTCAGGATGTTTGGCCTCTCAACCCTGTCTGAGCGAAGAACCAGTGCCTTGTTCAACTTGTCTGCGCACGTTTGTCAGCCCTACCTGTTACCAACAACATTTGAAGACGCAAGGTTCACAGAAGAAATGCGCTTGTCAACTGCTGAGATTGTGCCCCGCGTGTGGACAAGGCATACGTACCAATAGTGTCAAGGCACACGTATGTTCAGGAAAGAAAAAATGTCACATTTGTCACCACATCGTGGACTTGGAACACCAATGTTACGTGCAAAAATACCAACCCCCACCAGAGAAAGAGGACGGTCACAAGAAGAAAGGCAATTTCATCTTTTTCGATTTCGAATGCATGCAAGAGACTGGCATTCACATTCCTAATTTCTGCGTGGCTCATCGAGCGTGCGAGAAGTGTATTCAAGAACCTATCTTCAGTTATTGCCCTCACTGCAGCAAAATTCCTGGAGGGCGTGAAAAAATCTTTCGAGGATCAAAGACGCTAGACGATTTTGCCAAATGGGTCTTAGACCCCATCGACAAGACATGGAGCAAAGAGGACATCGAACGTTACCGAGATTGTCATCGCCATGCCACAGTGATGGCTCACAAGTTCTCCGGATACGATGGACAGTTTCTTTTGAGGTACTATACGGAACATGGCACCGAACGTCCTAAAGTCACTTTGAACGGAGCCAAAATCATTTTCATGCAAGTGGGACAAGTGCAGTTTAAAGATTCGATGAGTTACTTGGCCATGCCTTTGAGTCGAATGCCTAAAACGTTTGGAATGACAGAAATGGCTAAAGGGTACTTTCCACACTTTTTCAATACGGAAGCCAATCAACATGCCGTTCTACCCCATTTGCCTGAGGCTCACTATTACGACCCCGACAACATGCGTACCGAACAACGAGAAGATTTCTACGCTTGGTACCAGGCTCATGCCTCTGACCCCTTCGACTTTCAGGAAGAAATGTTAAAGTATTGTCGTTCCGACGTGGACATTTTACGACGTTGCTGTGGAAAATTTCGAGAACTGTTCATGGAACACGGAGGGGTCGATCCTTTGAAAGAAGCTTGCACCATTGCCAAAGCGTTTTCCTTAGTATACCGCCAACGATTCATGCCTCAAAAGACCGTGGCTGTCATCAGTCCTCAAACGACCAACTATGTCAAGCGTCAATACTCGGTCAAAGCCCTACGCTGGTTACATTACTTGTGCGACAAGGAAGGCAAATGGATTCAGCATGCCCGCAACGGAGGAGGCGAAAGGACCATCGGAACGTATTCGGTCGATGGCTGGGACTTAAAAAACCCCAAGATCGTGTATGAGTTTAACGGTTGCTTATTTCACGGATGTCCCGTCTGCTACCCTAACCGTGACACTAAAAATCAGTTTTTACAACGGACCATGGAAGACCTGTACCAGGACACTTGTCAGCGACACCTAAAGTTAGAACAGCAAGGATACCAAGTGGTGGAAATGTGGGAACACGAATACGATCACCGTTTGAAAATCGATCCCGAGTTTAAACGTGTCGTGGAAAGTTACCAGTTCATGGACCCGTTGAACCCAAGGGATAGTTTGTACGGAGGAAGGACCAATGCCACCTGTTTGCTGTACCAAGCCGACGAAGAGAAAGGAGAAGAAATCAAATACTTGGATGTGTGTTCGCTGTATCCCTACGTGTGCAAATATTGTCGCTTTCCTACAGGGCACCCGCGATTGCTGACGGAACACATCGACCTGGTCAACATTCGACAATACGAAGGCTTGATCAAGTGCAAAGTTTTGCCTCCCACGAACCTATACCATCCCGTCTTACCTCACCATTGTCAAGGCAAACTGATGTTTCCCTTGTGCCGTACTTGTGCCGAAACGTGCAACCAAGATCAGCCTTGTCAGCACACCCAGGAAGAACGGGCCTTGACGGGAACCTGGGTCAGCGTAGAATTGTTCAAAGCTATGGACATGGGATACCAACTGTTAGAAGTGTACGAAATTTGCCACTTTCCCAAGACACAACAATACCACAAGGGTGACCCTACTCAGAAAGGCATTTTCGCAGACTACGTGGATGCCTTTTTGAAACTGAAGCAAGAAGCCAGCGGCTATCCTTCCTGGTGTCACACTCCCGAAGACCAAATAAAATTCAAAGAGAAATACCGGGAACAAGAAGGCATCATTTTAGACCACATCGAGAAAAACGAAGGCAGGCGATCGTTTGCCAAAGTGATGTTAAATTGCTTGTGGGGTAAAATGGCACAACGACCGTGTTTACCCAAGACGAAATATTTGACAGAACCTTCCCGCTACTTCCAGATGATTCACGACAAAACCAAATACATGAAACACGTGGACGTCGTTCGCGAGGATTTGATCTTGGTCAATTACGAAGAAGATCTGGACTTTGTACAAGACGACCCTTTTGGAAACGTCATCATTGCGGCTTACGTGACAGCTCATGCTCGCTTAAAATTGTACGAAGCTTTAGAACTGTTAGGGGATCGCGTCCTGTACTTTGACACGGACAGTTGCATCTACATCGATCGACCGGGTCAGCAACACCCTAACATCGAAGGAGACCGTTTAGGAGCCTGGACAGACGAACATCCTGACGACAAGATTCTAAGTTTCGCGAGTGGCGGTCCTAAAAATTACGGCTACGAATACCGGGACCCACAAGGAGAAGTGCACACAGAGTGTAAAGTGAAAGGATTGACTCTGAATTATCGTACCAGTCGTGTGGTCAACTTTGGCGTATTGAAAGAAGCATTGCAGTCTGGAGAGGATGCAAACTTTAAAGTGACCACCTACCAGCCGAACAAGATTGTACGTTTACCCACTCACCACATCGTCAGTCGACCCTTGGAAAAAGTCTATCAAATCGTGTACCAGAAGCGAGTGCGACTTCCCAACCACTTTACTTTGCCTTCAAACAGCAAGTATAGAGCGTAAGACTCAAGTCCAACGAGAAACTCAGGTGTGATTCTTTGCCTCACTATCACATCACCAATGCAGTAACACATCTTAGTTATTTATGTACTAACGCCATGACAAACTACGTGCAGCTAGTGAAACTTCCAGACCACAAAACTTTACCTTATGGACATACTGATATCACCCAGTATAAAAAGGGACGACTTCCAAGAACGACACTTCATTGCGAGGACAAGCAACGAGAAAGATGAATCACTCTACGCAGATGAAAAAAGAGAAGGAACAAACATCACTGACCTCTTTCACTACCATACCGTCACAGCAAAGTGCGTCCAAGAAGGGAAAGGATTCAGTAGACCTACAGGAGTATTTTAGCATCCAAATGACTCAGACAGCGACCTCAAGAAAATTTAGAACGACAACTTACACCTACACGGTGAAATTTAGAGACTTCGCGTCTGACATTTCAGCCGAGGAAGTAGCAGGTTTCATTACGGACCTACTTGACTCACTGTTAGAAGAACTCAAATGTCATTGCCAAGTCAAAGATCGAGGTCGTTTGAGCCTATCTATGTATCGCGACAGTTTGAACTCACCTGTATGTCTCGGATTTAGCACACCTGCAGAAATAACTTCGTCCAAACTTTTTAGGGCTATTGAAGACGTGCAGTCGATGAGAGGAAAATTTGACATCAACGAAGGAAAAGTAACCATTCATATGGTATACATTGTACCTCCATGGGAAGAAGACGATGACTGCACTTGATCTGCTTACTGATAAGTGTACCTAGCACGATGGATATAACAGCCGATTTATGAATGAAACGGATTAAGTGATGGGAAATATCTACGCTGGGACACAAGTGCTAGCTGACCAGATTTTTAACAACGTGTGAGACGAATAGAGAGAGAGAAACATGAACTTTGTCCTATTTGATTGCATGTTACTTGTTTTGTGTTAGCTTTTTCTTATAAATGAACATTAAATGTAAACAGGTTTACTAGAGCCAAGAACTAAATAACTAGTAAATAGGTTTGTTTGATGTAGAAATGTTTATGTATTAAATGGATAGTGCTTAGACCAAAGCACAGGCCAGAGAGCCCATGTATATACTTGAATAAATGTTTTGAACCCATACAATAGACTTTTCTTTTTTGAGCCATTATTCTCTCTGTGAGGTTTGTTTTAGAACATTTCTGTCGTCTTTTCTGTGTGTTTAAATGTGTATTTGTATGTTTGTCCCTATCTACCCTTTGTCCTTACAAATACATTAAAATCCCTATAAAATGTTTTGACCCTATAAACCTCATGACGTCACCCAAAGTTCAATTCCCATTAACATCCAGGTGACATTCCCATGTTCAATTTCCATTTACGACAAAGTGCAAACCCCATATTTTAACGTTAAAGTCCCATTGACGTTAAAGTACCGGTCCTGTTCTATTTCCATGTTCAATCCCCCTTGACGCTCTACAGTTCCATCCATGTTAAAATTTCCCATGTTAAATTCCCCTTGACGCCAGAGTGAATCGACTGTTTTTGCATGGTAAGTCCACTTGACGCTAGGGTGACCCCATATACTACTTATGTGGTATTGTACATCGTATGTAATTTTCCTCGTGTAATGTTCGCCGCATCAAACGTTGAATTACTCATCACTGTTAGGCTGAAAAATCTGAACAAGCTTGAAGTCTCACTCTGACCAATGGTTCTGATTATGACGTCAATATACACTTACGGTTTGTAGACCTTCTTAAAGTAACAAATGTATTTGAAGACCACCCAACCCAATCGGCACCACACAACTCCTGTTCTTCATTACTTCTTGGAATGAACATTTATATACTGATTATATTTGAGACCCAGAATGCCAATACGTTAAAATAATCAATTATATGGATAAATAGTTGGTTTTTTTTTCTTTCTTTCTGCAGCTTTCACTTAAGTTACCCTTATATTAAATAAAGTCATTTCGAACATAAGTCGTCCGAAAGAGATACATTTTGTGAATAACACTCCGAAATAAGGAAATTGCTCTCCTTCAACTTATATTTCAATGGACGTTTGCCGGTAGCAACTTTAATCAAGAAAAACTGAATTTTGTTCAAGAAAAATCTAAATCCATTATTAATGTCTGATTGATAAATGCTAAGGTAATTGAATCTACATCTTAATCGTAAAGATTAATATTTACACATCTGAGGCGTTGAAACTATAACGCAAGCAACATGCGACCACAGGATAACAAAAACAAATAAATGTCAGATAATTATTTATAGTCCTACAGTTTAATTGTAAGACTAAAAGTTAACGGATGGCTATTATGTAACTCTGAGCAAATAGCATATCACAAAACTTTTTTTAAATAAAACAGATGATGAAAGAATCATATAAAATAATTACATGAATCAACAACTTTGGCAACCATTGACTTTAGTATGTCTACTTTGTGTAATGTACATTAAACCATAGTTTCATAATACAGTGTGTCCCAACTGAGTGAATAATGTGGTATGCAAGAAGGCGTACTTGTTATTATTATCACAATTTGTTTACGTGTTTCTCCACAACATGAAAATATAAATTTATATTTGTCTTGTATATATTCCCCGTTTATGTAGAAGTCACACACATACACACACACACACACACACACACACACACACATATATATATATATATATATATATATATATATCGTTCTCTTTATCCCTACGTGTTTCTCCACAACATGAAAATATAAATTTATATTTGTCTTGTATATATTCCCCGTTTATGTAGAAGTCACACACATACACACACACACACACACGCACACACACACACACATATATATATATATATATATATATATATATATATATATATATATATATATATATATATATATCGTTCTCTTTATCCCTACATATGTAATACTTGCACCTCATATAATTCACAACCTGAAAATGTATTAAATACAAATCATTTTAGCGGGTTAAGACATTTTGCGCACATCGATAGCCAAGTAATTGTAAGACATACTGACAACCATAACTGGTTGGGTTTTAAGGAAATCCATACATAAATTCCTAGCCTATGATCTTACAGTCTACTTTTGGTAAAATGTGAGCGGTACTTGCTATCAAGGATCTTAACTATCCGTTTAGAAAGTTTACAAAAATTATTATCTCCCACTTATTTTCGCAGGATAGGTGTCAGTTATAATTCAATAAATGGATGAGCTGCTAACTGGGAGAATCGTTACCACAAACTTCAGGCACCTATGAAGATGGCTACAAAGAATTTAATATATGCTGATAAGAACCAGATGAAGACTGCAGCAAACTACTAATGTGGTATAATTTTTATGCCGTATGTCTTGAGCTTCATAACCACCGCTAGAAAGACGTTTAATGTGTCCAACAAAGTATTTTCCAAAGAGATCTCGAGAATACCGTTATATTTTGGACGTGATAGAACCAAATTATGAATGGGTTAAAGAGAAACTTAACATTTCCTCAGATTTTCAACGTTAACGTTCCATGCGTCATTTTTCTTTGTTGTTTTTACAAATAGATTAATACGGCATGAATGAAAACTAGTAGAGAATGCCAGTCTGTGTACAGTTTACTTCCTCAGCACTGTGATAGTATTTCAACTATGTTGAAGAAGCAGGTATGGACAGGATTTCGATGATTTTGTTTTCTTTATTAATGTATGTCACAACCGTTTAAGCAAGAGCAAACATTCATGTTCGAGTCTGTTCACTTCTGTTTAGTGTTTAAAATCTGTTCAGCTTGTTTTACTACCGGCAAATATTCCTGACATTTTACCGTGTCTATCGGTCTGGTACGATATATGCCGTCTTGGAAACAGGAGTCAATTTTGCTGTGAAATTCATCAACGAGAATTCAAATAGGATTATTTATAAAATATCAAAAGCGACGGAATTTAGCGGCACAATTTTATACATTTGTTTTAATTATACAGTGCATACCCACAATGTATTATGCCGCCTCAGTCAATATTTAATTATCCTTTGGCTACCCACTGTTCTTCCACAGCTAGGACCCTTTTAAGATTACAATTTGCATGATGAAACAAAATGTCAACTGATTCTATCGTTCCTTATTTTTAAACATTGCTAATCTCCCACTCATTATGTAACATCTGCCTCTCGGCTGCAATTGCTTCACATTCCAGTTGCTACTCGCCTGGCATATAGTCAGGTTTGTGTCGACGATTTATCCAACATTTTCCATTTTTGTTGTTTTTTTATTGTCTGTTAGTTATTCCTAATAGCATTATATATAGTTTGCAAGCAGCAATCTCCCTTTGTGTGTAAAGAAATGGCTGTAAATTGATACGAAGCAGTTGCCTAGTATTTCTGGGGAAGAAGCTCTATACTCTTTCAGGTGTTGACGTGCCATTAACCTCATTCAGTCTATTATTCAATCAGACAATTCATGAAAGTTTTTGTTCGAAGCACCATGGGAGAAACATAAAATCAACGAAAACTGGCTACAACAGAAGGAAACGACTTGACATCAAACGTTTTTAAGTCAAGAATGGTAGATCTCTCTCTCAACAATGCTTTAAAACTTGAATAAGGCGTAAAACAGATGCCCAGATAAGGGTCACGTGATCATGTTTACATAACCCTTGTATGTCCTTGATAAGGACCATTCATTTTAATTGGAGACAAAAGCCGTTTAATTCACTAAAAACTATTTACAAGTCGAGGAACACATTTCCAGCTCAGCTTCGATCTCAACCTTTTTTATTCCCACAAAAAAAAGAAGAAAAAAATATCTTGTCCACGTGGCTGTTACTAATTTTGAATTAAGGTTGGGAACTAGGTCATCCTTATGTTTACAAAACTGAACAGTCATGGTCAAACTATTTTCTGGAAAAAGTATGAGTTCCTAGTAAACAGAACAACATTATTTTGACATATTATGAAATTAAAAAAGAAAATATTTTAAAACTTACAAACAATTTACTCAGATATAAATTAAATCAAAATTACATAACAATATTTCTTCGACAGAAAGAGTGAGATTTCAGTACAATAGTGGTGTTCTGTGACCAGAAAGTTATATGTTTATTCCTCTTCGATTCCATATTACTTGTACCTTACACTAAGTAAAATCTCTATAATTTTGAAAATAATGTAGATAAGGCAGTTTGCGACAACTGCAAGTAGTTCTAGCTTTAGCTTTCACTCGAGCATCTCTTAGGTTTCTGTAAATGTCCGTTGCTGAATGGTATCACCGTCAACTACGAGACCGAAAAAGACAGTGCATTCTTATTTATTAAAACAAATAAGCTTATTACTTGTAGTTTTAGCTTGAACTGAGCTTGATATAAATTAATTTGCACCATGATCCAAGTCTGAGAACTGTGTTAGATACGATTTATGAATACCATTCCATTCAACGTATTTGCCTGCCTTTTCTTGAAGCCTATGCAAAACAAGAATGTTTAAGTTGTTGTTGTCGTTTGACTTATATCCTAAAGTATGCATGGCAGTCTTTGTAGGAAATCTTTATTTCTGGAAAATTCTGGCACACCAGCTAAGTAGCAATTGCTGGAATTTCAACCATAATTAAAGATGAGGATGATTCTTAGCAGGCATACTTCTTTTTCCCTCTGATTCCATTCAATGAGGACATGTGCACTGACACATACGAAACGGGAAACAATTGTTCCCTTTAGTTTGCAAGTTTCAGAAACACATCAACATTAACATCAACATCTACCGAGTACTTTACAGTGGGAAGTAATTTACCCTCGGTAATAAACACAACGTTCATACACTACGGTTCCAATTACGGTGCAAACAGTCAAATCGTTCACTCAACGAACCATACTTTTCGTCCGTGTTAATAACAACTGATGACCATGTTAAATAGTTTATTGATCAGTCTGTACCACTTTTAAGTAAAATTTGTTTCCACTGATTTGTTTTCAGTGTGCCTCTTTAGTAGAATGTGTTTGAAAGGTGAACTCTTCTCCCTTCCCCACTCTTTATCTCCTTGAAATACGGAAATTGTATTAATTTTGTATTGTATATACTTTAAACTCATCCATTTCGACTACAAGAACAGACTTAAAAAGTAACAATGTTTACTTCCTTAATTATTGTCAGCATGTTTGAATTCACATTTATGTTAATAGTGTTTGTTTTTGTAATCTTGCCATTGTTTGTGTTTTTATGTGTTGTCTATTATTGTAAGCCACTTACAATTCTAAAGAGTAGGCTCTGTACTAAGTTTAGATTATTATTGTTACTATTATTATTAAGTTGTTTATCGGCTTCCATAATGTTGTATGCATAACAATGCATATGAGTACAAGTGTTGTTTTGCAAGAACACATGCATTATAATCATTATAAACTGAACTTCTCTTTCAGTGCCCTCGACATAGTCTTGATTTGTACTATATTATTTTGTATTTTACCTTTCTGCCGTAGAATGTATATGTCTTCCTCATATTTTATACCTATATGGTATGTTGCATCTCTTTCATGTGCACAAATAAATTTCGTTGAGCTAACGTTGATTGTTTTGGTATTAGTAATGTTGAAGACAATGGGACATAATGTCCTGCATAGGCTTATATTAAGAATTGTTTTTCTTCAGAATTAACCTTTCTGCTTCTTCTAGTTTTCCATATCTGTGTATCTTTTTGGCATACTACATGGAATTTTACAGATACGATCATCTTGGCATGATACATGGCATTTTACAGATACAATCCTATTGGCATAATATATTGAATTTTACAGATACGATCCTGTTTGCATAATATATGGAATTTTACACACACAACCCTGTTGGCATAATACATGGAATTTTAGAGAGATAATCCTATTGGAATAATACATGGAATTTTAGAGAGATAATCCTGTTGGCATAATACATGGAATTTTAGAGAGATAATCCTATTGGAATAATACATGGAGTTTTAGAGAGATAATCCTATTGGAATAATACATGGAGTTTTAGAGAGATAATCCTGTTGGTATAATACATGGAATTTTACAGTTACGATCATGTTGGCATGATACATGGCATTTTACAGATACAATCCTATTGGCATAATATATGGAATTTTACAGATACGATCCTGTTGGCATACTACATGGCATTTTACAGATACAGTCATATTGGCATAATACATGGAATTTTACAGATACGATCCTGTTGGCATAATTCAAGGCATTTTACAGATACAATCATATTGGCATAATACATGGAATTTTACAAATACGATCCTGTTGGCATAATTCAAGGCATTTTACAGATACAATCATATTGGCATAATTCAAGGCATTTTACAGATACAATCATATTGGCATAATACATGGAATTTTACGTCTCTTCGTTTGCGGATTTCATGATAGCTTCTGAAAACGCCATTTTTAAATTTGCTTTTAGTGCCTATGTGATTATGAAAGATATGAACAATTATGAAATTATGAAAGCGTGAAATAGAGGTTATGTAACAATAAGGACATTATAATTATCATGATCAATCATGCTGTTATAACATGCCTTTTTAATTTTAAATGGTTCCTCTGTTGTTTGACAGAAATGCTCAATCCATAATTCCGTATCACACATCCCACATAGTTTTATTAATACTAGTTCGATTTAACTTTCATTCAGAGTATTCAGCTAAAAGCATTTAGAAAGCTTGAAAAAGAGATTATGTAAAAATTATAAAAAAAGCTTTCAGTTTATTTTAAAACTCGGGCGACGTTATTCGTTTGAGATGTCATAAAAGTATGCCTCAACCCTATAGCCTAGAAACGGGTAGACAATATATCCACGGCAAGTAAACAATGATGTTACAAAACTTTGTAAATAATTGCTTTTAGTACATAATACATCTACATCAACTATCATTTTACTGTTTAAAAAAAAAAGCAACAAAATACAAACGAATCCCTACATATTTAGATTACAAGGAAGCAACATTAGTTTAAACACTCAGTATCCTTAATGCACCTTACCCCCCAAAATGAAAGATAAAAGAAAGAAAAAAAAAAAGAAACCTTAATGCGATTCAAATCGTTCTCAGTTTCGAGTGCAAATCAGAAGAGTATATGTAGAGATGGGAACGAACATTCATTAGGACAAAGACGTAGAGAAATTTCTATTTGTTTATCGAAAGCTAATTAAAATGCAATCATATGCACTTTTTGCCACTATCCCACAATTACAATATTGATTATCTATCTGGTGATCATCATTATAACTTTCTTCAAGATCTCAAACTCGATTTCTGGTGACCATCATTATAGCTTTGTTCAAGAGCTCTACCTTGATTTTTCTGGTGATAGTCATCATAGCGTTCTTCAAGATCTTCAAGATGTCTAACTTGAGTTTTTCTGATCGTTATTATATCTTTCTTCAAGATTTCTACCTTGATTTCTGCTGATCGTCATTATAGCGTTCTGCATGATCTCTACCTTGATTTTTCTGGCGATCGTCATTTTAGCGTTCTTCAAGATATCTACCTTGATGTCTGGCGATCGTCATTATGCTTTTTACAAGATCCCTACCTTGATTTCTGGTGATCGTTATTATAGCGTTCTTCAAGATCTCTACCTTGATTTCTGCTGATCGTCATTATAGCATTCTTCAAGATCTCTATCTTGATTTCTGGTAATCGTCGTCATAGCGTTCTGCAAGATCTCTACCTTGATTTTTGGTGATCGTCATTTTAGCGTTCTTCAAGATCTCTACCTTAATTTTTTGGTGATCGTCATTATAGCGTTCTTCAAGATCTCTACCTTGATGTATAGTGATCGTCATTATAGCTTTGTTCAAGATATCTACCTTGATTTTTTGGTGATCGTCATTTTAGCGTTCTTCAAGATCTCAACCTTGATTTTTGGTGATCGTCATTATAGCGTTCTTCAAGATCTCTACCTTGATGTCTGGTAATCGTCATTATAGCGTTCTTCAAGATCTCTACCTTGATGTATAGTGATCGTCATTATAGCTTTGTTCAAGATATCTACCTTGATTTTTTGGTGATCGTCATTTTAGCGTTCTTCAAGATCTCTACCTTGATTTTTTGGTGATCGTCATTATAGCGTTCTTCAAGATCTCAACCTTGATTTTTGGTGATCGTCATTATAGCGTTCTTCAAGATCTCTACCTTGATGTCTGGTAATCGTCATTATAGAGTTCTTCAAGATCTCTACCTTGATGTATAGTGATCGTCATTATAGCTTTGTTCAAGATATCTACCTTGATTTTTTGGTGATCGTCATTTTAGCGTTCTTCAAGATCTCAACCTTGATTTTTGGTGATCGTCCTTATAGCGTTCTTCGAGATCTCTACCTTGATGTCTGGTAATCGTCATTATAGCGTTCTTCAAGATCTCTACCTTGATGTATAGTGATCGTCATTATAGCTTTGTTCAAGATATCTGCCTTGATTTTTTGGTGATCGTCATTTTAGCGTTCTTCAAGATCTCAACCTTGATTTTTGGTGATCGTCATTATAGCGTTCTTCAAGATCTCTACCTTGATGTCTGGTAATCGTCATTATAGCGTTCTTCAAGACCTCTACCTTGATGTATAGTGATCGTCATTATAGCTTTCTTCAAGATCTCTACCTTGATGTCTGGTGATCGTCATTATAGCTTTCTTCAAGATCTCTACCTTGATGTCTGGTAATCGTCATTTTAGCGTTCTTCAAGATCTCTACCTTGATTTTTGGTGATCGTCATTATAGCGTTCTTCGAGATCTCTACCTTGATTTTTGGTGATCGTCATTTTAGCGTTCTTCAAGATCTCTACCTTGATTTCTGATTCGAGCGTTAGTAATCGCGATCACAAGAATGATAATACAAATTAATTGCTGTTTAAATTTTAAGATATTGCTTTCCATTTTGAAATGTTCAGGAAGGTATTCAATATGAGAAAAGAGGAGTTAATGAAAGATGTTTTTTTGTTGTTGTAGTTCTAGTTTGGTATTTAATGTAGAAGGTTTTATTGATTATGTAAATTGTATCTAGACGTTTCTCCTACCAAATAAGGAAGTGGTTCATTCAAATTACTTGGTAAATCTTTATTAAAAGTATCATGTGAAAGGTAGAGAGTTTGTGGGATTTTCGTTTTGTTTAGATAGGTGACCGGCCGCATTCTTCATAAATGCGTGGTACTTCTGGTTAGGCCCGTGACTATCTTTGTAGCCTATAAATTTAATCGCTGTATCTATGTCTGCATTTGATCAACCATCCAAAACGAGTTCGGCATATTCTAATATAGGCCAAATAGTTGGTATGAAAAATATATCTTACGATGTCTAACAGTTTGTTCATTATGTACATTTAAATATTTAGAACTGTAGGTGATTTAATTTAAAGCATATTTCTATATGTAGATCCAAGTGCATGCATTGCTAAGTGTTAGGACCAAATGTCAATAATTGTCAACAAATGCAAATAATTCGCTTTGGAACTTCAACTCGGGGAAGAGTGGGCTATAATTTTCTTTGACAAAACATGGCTTCAGTTTCTGATGGGTAAAAGCTTAGTAACCAGTCGTTTACATTCTATAAGTCAGAGAGAGAGAGAGAGAGAGAGTCATCAATTATGCAAAAAGTAAGGGTCATAGAACTAAACCCTGTGGAATCCCCACTAAATAGACCAAAATGTAGCAACAGTCTGTGTTCTGTCGAAACGATAATTGGTGAACCAATCAATCAGCTGTGATTCTCTTAGACATTTTTTTTTTTGATATTTAAAACCTTTATGCCAGACACTGGCAAATGCCTTCGATACATCGCAAAATATTACACACGTCTTTTCCACTCTAAAGTACTTTACAAATACTATGATTTGGAAGAAGGCCAGATTGTTATTTGCAAATAAGATGATCTTCAGTCGAGTGATTGGTTGAAGAGGATGGTTTCTGTGATTTTCCTGCACATGAAATTTGTCAACGACTAGTAAGATCATGTTTGCAATCTTTCTTGTGTATGGATAATGATAATAATGAATGTATATATGCAAGCAAATTTTGTTAATTGACACAATAACGCAGGATCAAATGTCACCCTAAGAGACAGTATGTAATTAAAACTATATATAAATTATAGTTGTGTTACGCCAAAAGAACGCGCGGAAAAATATTATATCATCCCGTAAAGTATAGAATAGATAAAACATTTTTCCATATTTAGCTTAGCTTTTCCTACATTTACAGATCAACATCTTTATTTTCCTGTACATAAATGCTGTATGAATAATACGTGTTATAGAATAGTAGATGCAGTATCCAAAAAGTAACGTATTTCAAAATGTTTGGCCATTTTATTTTTAAAAGTCTCTTGATAATGGGATTATTTAAACACATTGCTTAAATGAAAGGAAGATATCCTATATTTGAAAAGTAACTACTTTTAATAAACGATAATTACATAGCATGTATGCCCTATTTTAATGTTCTCTAAAAACTCAATGTTGTGACATTAACTGTGTTTTATTTTAAAATTACACAGCTACGTTTCTCGAATGTGTTCTGCAGTTGTTGTGTTGGAAATTAGAAAGTGACACAGTGTATTGCTAATATGCAGGAGTGAACAAAACTGCAATACAGTGCTAATAACGCCCTTGGGTTATCGCCTGCATTACGACCTGTAATACAGACCGCTCCAGTGGCATAGTGGTTAGAGTATCCACCTCGGATGCGGGAGGTCGCGGGTCCTAACCGGGCTGAGTCAAACCAAAGACTTATAGAAATGGTAATAACAGCTGCCTCACTAGGCACTCAGCATTTAGAGGTAAGTGTTAGGACTGATCGGCCTGGTGTCAGGATAATGTAACTTGGTGGGATATGATGCTACGTTTCTACAAGTCTGCAGCATGATGCCCCATTGCTAGACATCACTATCAACTGCCACACTGCAGTCATCGTAGCTATATCATTGAACAACTGTTAAATCTGCCTTAAAAATAAATCCATATTACAAACATACACACATTACCATGTGATACGTTTTATATCGATACTTTGCTATGGTTTTGGAAGAAGTTCTAGTTTTAGGATATAACGTCCTTTAAATAGCAAAGGTGAGTCCATGACATCCAACAACTTTTGTAACCGCAGTCTATATATTAATTCCTTCCCGTTCTGAAAATCTTTGGCAATGTTGTTTCCTAAGAAACGTCCATTCATTATGGCAATACCTGATTTCATCGGAAAGTAACCTTAAATAAGTTATTTAACTTTGCACTGCATTGCTACACACTCTACTGCAAACGTCACCTGCTACTTCACTTAATATCTATACTATATTTTATGTTCGTTTACTAAATGACAGCTATCATATACCAGATAACCTGCAGTTCACTGAAACATACACTATCAGTGTAGGTCGTGGTCAAATCTACAATTATGATAATAGCATCAGGGTAAAAGTACAACTGTATTCATAAAGATTGGACAATCAAGACATTATTGACACAAGTGCAACTGTCTCCGTTTAGTCTGGATGACCAGAACATCTTCTGATACGAACAGAACTGTCTCCATTAATATCGGATAGTTAGGACAGCAGGGGTGCAAGTGCAAACTCTCTCAATTTAATTCCGGAAGATCAGGACGTCAATGATACGAGTTGAATTGTCTCCATAAAGACTGGATGATTGGGACATCAATGAAATGAGTACAACTCTATCGGCTGATCAAGACATCAATGATACAACTGTTTCCGTTAAGACCGGATGAGCAAGACATGGATGATAAAAGTACAGCTGTTTTCATAAAGACCGTATGATCAGATCATCAATAATAAAAGTACAGCTGCAATCACAAAGACCAGATGTTCAAGACATCAGTGTTACAAGTACAACTGTTTTCATAAAGACCGTATGATCAGATCATCAATAATAAAAGTACAGCTGCAATCACAAAGACCAGATGTTCAAGACATCAGTGTTACAAGTACAACTGTTTTCATAAAGACCGTATGATCAGATCATCAATAATAAAAGTACAGCTGCAATCACAAAGACCAGATGTTCAAGACATCAGTGTTACAAGTACAGCTATTTCATAAAGACCGGATGTTCAAGACATCAATGATACAAGTACAACTGTTTCAGTTAAGGCCGGATGATCGGGACACGAATGATACAAGTACAACTATTCCTGTTAAAACCGGATGATCAGTACAAAAATAAAAAAAAGTACAGCTGCAATCACAAAGACCGGAAGTTTAAGACATCAGTGATTCAAGTACATCGTATTCGTAAAGACCGGAAGTTCAATACATCAATGATGCAAGTACATGAATAATACACGTTTAACCATCTCCGTTAAGACCTAATCAACAGGACGTGAATGATACAAACAATGCGGATAAAGCTGCATATTTTTTCATTAACAGACTTTATAATACTAAGTGATAATAAAAATCTCTTTAAATTAGCCAAACAGACGACCGTTATGACCAATATTAATTTTCAAAATTGTGTGTATTGTCATAATCATCACATTTATTATTGTAATTATCATTAGTACCCTACTAAATAACAATAAAACAGTTTCAGTCAGTGAGTCATGGCAAACTGGCTGTTCGACTGGATTTCATTAACAAAGAAGATCTATTTTCATCTCGTAGAAAGAAGGCAAAACAATGACCTCCTGCTTGATGAGATGGAATATTATTCCTTTTTAAACATTCTTTTTCCGTTAGTTTTGTACACCTTGTATTTGTTATAATATGGGAATACTTCCAAATAATTAAGGTATATTACAACGTGTGTCCTAATATTTTGAAAATAGATGACAAATGAAAACTAAAAAATTGTAATAAATAAACACATATGTTAGCAAAATTGTGAACGAATAAGAAACTAAACGTAGGTCTTGATAGCTAAATGTGCCACCGGCATATTTCAACCGACCACGACTATTTTGTATATCAAGGGAATATGTCAAATGATTTTTCTGTAAATTATTCATATTAGTTTCTCATAGAAATTACAATAAACAATTGAAAGTTAACTTTGTTTAGATGCTCCATGGACTTGCAATGTTTAAGTACTCCATGTTTCCTAAACTATATTTTTCGCTGATTGTTTGTCTTTTTGTGTTGTTGTCTTTCTTCTGTCACTTTTATTTATCTTGCACTATCATGATTGCAGATATAATAAAACGTTTATTATACATGACCCATATGCCATATATGCATGTGCAAATATGCATTTGTTGTTGTACTTTGTGTGCGTGCGTGCGTCTGTGTGTTATGAAGATTATGTTTTACACTCTAGTAGCCCAAAACGTGACTTTCAGAAAAATTTCGAACGATAACATACACATGCACAGTGAAATTTAATGGTTTACGTCAATGGCTGCTATTTATTGGTTTATTAAATTTTGGTACAAACGATATGTGTATAATCGAAAGCACGCAGGCAGTTGAGTAGAACGGTACGGCACTTTAGTCTGGAATGTTTTTAGAGATGTGCGGACAGACTTAACATTACAGAAAGAAAAAATGGTATAAAAATGCAAACATAGGACATTATTGTTGGTTCTGTTAGCTTTTGCGGTATTACAGGACAAAGATAATGAAGACAACCATACATTATATGTGAAAAATGTTCATTGTTTTCATTCATTCATCAATTTCATATAAAAGGTAGTTTGATATTTATTGTCGACTGACTGCTTAACATATCCCAAAATTTAAGAAATGTCCTGTTTTTTGCAGCACACAAACAACAATGTTGTAAAATGTTTACAAATCTAAGGGCGGGAAGAGAAAAAAAACAGAACCAAAACGCTCCTTGTTCTTTCCAGTCTAAACTGAGAGAAAATAGATCGAATATTGTTACATATTTTCTGAACGCATGTTTTGGTTTTACAATTCAGAGTTAACCATAGTCAGGGTTAGACAATGCAATATCACTCGCATTATTCTTAAAAAAGACGTGTGTTTGTTGCCTTTCTAACAAACGATAGATCTAATGTTAGAATTTTTTTTCAGTGACACATTGTAGTGCAAAATAGGATAAAGCTAAGATACCCGAGTTGTACAAGCTCATGTCAATTACAAGATTTTATTTCATCCAACGATTTACTGACAAAAATCGTTCTACAATATTTAGGGTGTACGTTTTTGAGAGAAAAAATTACATGACAAACGGAACAGTTCACGTAATTACTATTGATCACAATATAGGATTGGTATCTTCAAACTGGAACATATGCCATTAGATTTAAATCACAATTACTATGACGGAGAGAAAAAGAGTATGTTATTCCTACTTTTAAAAATATCACGGCTTTTACATTTGTATGGTATATTTTCCTTACGAAAGATCAAAAACACACATCTCATTGAAATAATTATTCTTATAGGAAAAACCCACTATTATAAAATATCATAAGAGTGAACTGGAGACATAGCCTACTAAAATCATTTTGTCAACAACGTCGATGTAAAGTTCTCACAGAATAGTACATCGAAACATGCCATGATTATTTTCAGGAGTCGCCCGTGGTACGATTGTGCATTAGCTTTATTGTTTGTAAAGTGACTAGTGGTCAGGTACAGAAAAACACGCCTGATCCTCTCGCGTTGCGAATAGCAACTGAAAACGATTTTAAGCTAAGGCGGTGGAAAATATCGGTTAGCCAATGAAGTCGCTTACAATGAATGACATATTTGTTTGGTAGGTGCAGAAAAAAAAAATGTTTGATCTTGTCACTGTGCGAAGCGCGAACAAATGAGATTCGAAGATAAGGTGGTAGAAAATAGATGTAGTCAATAAAATTGTTTCTACCGACTGACGCATTGTTTTGCCTAGGCTCTTGCGTTTTTACCATTGCAGTGCAGACTGACTGGAGTGTAAACTTACAATCCTGTGTTGTGTAACTTAACATTTCTTCTTGCCACATCAAATACTTAACTGGGCTATTATTGTTCGCGTTTTGAAACTGACCAAAACAAAATATTTTCTCACCTGGATATTTTCACGTACACACACATTCGCATAGATAGAGAGAGAAATGCTATATTATTGAGTGGTAGTTTTCCTTCTTCAAACTAGTGAATTTGGGGTTTGTATGAAGTAAATAAACTAAAGTACAATGAACCTTAAGGATGATGACCCAAGCTGTCTGTCCATTGATGCATGTATTTACATCAGAAGAAATATGATCTCTAAAACACAAAAATATAAGGCAACAATGATTAGAATGAACATAAAGACAACAAACTGTAGTAACAAAGGTATGTTTTCCTTCACGTCCGCGTAACTTAGAGTTTCAATCCCCTCGCTAGACAAACTTGGACCTTTTGTAGAGCTTGAAATAAGAAAATCGAACTAATCTAAGCACTTTGCTCTTGATATTTCCTTTAGCAGCAACAGATTATACAACATAAATACCATGACAATATACAAATCTTACATCTTCGTAAAATAAAGAAATATATAAAAAAGTAGAATTAAAGATTAACGATGACTAACCAACAAAACTGAATTTAATAAAAGCGAAGACATGTATAGAAATGCCTCTCACTTTGGGAAGGTAGGCGAATGTAATCTACCGTGCAACATCAGCTTGAAAAAATTATAAACAGAGAGAAACCTTAATTCAAAATTCAGTTTTTTTTCTTCAAAATTATTTGTACATATCTAAGCATTAATAAAAAGTGGAAGAGGGAAAATACACATAAAAGCTTTGATATTTCTGAAACAAAAATGAAGGGTTATTCCTAACGTTCTTAATACCTATATATGCTTGGACTTCTCTGTGAGATATCAGAAGAAGTACAGATTTCTGGTCACGCTGCAAGTGTGTGATTGTTTTTGAAAATGGTAAAAATTGGATATACAATTTTCTCGTGACACTTATAAAGTGAAGAGTCTGTGCAAGTGTCAAAAGAAAAAGTCATATAACTTTTGTATTTTGTACGGCTTGTAAAGATTTCCACTTTAGAAAATGTGAAGCTTCACAAGTTATTATCACAAACAGAAGTGGAACATAGGGGCTTGACAGTTGACAGGGGCTTGACAGTTGTTGTTTAGATACATCCACTAAACTTCACAACTTACCTGCTCTGTTTCATACTTTGGTCTTAGGAACGATCATCTTTGTAGGTTCAGCAACAGTGGTAACAGCAGGAGAAGACGCCGTCGCTGCTGTCGAAAATGGGTAGTTCTTTTAAAAATGGGTTCAGTATTTTTTTAAAAGATATCAAATGAAGAAAAACGTGTGCTAAAACAGAGTTGGTAGAAATCGTGGTCAGCCACATAGTAGAAGTGACTGAGAGAAGGAGACATCGTTGTCGAGTGGCGTGGTTTTCTGGAGTACATACGTTTCCTAAGGTACAGTGCCTTCTCTAGCTCTCTTGAGGACACCAACTGTCTGTTTTTCTTTTTTGCAACTTTTTTCTTTCCTGGTAGGGTTTGAATCGAGTTGTCGTCAAGATGCATGAGGTGCTGAAGACGCACCGCTGTCGTTGGGTTCCTATATGTTTGGCTTTCACTTGCCTTTATGAAATATACCAAGTCGTTACGACAAGAAGAGGTAGAGAGGACATATATAGAGAGAACGAACTTGGTGAAATCATTTTTGAATCAGCAATCGAGATGAAACGATCACACGATTTCAGTGAGAGAGAATACGAACATAAGAGGCAGCGACGTGAAGTATCGCCTCAAACGCGAATAGAAGTGTTCGCTCAAATCGAAGACATGAGTGAACCTGAACCAACACCTTCTATTTCTGCGACCAGATAGAGAGAACCTACTCCAAAACAAAGTCCACCAGTATCACCCGAAAAGTATTATCACATTCGAGAGACGCTCCTAGAAAATTTAGAACTACGGCTTACACTTACACTGTGAAGTTTAAAGATTTCAAGTCCTACGTACAGCTAGAGAAAGCCAAAAAGTTCATGACCGATGTGTGGGATTCTTTTTTAACCACACTGAAACGACAATGTGAAGCCAAAGAAAACGATCGCTTGAGACTTTCCATTCATCACAACAGTTTGAAGTCACCCGTTTGGATCCAATTTAGCAGCCCAGCAAAACTGAGACCTTCCAAAGTCACCGACAAGATTCAACACGTGCAACAATCCAATGACACGTTTCACATCACCGATGGAAAAGCGACCCTGTTTATAACCCACGCCTCTTTTCCCCAAGGGACAGGACGCAAAAAGATGTTATTGGTGGACGACCTTCGCAGCACCAAAAAGAGCCTCGTCCAAATAACCAGCCCACAAGACCAGATGTGTTTAGCCCGTGCCATCGTCGTAGGACGAACGTATGCCGACAAGAACGACACGGTAGAATTGAAAAGAACCTGGAAAACTATTCAACAATCTGACCGAGCCAAACAACGAAGTGAAGCAGAACTCCTGTTACAGAAAGCAGGGCTATCCAAAGACACATCCTGTGGCATTCCTGAAAAGTAAAAATTGCAAGATGTCCTAGCTCCACGCTACACATTGAATGTGCGGACCTCGGTTGTTTCGAGGCAAAGATTTCAAAGACGGAAAATACATTCACGTCTATCATCACAATGAACATTTCGATACCATTACCAGTAGGTCACATAATAAGGTAAGAAATAACTTGGTTTTGCCTTAGAGCGATTTGACCATCTTTCGTTGTACATGCGCACAACGTTACCTAGGGTGAGTAATTGTTTTTCCAGGTAAGCAACTGTACTAGCATGTATCTCGTCTAAAATTACTTACGGCGAGAGACACTAATAGCACGGTATACACGGGTATTTTACCCTATTGCTCACTCTCATATGGATTTTGTTGTTGTTGTTGTTGTGGGGTTTAACGCCATTTTTCAGCACACGATAGGTTATACATGGCGGCCAGTATTAATGGTAGAGGAAGAACCAGGGAAACCCCTGGAAAGAACCACCGACCCACGAGAAGCTACTGGCAAGCTTTCTCACATACCCACATTGGCTGGATCCGAGACTCGAACCGCCGCAGACAGAGGTGAGATGGCAGTGATCCGTAACGAAGAGCGCTTTAGACCACTCGGCCACTCGTGGCCCCTCTCAAATGGATTTAAGGTAGATTCCGTTTCTAACCGACACTGGTCGTTTGGGATCTTGTTATGGAGTGAACGTTTTCCATTGTATTCTTCAGCCATAGGGGTAAGTATTGAATTCATATTTTATTGATATGTGAAGCTTATTCAGGTTTTAATGTCATATCGTGTAATGATGCATTTACTACTACGCAGATTTGAAACGTTGTGTTTAACTACGCAGATTTGAAACGTTGTGTTTAATTACAAGTTGATATTAGAGTTCAATTTATTAGTATATATCTAAAGATTTTTCAGAACCCATTATTATGACCAGTTTGGTTTTATTGTAGCTGTTCAGGGCTGTTTAGAGCTGACTGAAGATGTGTAGGGCAGACGGAAGCTGTTTATAAATGACTTTAGCTGTGTAGGGCTGCCTGTAGCTGTTAGTGTTGCGTGCTGTCTATACGTATATGTCTGTGTCTGTACACGTGGTGGAGCCACGAATGTAGACGTAGCCAATAGAAGGGTGCTGTATGTACGTATGTGCGTACGTATGTCTGTACATGTGGTGGATCCGTGAAGGGTGTGAGCGGACGCTAAAAGTGTGGGCCAACCCAAGGATTCGATGAAACAGTGCGGTTCATCAGCTTATGAATCATACGACTGTACAAGTGTCAAGAGGCATACGTTTGTTCCAATTAATGTTTCAATTGAGTACATTTTCAATTACGTGAGATTATTTTGAATCGTATTTGTATTATAGGAGATTATATGAAATCTCACTTATATTGCGTAATATAGGATATTATGTGAATCCTTCTTACAGCGCATAATATTATTTGAAACATGATATAATTCCTTGAGATTATTTGAATCTCACTTTCCATACGTAAGATTACATGAATCATATTTTCGTTTTTCAATTTGTGAATGTTTGTGTGGAGTGATTGGATCAATGGTATGTTGAGAGCGGGAGAGAATCATTGTATTTATAATTCATGCCCGAAAACACCCTGGCTGTCATCAGCTCTCAAAAGACCAACTTTGTCGCACGTTAATACTCGGTCAAAGCCCTACGCTGGTTACATTATTGTGCGACAAGGAAGACAAATGGATTCAGCATGCCCACAACGGAGGAGGCGAAAAGACTACACTGGACAACAAATTTTTACAAAAGTCATGTTACTGAAATAAAATTAGTCAATTCTTATCAATTTTTATGTGCTGAACACGAATATGACAGTCAAATTGCAAAATTGGCTCTAGTTTTTTTGTAATCTGCAAGAAATTAATGTTTACATAACGAAATGCATTCCAATAGTAAAAGGTCAACTGTAATAGCCTACCTATAAAAAATCAAGTCATTGACTACATCTTAGATTTCTTCGCCTGTCTCTTGTACAGCTGTTCGGGAGCATCTCTGAGGAGTGTCCAGCAGTAGTCAGCCAGCATTGTAGTGGACCATTTTCCCTGGTATCTTTGTTCCATTGTTGCGATATCTTGATGAAAACGTTCGCCGTGTTCATCACTAACAATACCACAGTTGCTAGGAAAGAAATCCAAATGGGAATGAAGGAAGTGAATCTTTAGAGACATATTGCAGCCAAGTTTCTTATACTTCATCAACATGTCTTCTACTAGTTCCTTATAGTTTTCTGCCCTAACATTTCCGAGGAAGTTTGTAGAAACTAGGCGAAAAGCATTCCATGCTTGTTTCGCGTCACCTTCCAGCAAGTTGTTGAACCGGTCATCTTTGAAAAGCTCTCGAATCTGAGGACCCACAAAAACTCCCTCTTTAATCTTTGCTTCGCTGAGTCGAGGGAATTTTTCATGCAGGTATCGGAATGCTGGCAAAGTCCGGTCAATGGCTTTCACGAAGTTCTTCATCAAACCTAGTTTGATGTGAAGGGGTGGTAGCAAGATTTTCTGAGCCTCAACCAGAGCTGGGTGTTGGATATTCTTCTCTCCAATGGCTACATTCTGCCTGTGAGTCCATTCCTTCCTCATGTAGTGCATTTCCCTTGCTCGGCTATCCCACTCGCATAAGAAACACATGTATTTTGTATATCCTTGCTGCAGTCCCATTAAAAGGGCAACTACCTTCAAATCACCACAGAGGTGCCAGCTGTACTTGTTATACTCAATGGAATTCAGTAGCTGCCTTAAGTTATCGTATGTCTCTTTCATGTGGACAGCATACGCTACTGGAATAGATGGAAGAATGTTTCCATTGTGCAAAAGCACAGCCTTGAGACTCAGTTTCGAAGAGTCCACAAATAGTCTCCATTCTTGTGGGTCATGAGTGATTTTTAAAGCATTCATGAGGCCCTCAATATCGGAACAGAATATCAGATTACTTTCCTTTCTGAAGAAAGGCTCCAATTGCTGGTGGCGCTTTCGATATGCAGTAATTGTGACATCTTCTTCTAGAAGATTCCATTGTTGGAGTCTTGATCCTAGCAATTCTGCCTTGTTCTTTGATAAGTCCAAATCACGAATCAGGTCATTTAGTTCTTCCTGTGTTATTCTGTGTGGGGTTGATGATGCACCACAGTGAAAATCTGGATCACTGCATGCTGATGGACCAGGAGAAGAACAGGTCGACTCACCTTTGTCTTCGTCAGATGAATCAAGAGAATATTCTGCTGGAGGTTCTGGAATAGGAAGTCCCTCACCATGTGGAACTGGTCTCAATGCAGACGGAATGTTTGGGTAGACTATTCTCGACTTCTTTCGCTTCGTTATTCCGCCGGAAAGAGGAGGAACCAAGCAGAAGTAACAGTCATTTAGGTGGTTGCTTGGCTCTCTCCACGCCATTGGGACTGCAAACGGCATTGATGACCTTTTGCAATTCAACCACTGTGAAAGCTGTGTTGTACATGTAGCACAGCATATATGCGGAGCCCAAGGCTTGTCTTGGTCACCAACCTTGCATCCGAAGTAAAGATGATATGCCTTCTTCACTTGAGAATTGATACTTTTCTTCTGGTTGGCAAATGTCACTTCCCCACAAATATAGCAAAAATTGTCCGCGGTATTAACACACTTTCGAGGCATTACTGTTCTTTATTGTACGTAAATGGATAAAATAATAAGTTTTATGTAACAGTAGCTTGAACTGTCTCGCACAACGTCTAAAATATTTTAAATGCTGAACCTATCTGATTGGGCTTTATATAGTACACTGCTTACGTCAGCTTCAGCAGCCGCCTGGCATTAGTATAATAGGCCTACACATGTATAGTACACTGCTGACGTCAACTTACTTCAGCAGCCGCATGGCATTAGTATTGCATTGCATCAGAAAATGATGCAATCAACTGTGGATGATGTGAGCATGATGGTATTATGCAATGTTACATCATTATTCCGGATGTTGCTGCAGTCCTACTGGAGAAATTTACACAGTGAAACATAGAAAATGAGGTATATGAATATCTTCAAAACGAGAGCCAATACAAATTTTTCACGGTTATATTCGTGTTCGGCACACCAAAATACTACAGATTAGGGCCTTTTCAAGTCAGTAATGATTTCACTGTTGACCAGTGCTATCGGAACGTATTCGGCAGATGGCTGGACTTAGAAAACCCCAAGATTGTGTACGAGTTTAACGGCTGCTTATTTCACGGATGTCCCATCTGCTACCCTGAACGTGACACTAAAAATCAGTTTTGCACCAGACCATGGAAGACTTGTACCAGGCGACTTGTCAGCGGCGCTTGAAGTTAGAACAGCAAGGATACAAAGTGGTGAAATGTGGGAATAAAAGTCCAATCACCATTTGAAAACCAATCCCGAGTTTAAACGCATCGTGGAAAGTTACAAGTTGATGGACCCACTGAACCCGAGGGGCAGTTTGTACGGATGAAGGACAAATGCCACCTATTGGCTGTACCAATCCGCCGAGGAGAAAGAAGAAGAAATCAAATACTTGGACGTGTCCTCGCTGTATCCTTACTTGTGCAAATATTGTCACTTTCCATAAGGCCACCCGCAATTGATGACGGAACACACTGATCTGGACAACATTCGATAATACGAAGGATTAATCAAGTGCAAAGTCTTGCCTCCCACTGACTTGTACCATCCCGTTTTACCTCACCATTGCGAAGGAAAACTGATGTTTCCCTTGTGTCGCACTTGTGCCGAAACGTGTAACAAAGACCGACCTTGTCAACACAACCAGGAACAACGCGTCTTTACGGGAACGTGGGTCAGCGTAGAATTGTTCAAAGCTCTGGACATGGGATACCGACTGTTAGAAGTGTACAAAATTTACTAATTTCCCAATTCAGAACATTACCACAAGGGCTACGAGACTGAGAAAGGCATTTTCGTAGACTTCGTTGATGCTTTTTGAAACTAAAACAAGAAGTCAGCGATATCCTTCCTTTTGATACACTCCCGAAGACCAAATGAAATTCAAAGAGAAATACTGAGAGAAGGAAGGCATCACTTTAGACCACATCGAGAAAAACGAAAGAAGACGATCGTTTGCCAAAGTGATGATAAATTGTTTGTGGGGCAAACTGACACAACGACCGTGTTTCCCCAAGACAGAGTATTTGACAGAATCTTCCCGGTACTTCCAGATGATTCACGACAAAACCAAATACATAAAACACGTGAGGATTTGATCCTGGTCAATTATGAAGAATAATTGGACTTTGTACAAGCAGACGAATTTGGAAATGTCATCATGGCGGCTTACGTGACAGCCCATGCTCGCTCGAAATTGTACGAAGCTTTAGAACTGTTAGGAGATCTCGTCCTTTACTTTGACACGGATATTTACATCTACATCGATCGCCTGGGTCAACGTCACCCTGATATCGAATGAGACCGTTTAGGAGCTTGGACAGACGAACATCCCAACGACAAGATTCTAAGTTTTGCTAGTGGCGGCCCTAAAAATTACGGCTATGAATACCGGGACAAACAAGGAAAAGTACACACGGAGTGTAAAATAAAAGGATTGACACTCAATTATAGCAACAGTCGAGTGGTGAAATTTGGCATATTGAAAGAAGCCTTGCAGTCTGGACAAGATGGAAACTTTAAAGTGACCACCTACGAACCGCACATGATTGTACGTTTACCCAATCATCAAATCGTCAGTCGACCCTAGGAAAAACTGTATCAAATCGTGTACCAGAAGCGAGTGAGGCTTCCCAACCACTTCATCTTGCCGTACGGCCACGTCGATATTGGTCAGCATATAAAAAGGGACAATATGCAAAACCGATAGTTTATTGTCATTACAAACGTCAATCGAGAACAATGAATCCTTTCAAACAGCAAGTATCGAGCGTAAGACTCAAGTCGAACGAGAAACTCAGGTGTAATTCTATGCCTCACGATCACATTGCCAATGCAGTACCACATCTTAGTTGTTTATATACTAATACCATGACAAACTACGTGCAACCTGTGCAACTTCCAGACCACAAAACATTACCTTATGGACATGCTAGTAGTGAATGGGGATCTTATAGGGTCTATGGGACTTATCATTAAAAATACCCTTGGGACAATATAGGGTCTATGTAAATTTAACATGGAGAAAAATCGTGGGACAATAAAGGGTCTATGGGAATTAACATGGCCAAAAACCCTGGGACAATATAGGGTCTATATAAATTTAACATGGCCGAAAACCCCTGGGACTGTATAGGGTCTATGTAAAATTGAAACAGGGAAGGTCTCTATTTTTTTTAAAAAAAATAAAAAACAAAATAAAAAAGGGGTAGGCAATGGAAAAGCTATCTCTTTTCGAGAAATATGGCTGGCCCTGAAAAGGGCCTTTGGGTTTTTCTTCTTCTTCTTTTAACTTCTTAACTTCTTCCACCATCCTCTTATTTTGTCCATCATTCCTTTCTTCTTTTTCTTTTCTGTTTCCGGCAGCCAGTCCGGGTGGCCCATGGCCCGGAACTTCTCTTGGATTTTCATCCAGTTTGTGTTCGGTTTTTCGAATTCATCCTTTTTGTTCTATTTTCTTCTTCTTTTCTTTCCTTTGACCACTTTTCTTTGATCTTCTTGACCTCTTCGGTCAGCACATTCCTCATTAGTTCTTCAGCTTTCTTAAGTTTTTCTAACCCCCACTTCGCGAAACACCAATCTGTCCATTCTACAATATCTTCTAGAAAGCACCTTGCACTCGTCACATGATCTATCGCTTCTTTTAACTTACTCACTTTGACATACGGTGGGTTAATTAAACCTCTGATTCTCTTCTCCTCATCCTCTATCATTTCTTTTACAATATTTACGGATAAGTGGAGGCTGGTTACTTGTCTTGAGACGAAGTCTTTTGTCACTGCATACCTCCATTCCTGTTCAACCCTTTCTACTACACTCAATCCATCTACCATCCAATACCAACTTCCCATAAGATCGTTGTATAAAGCTGAAGCTGCTGGCATCTTCTTGTTTGCTTATTCCATAGAATGGGTTCCAATGGCCAACAATGTTAGTTTTATACTGAAAGCGCGTACGTGAAGGAAAACATCCCCCTAAAACATAAAATTGATCTTACCTAGATCATGACCCAACAACGCGCGGACGTGAAGGAAAACATCCCCCTACTTTCTCATTTCATATAATATAACCCTAACTATACTCTCTACATACGCTAAGAATCAATAAATAAACCCATAATCTACTATTCACACAAACTTACTTCAGCATTTACAAACACTAACACACAAACACATTCACTTCCACTATTAATAAAGAGTTAGTGTTTATATTTACACTACTCTACCTACACACATTGGCAAATCGATCGTTATTTCTTTTCTAGAGTATTGGGTAGCCCTGAAAAGGGCTGTTGGTTTTTTTTTTCAACTCCAGATGCACCTATCTAATGGTTGCACCTTCCTGGCCTGGCGCCACACACACATCTTTGACTCCAGTCTCTTTTTACTTTTTGTCTTGAGAGTGCAGAGGCGGGATGATTCGCTTCAGCACCCCAATCCTCTGTCTCGGGAATATTGAACGACATCCTCTCTTCTCTTTTCTTTTCCTCTTCTTCCCTCTCTCTTCTCTCCTCCTCTTCCTTCTTTATTCTTGCTTCTTCTACGATAGCCTCCGCTGATAGTTCGTTTACTATGCGCCTGGCATATTCCAGGTGCATCTGGAGTTCTAACAGTTTCACAATTCTGCTATTCATTCTTGTGTTGATCAGTCAACAAGGGTAGCTAGACTACCGAACGAGTTTCAATTTATACTGAAAGCGCGGACGTGATGGAAAACATCTACCTAAAAAACATAAAATTCATCTTACCTAGATCATGACCAAAAACAACAACAACGCGCGGACCTAAAAGAAACACTCACTTTTTTTATGCTACCCATCACTATTTTAAAATTTTTTATAAATCACTTCAATGACTATCCAAATACGCAAAGCAATCCAATCTAACTCCAAATATACACCTCAAACACCAAAAATGACATCATATTAATCTACTATCCATACCAACGTACTTGATCACTTACAAATACAAACTCACAAACACATACCCTCACATTTTTTTTAAAAAAGAGTTAGTGTTTATTTTCACACTACTCTACCTACACACATTGGCAAATTAATCGTTATTTCTTTTCTAGAGTATTGGGGTAGCCCTGAAAAGGGCTGTTTTTTTTGTTTGCTATGGCATTCTTTTTTAGTTTCTAAGAATGCGATGTCCTCTGAGGATAGACTTTCTGGCGATAGGTCTGCTTCTTCGGAAAGAGAAGAAGAACTCTTTAGTGTCGATACGGCAATCGACAAAGCCTCTGTCAGCTTCAGGTTGTTGCTGCTGTTGTTGCTGCTGTTGCTGCTGTTGCTGCTGTCTCTGAAGTCTGTACTTCTCTGTCCATTCTTCTTTCTCCCTGTTCATTTCGTCTCTGAAGAGCTCTTCTATCAGGTCTTCAGTGATTTTTAACATTCTCACATTCTCTATTTCTTCTGGCTTCGGTATCAGACTGTGTCTGACCCTATGCAAATTCACGTAGGCTTCGTTGAGCTTAGCTAGTTTGGAGCACATCTTCTTAGGAGGATGAGTCGACAATGGATGGTTAGACTGGAAACAACCCCGGTTCTTAAAGTCAAAGCGCGGACGTGAAGGAAAACATCCCCCTACACGGTTTTCTAGTCGCAACGTTCAGTGAGTGTCATGAGAGGGATAGTAAGAAATCAAAGAGCATCAATCCAACATTCTTATAGCTAAACAAACCACAAAGGCATTTTTTTTCAAAACACAACATTTTTTATTCAAAAATCACTTAACACTAAACAACAACTCTAACATTTTTTAACAATAATTCAACACTAAAACATCAAACAATTTTTTTCAAATCACTAATATTTTTTTCTCAATGTACAATCTACTTTAAACAAGGCTGACAACGTTGTGAATGAAATCGTGATTTCCATTGTTGGAAATCATTAGGCCATTGATTGACACTACGTTTCCTAGCTTGAGACAAAAGATAAGCATAATGGTCACAAAACCATCGATCTACTTTCACATCGTTTCTAGCAGAAGAACGAGGATCAAAATGAGTCACTAAATGTTCTAAGGAATAGCCCAGGCTGCGATGATGCAGAAAATACACACAGTACTGTCCACACACCAAGGAATCTGTGCCTTGTAATTTCACGTTATTGAATCGGGTGGTCTGAGCATTTCTTCTCATAAAGTCAATGATATCGTCTTCCAAAGGGGGCAATCCGTACGAATCGAAATATTCCACACATCCTTCTTGAGGAAAGTAAACGGCTACCCAGTGGGTTCCTGGGAGATGACTGTCGTCCGTGTTGATCACGTAAGCTTGATGGTCTTTAGGTTTGCGATGAGGGAGTTCATCTTTAGCACAGACAACAGGATTCCAAGAAGCCGTATACGAACTGTGGTTCAAAAGGTAATAAAGTTCCCAGGTATCCATTGTTTTCTGTGTTGTTTTTTTTCTTCTTCACAGGTAATAATAAGTCGTCAATTCGATCCTGACTTTTTGCTTGAAAATGTCTGACGAATAAACGGTTATTCGTTCTGCTTCCTCACTCTGATTCAGGAGAGCTTCGATACGATGGATCTCTTGAGTGGTTAATGGTGGACAAGAATGTTCACGCAAGTCTTTATACCACTGGTGCAACACGTCTTTGTCCGAGATGAGACTCCAAGCTTCGTCCAGATACTCGTCCAATTTTTCTTCTTGACTCAACATCAGGCATTTATCGTGTTGAATTTGACTGGGATGATCGTTTTGACATCCATAGCAATTTTTCTTGATCAATTCCGTCATTTTGTCGACCAAGTGTTTGGCAAAACAGGAGACTAAATGGGCTTCTTGTTCTGGCCATCTCGACTTCATCATGATCACTTCTTCTTATTTTTCCAGGGTCTCCTCACATTCCATGTTCAAAGTTTCTCCACTAGGTAAAGAGGGATAACAATCTTCCATGACTTCTAGTAATCTAGAATGACTTCTCTCAAACTGTTGATTTCTATGGTATTATCGAATTCTGCATACAGGATGACGTTCAACGTTGGATTAGCAGTAGCGGGGTCTGGTTGGATTGCAAACTGAATTTCCACACGAATCTGGCCGGATTTTATAGGGTGGAAATGTCCTTCGTCGCTGCCTTGGTCTGGAGTGAAATCGAAAGCCCACAAAGCATACCCTCCTGCATAATCGTCGTACGTAATGCCGTGACTGGTGTTGGTCCCTAACTTTCCCGTGGCTTCGTACAGGGACAAGTACGACCTCAAGTAATTCTTCTCTTTAAAGTTAGGTTCGAAAGGTCGGGTACACAAGGTCTTGCCATCGCGACTGACTTCGATCTTGGTCACGTCAAAGTGTTTAAAGTAGAAAGGATTTTTACCCAAAGCTCCGTTGAAGGCTTCATTCTCGACGATGCCAACGATCAAACGTTTGGGTAGCTGTCCTTGGAACAAATGATCTTGGATCATGGATCGCTGTCCCTTGGGAATGGTGAACGTTTTCACTTCCACGCGTCGTATGGGATACTTAGCGGTCGTTCTGCTCAATGTTTGACTGATGTCGTTACCCACTTTAGGTAACACTTCCACGCGTCGTACGTAGAGCCTGGCTGCCTCGATGTCAGTTTTGCAAGTGTCATTACCTATCAAATGGAAAGCGGCACTGCTACGATTCAGTCTCAGGCGGACATCCACCCCGTTTAGCAAATACTTTTCTTGCAACCACATGTCCAAATGCAAACGATCCATCAGTTCTAAACTTTTGTTTTCTATGATTCTGTTTCTTCGTTCTATAAATCCGTCATTGTTCGGTGGTTTTTTTGTATCAGTTTCGAAATTTTCAAACTGGTTTGCTTCGTCAGCTTCCCATAGCACACAGGCATTGAGATGAGTGTTCTTGGCGTCTATTCCGTACGTCAAGAGATTTTCCAGGTACGCTCGATAAGGGTAAGTATCCATGCTGCTACTGACCAGTTTGTTATTCAAGTACAAGTCCACTCCACTGAACAAGGAATGCATGAAATTGTTGACGGGAGCTATTACATCAGTATTTTCTAGGGGCGAAATATCCTCTTCCTCAACTTTGACTTTCAAGTACAAGTAACTGCTATTCAGATCGATGTAATCTTCGGGCTGTCCTTTGATTTCAAACTCGATGGGAGCTGAGGCTGTCAATGAGGAGACGGGGTGAAAGTCTACCCACTGGGATTCTTGCATCGTCATCATCGTGGGGGGCATGGCAAACAGGTCCAGTTCCGTCTTGGAACAAGCGCAAGACTCTCGGTGCATCATTTTTTTCTGTGTTTCAATAATCGAAAACGTCTAAGTCTCGAACGGTTCTTCTTTTCTTGGCCTTTCTAGCTTGAAGTCTAGTGAAAGGGTGTTTTCTTCGTCGTCTCTTTCTGCCTTGTCCTTGCTGAATGCCTGACTCGGTAGCGTGCAGGGCATTTATAGGTGTGTCTCGTCGGCCCAAAATGTCTTTACCCGTTTGCAGCAAGACATTTTTGCCAGCCCTCATGAAGGCTTCTTTAGGGTTTTGTTTGTCGATGATGACATTTTGGAGAAATTCTTTGCCTTGCGTCAGTGCCGCATCTTTCAAGGCGTGCAATCCGCGTGTCACCATCGGTTTCAACACCGGGGCCACCGAACGAAAGGCCGATTTTAACATATCTCCTAAACCGTGACCTCGCTGTCGTGCAACCCCTCGGTACACTGGATACATGACTTACGAGTCGTGAGAGAACCGTTTCCGAAAATGGAGTTTCACCGTGACTTTTCCTTTGGTGAATGGAATATTTTGTCCCAAATCTCCTTTTATAGCAATGTTGACCGTGTCCAAATACGACTTGCTGACAGGCAAATAATGAGGATGTACAAATTCCCGGTGGACGTGGTAAGTGTTTCCACCTTCCTGGTCACTGGTCGTGGTACTATCCACTTTGAAAGGAATGACACGCAGTAATGGCACGGAGGTGTGTCCCACCACGTTATACTCCACCACATCGGAGTACACGAACATCAAATTCAGTCCTTGGTTCAGTTCTACAGGGAATCGAAAGAACTTGTAAAATTCCGTATTGCTGTTGATCTTCGGTTTAAAATTTTGAGCCATTTTTGTGTCTCCACCTAAAATATCAAACAAGTCACGATTAAAACTGATGGACAACGTTTGGGTATCCTGAAATTTCATCAGGAAGCGACGAGCCACTTTATGGTACTCCAGGGTGACACTTTTTTTGACTCTGTTCACGGCTTTGCCAAAGGCGAACTCGAACCTGGAAGTAATGGTGTCCACCAAATGTTGGCCACTAAAATAGAACCCTGCTGAAATTTTCAAGGTGTAGATACTGAAGGGTGGATTGCTGGCTGGTCTTGTGTCCCCTGAAAACCCGATGTCATTCATGGCTTCTTGCAATTGTTGGTTCAGGATCTCGAGCTCAAAAGTGTTTTGCTTTTCGGTGATGTTTTGGATTTGTGTAGGGTGAATCATTTCTACTAAAGCCACTTCCCAATGGGCTTCGTGATCTAAGGGGATGGCTTGAGGTAATTTGGCCGTGTAACAGCACAACGTGTTGTGGGGAAACACCTCCATGGAACTGTCACTGGGTAAGGTTAAGTAAAATTGGTTTTCGTGACTCATAATTCCAGAGTTCTATGACTGTCCGAGGGGATATTACTGGACGTCAGAGGCGTGTCTCCGTCCAAAATGGGGTTCTGGTTGTGGTTGTTGTTGGAGTGGTGACTGACACTGGCACTGGACACAAGGTTTCCGTTCGAGGAGAATTTCAGGGAGGGATTGGGAAGCAGGTAACCGATGCAACTGCTCAAGAAAATGGTCCACAATTGTTTGTCTCCTTGTTGCAAACTCAAATTGGCGATGGCTGCCCCGATGACACAATACACCACGAAGATTTGGCAGAAAAAGACGATTTGCGTTTTAGGCACACGTTCTCCACACGACACCCACAAGGGTTGTTTTTGTAAATCTTGCACAGAAGAACTGGGTGAAGAAGGAGTGGTCGACGTAGCTGCGTCTGCGGTGTGAAAGGGCATGATGGTCACTTCTTCTTTTTATAGTCGATGACTTGCGAAGCGTCGATCCAAGAATCGAAACTAGGTGGATATCCTTTTCAACGTACTTTGACTTCTTTGACACGTCGTTTGCCCACTTTACGGGTTCTGCGTTCGAGAATGCTTTCGATGTCGTACACGTCGTCTTCTTTTTTGGTCACACGTTGTAACTCGGGCAAATAAAACGTTCCTTTGAGTACTTCTCCGTTCATGTCTTCCAATTTATAGACGGCAGGATGACGGCCATGCACTCGTCCAGTGACGCGAAACAATTCGGTGGTCCAGTTAGGTAAGTAACCTTTGTCGAAAGTGTGTTTGGTTTTGCCAATGCGTACCCAATCTCCTACGGTCAACTCTCCACTTTTCTTGGGGACAGCCCTTGTCGGGGACGTACCGAACAGACGCTCGAACACCATCACTTCGTTGTCGGGAGTCACGTCTTGCGGGGCACGTCCGATGCTTCGATGGTAAGAGTGGTTGTACGCTTGCACCAGGTGCGGTAAGATGTCGATGTACTTCAGAGTGTGGTGGTGCGTAAAATATTTCCAAAAAAAAATGAATGTCACGTTTCTTTAATTCTTTTTGGAAAGCTTGGTTCAGAAATTCGGTGCCTTTGTCCGTTTGCCATCGAAGAGGGTGACGACCGCTTTGTTTCAGCACTCGTTGCAGGGCTCGCACTAACTCGCTGCTCGATTTGGAAGTCAAGGGTACGACCCAAGCAAATTTGGAAAAGACGTCGATGACACAAAACAAATATTTGTAGCCACGATTGTAGCTGGCCAAATGAGAGACATCGGCTAAATCGGCTTGCCATTGATGATCGATGCCTTCCACTCGGGTGCGACTTCTGGCAAACTTGCGTCGAATGGGTTTGTGTAAAGTGTACGTAGCTTGTTCTTGTAACCATCGTTGCACTTGAGGTAAACAGAGACTTTTCAGTCGAGTTTTGGCAGCACGATACAATTTTTGAACTCCTGCGTAACCTGCAGGATGGGAGGGATCGTAGTAAATGCTGGCTAAGATTTTTTCCATTTTTTTGTGTTGGTTGGTGTGTTAATAAGGCACCCACTCTTGGAGGATGCTACTCTTTTTCTCTTGGGGTATTTTCTTGGATTGCAATGCTTTGCGTGTGCGGCCAGCAATAGGTGTCGAAGAGGAGGAGGATGTCTGAGCGGGGGATATCGGTTCTTGTTTCACTTCTGTCTTCACTTCTGTCTTCACTTTCTTTTTCTCTTGTGATGAAGAAGGGGTGGCCATCATCTTTTTAATCCATCCAATTCTGGAGGTAGGTGGTGTTGTTAACTTGCGTACTTTTTCTGGTGGAGTTTGAAACCCTTCTTCTTCTTCTTCTTTTCCTTTTTCTGTCTTGGTCACTGGTACTGGTACTGGTACTGCTGCTGGACTTTTCATCAAGGTCTTAAAATCTTTCAGAGTGGGTAGAGCTGTTTCGTCTAAAGCTTTCTGGTGAAAGAGTTGCAGTCGTTGCAAGAGTTGACCGTACTTTTGCGATTTTTCTGTTTCGGACAAATCTTGGCGATCCATCAAGGACTGCAATTCGTGTTGTAACTGGGACATCTCGCTCAAATTGGGATTGGGAGGTAAATGCGGGGTGCGTTGTTCTTGCCACCGATGGTATTCCATCCATCGTTTGTAAGGCACTAAAGCTAGTTTTCGTCCTTCCATGGGGTTGTCAGGGGTCGATTCTGAGATCTTGGGACTTCCGAGGGCCTTTTTATCTTGCTCCCACCAGTCCTCCCAACAGGGTTCCCAAGACTCCTTTCAGTATGGGACCTAACAAGAGAGGTAAAATGCCTCCACGTTGGACCAACATCTTCTTTTTTTGACGAATGGGAATTTTTTTTCGAACCATTTGGCGAAGAACGTGACGATGCTTGCTTAAGCATTGTTTCTGGTGTTTGGACAAAGGGATCGTGCCTTTCAAAGCGTTCAAACAACATTCGCACACGGTATCGATGACCTCTTTGGAGGCCGTTTGAATGAGTTTTTTTCGTAGGGGTGGAGAAGCTTTGGACACGACAGATAACAGGTCCCCATGTTTGGCTAAACGTGGTGACAGTCCTTTCCTTTTCTTTCCTTGAGCTTTTCTGGAGGGTGACATCTTTGAGTCTTCAGGAGCACCAAAAAAACATTGATACCCTACTCGGTCACAAGCCTTTTTTATACTGGAACTTGTCGCCACTGATTGTCTTTACGTCGTATCAGTTTGAGGACAGGCATGACACGTCGTGCAGAGGTACGTAACGGACTAAATCGAGGCAGTTCTTGCTTGGACAAATCCAGTAAACTTTGTAACATGCCCGATCTTTCATGGACTTTGATTTTGGGAGAAGGTACTTTGTGAGCAGCAGCCACTGCCACTAAATGGGAAGGTCCTGCCACTGGGGAAGTTCTTCTTGGGGTCATCACCGGAGAAGTTCTTGGTGTGATCAACGTCTCCAAGTACTCTTCAGTTCTGGGTGTCATTAACGGAGAAGTGGACAAACGTGAGGCTGCCGGAGACGCAGTCACCGCCGTGGCAGGTCGTGGTTTGCGAGTGTAAGGTTGCGTTCTGGCCGAAGTGCCTCTCTTGCGACTAGTTTTCTTCTGTGGACTTTTCTTTTTCTGAGGACTTTTTCTCTGTTTCTTTTTCTGGGGGCTTCTTTTCTTTTTTCGGGGTGGTGTCTGGTAAGAGGAGGGTCCTGCCACTGGAGAAGTTATTCTTCTTGGGGACCTGGTCTTTTTCTTTTTCTTCTTGGGGCTTCGTTGGACTTTTGTCTTGGGGATAACTTTAAGGGCATTAGGATCCCATCTTAAGAGTGAGCGAATGATGACCCCTCCTAGAGTACCGCTCCCTCCAGGTTTCAAAATGATTTGTTTTTTGGTTTGAGTGTCGATGCGGGGATCGGCCAGTTGGACCAAAGCGACTTTGTTTCGATCGAAAAAGCGTTGGGTTTGATGAGGAATCTGAATGATTCCTTGGAGTAATTGACGTGCCGTCACCGTGAACCATCGTAAGACTTCTTTGAGACTAGCTTCTAAGACACGAGCTCGTGTTTGTGGATCTTTTTCTCGACTGATGCCATACAAGGCACGAATCAATTTGACGGGAAGATGCGACTGAAGGGACGTCATGTTCGCACTGAGAGTGAGACAGACGAAAAAGGGTCTGAGGTTTTTATAGATTTATTGATGGGGAGTGAAATGAAGTCGAGGACGGAGACGTGTACAGGACAGGCCCTCCGTCTTGGCACCAGTGGTGAAACAAGTGGGTACGAAATCGCAAATCCTCAGGAGTCGTAGGTTTCAAATCGACGAGTAAATAGGCGTGTTTCGTTTGAGTGGCATCGTCGTACGCCTGAGTCAGCCAAGGCGTTCCTAACTGTTTGGCTAAGACTTGCACTTGCGATTTATCTCGAGGGCTTTTAAACAAGACTACGTAATGCGCATTGAGACTGATGGTGCGATGGGCTTTACTTTGTTGAAACAAATTTTGGGTGATGTAAACGACACTGGCATTACGGCGATGCCCTTTGCGCGTGAACCACAATTTAATTTCTTCTTCGTCTTCTCCTAACATGTCGTCGAAAATGACCAAATGGGTTTGACGGGAGTCAGAGACGATGCCGTCGTCTTCTTTAGGAATGCCTTCCACAAACACGATGGAATCGCCTTGACTTTCTCGCAAGAGGCTGTACGCCGATTGCCACTCTTTGTAACACCACACGATCCGTTGAGGGGGCCGATCGATCAGATGATGTTTATGTTCGATCAAACGTTTGACGAATTCGGTTTTGCCTGAACCGCTAGGTCCAGCAATGAGCATGTTAAAGGGATGGCGAAGATACAAAGCCTCCCAACTGGCACGATCTAAGTGTTCGTCGATGACTTTGACAGTAGAGGAAGAGGGAGCAGAGACAGCAGAGGTAGTCATGGTGTGAGAAATGTCACTTGTGACACGAAAAAACAAACAAGACAAGAGTTTATATACTTTTTCAGAACACTTATTGAATGTTTTTTTTTTCAAACATGAATACGAAAGACAAAAATACATAAAATCCAAAGGCTTAGGTACAAGGATAAAAGGCACATGATAACCATTAACGTGGAATAAACACAAGTGTCTGTACAACATGTTTTGGGTAATGTTCTAACCAGTTCTATAGTAGGGGGTAAGGTCACACAAGTGTCCTCCCGAAAGGGTCTTTTAGGCCTGTCCACGACAGTCCTGTCCTGGGTGACGGGTTCTTCTGTCACCGTCACTAACACGGGTTGAAAAGTTGTTGTTGTTGTTGTTGGGTTTAACGCCATTTTTCAGCACGCGATTGGCTATACATGGCGGCCAGTATTAATGGTGGAGGAAGAACCCGGGAAAACCCGGGAAAGAACCACCGACCCACGAGAAGCTACTGGCAAGCTTTCTCACATGCCCAGATTGAAAGGTAACTTTTTTCCGTGAACAACTCTCGTGCATACTGGGCCACTTCTTGGGTCCAAGCCTCAAAACCCCATTATTTCCAGGCACGGACATCTGTCCAATGGGGATGTAAGTCACAAGCTACACACACATCGTCATACACGTCTTGGGTAGCTAAAAGTTGACGAATCTTTTTTTCCTGTTGAGGTCGAGAAGTATCCAGATGAAACCGCAAGGCTTTGAGCAAAAGGAGTTTTTCCTAACCATTTAAGGCCATTGAGGTGGTAAGTACTGATCGTAAAGAGTCCACAAAGAATCGGCTGGTAAACGAAATCCCAGAAAACAAGTCACTAAGACACACACCACTTGTCGTCCCAAATTGAATGGATACAGTTCTTGTAATAATCGATGGTAATGATCCACGGTTTGAATATGGTCATTGAGTTCCTTCCACGGAATCTGTTGGATGACATACGACATAAGTCGTGGCATAGCAGCCTGTTTTTATAGTCTCTTTGTTTCGAAAAGAATACACGTACTTTCTAGCCAGTGATCTTCGTTCTCCAGTTGGGAATGTAAATCTTGCACACTGTAACCGAAACGTCAGAGTTCGATTAGAAGTTTCCTCTTCCGCTAAGTAGATTCCACGTAACAAATGTTGGTAATCCTTTACCTCGTCTTCCTCAAGGGGTTGCTCTAGGTGAATCTCGAAGTAACCAAAATGATCAACACGTGAATCATCGGGGGCCTGGAAGTATTGAACAAGGTCTGACCATTGAAACAATTTCTGACGAATCAGTTCTCTTATACCATTCAGGTACCAGTGGTTAAAGATCTGGTGACGTAACGGATGCAATTGTTCTTTACGTTTCACTTGTATTTTCACCAGCTCTCGGTAAATCCTTTCTCTCAACTCCTCAGGCAAGTCCAAAATGTTCTCTTGTAAAGTATCCATAAGTATATACACTGTTTTTGGAATCGTTGGGTGGTGGCCAATAGCCTCGTTTACCTTTGTGCCTAATGTAATATCCACTCATAATCAGTCTTCTTGTACTTTGGAACATAGCATAATTTAAAAACGGACGAATCACTTTGAGTTTGCGTTTCACTTGTATTTTGATCAGTTCTCGGTAAATGCGTTCTCTCAACTCAACAGGCAAGGCACGAATGTTCTCTTGTAAAGTATCCATGAACAGATTATTATGGTAAGAAGTTACTTCAATGTCTCGGTCCCACTAAGGGTAAGTAATGACAATTCGGTGACCATCGAGCATGTTCTACGTAGGCCGAATCTTGCGGTTCCCAGTGGTGAAGTGACACACCGCAACTGAAGCACTTGACTTTATCTCCTTCGCCCAACTAGAAAAATCCGGCTCTGGCTAATTCTTCGGGGGTCGGTCCTCCCAGATACTTGGGCCATTTTCCTTTGAACGATTGAAGACGATTTTCAAAGTCGCAGTATTCCGACAAACGCACAGGGAACGAATATTCGTCTTTCACAGGATCGTTTCGATGAGGGTTGAGTGACATGGGTAGGAGTTTGCTCAGGGCTGGATGACATCCGTAGGGGGGTAGACGTGAAGGTGAACATTCCCCTTTAAAACGAAACCCAGTAAAATGTCCAAGAGGACGAGCGGCATCACTTTCGCATCCCTCAGGTTTGACACGCACAGCATCCCTATCCATGATAGGGGTAGGGACACTAAAGTTCCCATGATGCTTTACGGCATCGCTCAGGTCACAAGGTACAGCATCGTATCCATCGCAAGGCTCACAATCGCATTCCACTTCCGAAGCCTCACACTTGAATTGTGCTTTTCTAAACAACTTGTTCTGTGTTTCTCTGAAAGTATTCATCTTGTTTTCTCGGTCTTGGTAGTCCCAATGAACTATCGATCTTGACCATAGCCCCCTTTTTATACTAGTCGCAATGCAGTCTCCAGCTTGTACATCTTTCCTTTTTTACGTTTTTTATGTCCTGTTCTGGAAGGCACCGTCTCTAAGGTACCGTCAACATTGTACCGTAGTGTGATGGGTGGAAAGGCCATAGAAAGGTAAGGACAGTGCGGAGACCATCGAGTATGTTCCAGAATAGCTGAATCTTTATAGATGCATAGATCCATTCGTAACTTCAGTCCGCAAGCGAAACACTGTACCTCGTATCCCAATCCTGACTCAGGTCCCAAGTAGACAAATCCTGTTCTAGCTAAAACATGCGAAGAAGGTAATCCTTCCCTATCCGTAGGCCATTCTGAAACGTGTCCAATCGACGGGCACAATCACAATAGTCAGGTAAGAAGACTGGAAAATGGTAGGGTTTGAACTTGGAGTTCTCATTGGGTTTCTCACTCGATTCTTGCTGTGGCGAAGTCATCCTTCTGGTGGGTGGCTATCCTCTTACAACCAATGTTTTATACCAACATGTCCATACGGTAAGGTAAAATGATTGCGAAGTCGAACTCGCTTCTGGTACACGATTTGATAAACTTTTTCCAAGGGTCGACTGACGATGTGGTGAGTGGGTAAACATACAATCTTGTTCGGTTGGTAAGTGGTCACTTTAAAGTTTCCATCCTCTCCCGATTGCAAGGCTTCTTTCAACACCCCAAAGTTGACCACTCGACTGGTACGATAATTCAGAGTCAGTCCTTTCACTTTGCTCGTCGTGTGCACTTCTCCTTGTTTGTCCCGGTATTCGTAGCCGTAATTTTTGGGACCGCCACTGACGAAACTTAGAATCTTGTCGTCGGGATGCTCGTCTGTCCAGGCTCCTAAACGGTCTCCTTCGATGTTAGGGTGATGTTGAATCGGGTGATGGATGTAAATGCAACTGTCCGTGTCAAAGTACAGGACGCGTTCTTCTAACAGTTCTAAAGCTTCGTACAATTTTAAGCGAGCATGGGCTGTCACGTAAGCCGCAATGATGACATTTCCAAAAGGGTCGTCTTGTACAAAGTCCAGATCTTCTTCGTAATTGACCAAGATCAAATTCTCTCGAACGAGGTCCACGTGTTTCATGTATTTGGTTCTGTCGTGAATCATCTGGAAGTAGCGGGAAGGTTCTGTCAAATATTCCGTCTTGGGTAAACACGGTCGTTGTGCCATTTTACCCCACAAGCAATTTTACATCACTTTGGCAAACGATCGCCTGCCTTCGTTTTTCTCGAAGTGGTCTAAAGTGATGCCTTCTTGTTCATAGTATTTCTATTTGAATTGTATTTGGTCTTCGGGAGTGTGACACCAGGACGGATAGCCGCTGGCTTCTTGCTTCAGTTTCAAAAAGGCATCCACGTAGTCAGCGAAAATACCTTTCTGACTGGGATCACCCTTGCGGTACTGTTGTGTCTTGGGAAAGTGGCAAATTTCGTACACTTCTAACAGTTGGTATCCCATGTCCAGAGCTTTGAACAATTCCACGCTGACCCAGGTTCCCGTCAAGGCCCGTTCTTCCTGGCTGTGCTGACAAGGTTGGTCTTGGTTGCACGTTTCGGCACAAGTACGGCACAAGGGAAACATCAGTTTGCCTTGACAATGGTGAGGTAAGACGGGATGGTATAGGTTAGTGGGAGGCAAAACTTTACACTTGATCAAGCCTTCGTATTGTCGAATGTTTTTCAGGTCGATGTGTTCCGTTAACAATTGCGGGTGCCCTATAGGAAAGCGACACTATTTGCACACGTAGGGATACAGCGAACACACGTCCAAGTATTTGATTTCTTCTCCTTTCTCTTCGTCGGCTTGGTACAGCAAACAGGTGGCATTGGTCCTTCCTCCGTACAAACTATCCCTCGGGTTCAGCGGGTCCATGAACTGGTAACTTTCCACGAGGCGTTTAAACTCGGGATCGGTTTTCATACGGTGATCGTACTCGTGTTCCCACATTTCCACCACTTGGTATCCTTGCTGTTCTAACTTTAGGCGTCGCTGACAAGTGTCCTGGTACAAGTCTTCCATGGTTCGTTGCAAAAACTGATTTTTAGTGCCACGGTCAGGGTAACAGACGGGACATCCGTGAAATAAGCAACCGTTAAACTCGTACACGATCTTGGGGTTTTCTAAGTCCCAGCCATCGACCGAATACGTTCCGATGGTCTTTTCGCCCCCTCCGTTGCTGGCATGCTGAATCCACTTGTCTTCCTTGTCGCACAAGTAATGTAACCAACGTAGGGCTTTGACCGAGTATTGACGTTTGACAAAGTTGGTCGTTTGAGGGCTGATGACAGCCACGGTCTTTTCAGGCATGAATCGTTGTCGATACACTAAGGAACATGCTTTGGCAATGGTGCAAGCTTCTTTCAAAGGATCGACCCCTCCGTGTTCCATGAACAGTTCTCGAAATTTTCCACAGCAACGCCGTAAAATGTCCACGTCGGAACGACAATACTTTAGCATTTCTTCCTGAAAGTCGAAAGGGTCCGAAGCATGAGCCTGGTACCAAGCGTAGAAAGCTTCTCGTTGTTCGGTACGCATGTTGTCGGGGTCGTAATAGTGAGCCTCAGGTAAATGGGGTAGAACGACGTGTTGATTGGCTTCCGTATTGAAAAAGTGTGGAAAGTACCCTTTAGCCATTTCTGTCATTCCAAACGTTTTAGGCATTCGACTCAAAGGCATGGCCAAATAGCTCATCGAATCTTTAAACTGTACTTGTCCCACTTGCATGAAAATGATTTTGGCTCCGTTCAAAGTCACTTTAGGACGCTCGGTGCCTTGTTCCGTATAGTACCTCAAAAGAAACTGTCCATCGTATCCGGAGAAATTGTGAGCCATCACCGTGGCATGACGATGACAATCTCCGTAACGTTCGATGTCCTCTTGGCTCCACGTCTTGTCGACGGGGTCTAAGACCCATTGGGCAAAATCGGCTAACGTGTTCGGTCCCCGAAAGATTTTTTTCACGCCCTCCAGGAATCTTGCTGCAGTGAGGGCAATAACTGAAGATAGGTTCTTGAATGCACTTCTCGCACGCTCGATGAGCCACACAGAAATTAGGAATGTGAACGCCGGTCTCTTGCATGCATTCGAAATCGAAAAAGATGAAATTGCCTTTCTTCTTGTGACCGTCCTCTTTCTCTGGTGGGGGTTGGTATTTTTGCACGTAACATTGGTGTTCCAAGTCCACGATGTGGTGACAAATGTGACATTTTGTCTTTCCTCGACATGCGTGTGCCTTGGTACTATTGGTACGTATGACTTGTTCACACGTAGGGCACAATCTCAGGAGTTGACAAGCACATTTCTTCTGTGAACCTTGCGTTTTCAGATGTTGTTGGTAACAGGTAGGGCTGACAAACGTGCGCAGACAAGTTGAACAAGGCACTGGTTCTTCGCTCAGACAGGGTGAAGAGGCCAAACATCCTGAGCATTTCGATCCACAATGCTTGTGTTGCTCTCGATTATTATAACCATGGTCACATTTCTCACAGTAATAACCGTATCCCAGGAATCCGGTGATACTGGTAATGGTATCGAAATGGTCATCGTGATGATAAACATGAATGTATTTTCCGTCCTTAAAATCTTGCCCTCGAAACAAGAGAGGTCCGCGCACTTCTTGAGGGTGCACTTTCAAGGTGTATCGTGGAGCTAGGGCATCTTGCAATTTTGCATCTCAGGAATGCCACAGGGTGTGTCTTTGGACATGCCAGCTTGTCGTAACAGGAGTTCTGCTTCACTTCGTTGTTTGGCTCGGTCCGATTGTCGAATGCTCTCCCAGTCTCTTTTCCATTCTACCGTGTCGTTCTTGTTGGCATAGGTTCGTCCCACCACGATTTCACGGGCTAAACACATCTGGTCATGAGGATTCTGAATTTGGACAAGGCTACGCTTAATGCTGCGAAGCTCGTTCACCAATAACATCTTTTTGCGTCCGGTCCCTTGAGGAGGAGAGACGTGGGTCATGTCCAATGTGGCTTTACCATCGGTGATGTCAAACTGGTCATTAGATTGTTGCACGTGTTGAATCTTGTCCATGACTTTGGAAGCGGTCAATTCTGCAGGGGTGCTAAACTCGATCCAAACAGGGGATTTCAAACCGTCGTGTTGTATGGAAAGTCTCAAGCGATCGTCTTCTTTGGGTTGACATTGTCGCTTGAGTGCAGTGAGCAGAGAATCCCACACTCCGGTGATGAACCCTTCTGCTTTCTCTAACGGTACTTCGGACTTGAAATCTTTCAACTTCACCGTGTATTTGTAAGCCGTGGTTCTAAATTTTCTAGAGGAGCGCTTTTCCGTCTCTCGAATGGAATAGTATTTCTCAGGGTTGACTAAGGGTGGTGAACTTGGTTTAGAGGTTTCAAATTCTGGTTCACTCATGTCCTCTTCAAAATCACTGGCATGAATTTGTGCCAAGATTTCAGCCCTGGTTCGAGGCGATAGATCACGTTTCTGCCTCTTACTTTCTTCTTCTTCTTTCTTCTCGAATGAATTAGATCGTTTCATCTTGAAAGCAAAAAGTCAAATGACTCAAGTTCAAACACCATGAGCTTCTTTATAGTCATAGCAGACCAGCGTATATAAAAGGGTGTGTGTCTTGTCCTTTCACTATTCATTTCACTCTCAAGCCGAGCACAACGATGGAAGAGACTAACCAGATGGAACGTTTCGTCAGAGCTTTGCGAGGGGTCATTAGAAAATTCTCTTCAGACCAGCCTACGGATTACTCTCCTTCCTTTAGAGATAAAAGTCAAGATATTGCTATATCTGTCAGAAGAAAGGGCATTGGTCTTCAGAGTGTCCAGACCGTCAAAAAAGAACAAAAACAGGGACTAAAAAAGACAAAAGTCAAGATACCTGTTATTATTGTAAAGAAAAAGGACATTGGTCTCCAGATTGCCCAAAAAAGAAACAAGAGGAGTCAGAAGAAAAGAGGGATTATTCAGAAGAAGAGAGGGATTCTTCGAAAGAAGAGAGGGATTCTTCAGGGGAAGAAAAAAGACAATTCTATTTACAAGAGGCAAAGAAACAGGAGAAGAAAAGAAGAAGGGAAGAAAATGAGGAAAAGACGGTGAAGAAATTCAAAAAACAGAGAGACTAAACAAGGAGAAAGAAAAGGTCAATGAACTTTTTATTAAAGTGTTGTGTTGTGAATTGTGAATTGGATTGTAAAAAAATGGATAAAAGAATAAATTAATGATATAAGGTAAGAGTCTTTTAGTTTTGATTTTAAAATAAGAACGTACACTCACGCACTCATACACAGACACGTACTATAAGGTAAAATGGGTGGGTTTTATTTTTGAGTTATTGGCAAATTGAAATTGTATTTCTTTTCGAGAAATGTGGGTGGCCCTGAAAAGGGCCTTTTTCTCTTTATGATGTAGGGGTAAGTTTAAGCAATCAACTTTAACTGCCTTATGCCTTTGCCACGGCCAAGGCCTACTTCTGGACTGCGTAATGTTGATGATGATGATGATAATGATTGGGTTGAAATCACTAAGGGTGGTACGGTAGGCTTAGTCACAGGGTTGACGTGTTTAGCTCGGGAAGGTCGTATTCTCTTCGGTCGTGATAAAGAAGTCTGATACATTTGTTTGAGACTTCTTAACTCCGCTAAAATGTCCAACAGTACCGTGACCGTTTGATTTTCACCCTCTTGTTTCTTTGCTGCTACTTCTTCTTGCTGTTGTTGCTGTTGTTTTTTTCTTACCTCTTCTTCTTGTTGCTGTTGCTGTAGGAGAAAAGCCTGTTCCGCTTCCTTTTGTCGTTGTATAAATTTCTCCAATTCTTCTTTCTGTCTCTGTCTAAAATTCTCCACTTGCGGTAATGAAGAAGGTAACGAAGGTTCCGGAACAAATTCTTGCGAGGAGAGAAAATCCACAAAATCCCAATTCACCTCTTCTGAAAGTAAGTCCGGGTTCCCTTGGGCGGTCTTCGCTGCTGGTGCACCCCATTGGATCGCTTTCTGAGTTTCCGTCATGTTGAATCACTGTCGCATAGATTGACTGCACACAAGCGCTAGCAGATCTATATTGACTACGTGACGTCACAGACTGCTCTCTTCGGATTGGATGCGGCTGGCTGAATTTTGTAACGCGTGTTCGGATTGGTGAATGAACTCAATCCGTTTCAATCCTACCTGTACCTATAAATAAGCGCAGTTCAGTGCATTGATTCACCTGTTTCTAGTAGCCTCAAGATGTGGACCGACGTTCAATCTTCAACCCTTGTGTCAACAATGATGTTCAGGACGGACATGCTCATGTATGTCCGGTCCAAGTGGACTGTTGTTGATAGGACAGATACAAGTCTATGGATGAGGAGAGTTTATATAGAAAGACAAGGATGTCTCAAGAGGGTACTTGTGTATGGACCGACAGTTAGAAGGAGTTTAAGAAGAAGAAGAAGATGTGACAGATGTCATCTATGTTAATATTAATATTAACATAAACCCAAAGGCCCTTTTCAGGGCCAGCCATATTTCTCGAAAAGAGATAGCCTTTCCATTGCCTACCACTTTTTTATTTTGTTTTTTATTTTTTTTTTAAAAAAAATAGAGACCTTCCCTGTTTCAATTTTACATAGACCCTATACAGTCCCAGGGGTTTTCGGCCATGTTAAATTTACATAGACCCTATATTGTCCCAGGGTTTTTGGCCATGTTAATTCCCATAGACCCTATATTGTCCCACGATTTTTCTCCATGTTAAATTTACATAGACCCTATATTGTCCCAAGGGTATTTTTAATGATAAGTCCCATAGACCCTATAAGATCCCCATTCACTACTCATGCTGATATCACCCAGTATAAAAAGGGACGACTTTCAAGAACGACACTTCATTGCAAAGACAAGCGACGAGAAAGGTGAATCACTCTACGCAGATGAAAAAAAGAGAAGGAACAGATATAATTGACCTATTTCACCCCAATACCGTCACAGTAAAGTGCGTCCAAGACGGGAAAGGATTCAGTCGACCTAAAGGAGTATTTTAGCATCCAAATGACTCAGACGGCGACCTCGGGAAAATTTAGGACGACAACTTACACCTACACGGTGAAATTTAACGACTTTGCGTCTGACGTTCCAGCCAAGGAAGTGGCAGGTTCATTACGGACCTACTTGACTCCTTGTTAGAGGAACTCAAATGTCATTGCCAAGTCAAAGATCGATGTCGTTTGAGCTTATCTATGTATCACGACAGTTTGAACTCGCCTGTATGTCTCGGGTTTAGCACACCAGCAGAACTGACGTCTTCCGAACTTATAGAAGATGGTCAGACGATGAGAGAAGATTTTGACATCACCGATGGAAAAGTGACCATTCATATGGCATACGTTGTACCTCCATCTGAAAAGACGATGACTGTAATTGATCTGCTTACCGATAAGTGTACCTAGCACGATGGACATAACAGCAGATTTACGAATGAAAGGGTTATGTGATGGGACACAAATGGTAGCTGACCAGATTTTAAGCAACGTGTGTGGCGGATAGAGAGAGAAACATGAAATTTGTCCTATTTGACTGGTTGTTACTTGTTTTGTTTTAGCTTTTTCTTATAAGTGAACATTTAAACATTTAGCAGACATTACTGATTAAAAACTACCTGTACACACTGGCAGGAACCTGCTACCTTAAGCATCTAGCAGACATTAATGATTAGAAACCACCTGTACAAACTGGCAAAAACCTGCTACCATAAGCATTTAGCAGACATTAATGATTCTAAACCACCTGAACACACTGGCAGGAACCTGCTACCTTAAGCATCTAGCAGACATTAATAATTAGAAACCATGTGCACACACTGGCAGGAACCTGCTGCCATAAGCATTTAGCAGACATTAATGATTAGTAACCACCTGTACACACTGGCAAGAACCTGCTACCTTAAGCATTTTGCAGACATTAATGATTAGAAACCACCTGTACACACTGGCATAAACTTGCTACCCCAAGCATGAGCAGACATTAATGATTAGAAACCACCTGTACACACTGGCAGGAACCTGCTACTTTGATCATTTAGTAGACAGTATTGTTTAGAACCACCTGTACACACTGGCAGGAACCTGCTACCTTAAGCATTTAGCAGACATTAATGATTAGAAACCACCTGTACGCATTGGCAGGAACCTGCTACCTCAAGCATTTTGCAGACATTAATGATTCGAAACCACCTGTACACACTGGCATGAACCTGCTACCCTAAGCATTAAGCGGACATTAATGATTAGAAACCAACTGTACACACTGGCAGGAACCTGCTACCTTAATCATTTAGTAGACAGTATTGTTTAGAACCACCTGTACACACTGGCAGGAACCTGCTACCTTAAGCATTTTGCAGACATTAATGATTCGAAACCACCTGTACACACTGGCATGAACCTGCTACCCTAAGCATTAAGCAGACATTAATGATTAGAAACCATCTGTACACATTGGCAGGAACCTGCTACCTTAATCATTTAGTAGACAATATTGTTTGGAACCACCTGTACACACTGGCAGGAACCTGCTACCTTAATCATTTAGCAGACATTAATGGATAGAAACCACCTGTACACACTGGCAGGTACCTGCTACCTTAATCATTTAGCAGACATTAATGGATAGAAACCACCTGTACACACTGGCAGGAGCTCGCTACCTTAAGCATTTAGCAGACATCAATAATTAGAAACCACCTGCACACACTGGCAGGTACCTGCTACCTTAATCATTTAGCAGACATTAATGGATAGAACCACCTGTACACACTGGCAGGAACCTGCTACCTTAATCATTTAGCAGACATTAATGGATAGAACCACCTGTACACACTGGCAGGTACCTGCTACCTTAATCATTTAGCAGACATTAATGGATAGAAACCACCTGTACACACTGGCAGGAACCTGCTACCTTAATCATTTAGCAGACATTAATGGATAGAAACCACCTACACACATTGGCAGGAACCTGCTACCTTAATCATTTAGCAGACATTAATGGATAGAACCACCTGTACACACTGGCAGGTACCTGCTACCTTAATCATTTAGCGGACATTAATGGATAGAAACCACCTGTACACACTGGCAGGTACCTGCTACCTTAATCATTTAGCAGACATTAATGGATAGAACCACCTGTACACACTGGCAGGAACTCGCTACCTTAAGCATTTAAAAGACATCAATAATTAGAAACCACCTGTACACACTGGCAGGTACCTGCTACCTTAATCATTTAGCAGACATTAATGGACAGAACCACCTGTACACACTGGCAGGAACCTGCTACCATAATCATTTAGCAGACATTAATGGATAGAACCACCTGTACACACTGGCAGATGCCTGCTACCTTAATCATTTAGCAGACATTAATGGATAGAAACCACCTGTACACACTGGCAGGTACCTGCTACCTTAATCATTTAGCAGACATTAATGGATAGAAACCACCTGTACACACTGGCAGGTACCTGCTACCTTAAGCATTTAGCAGACATTAATGAATAGAACCACCTGTACACACTGGCAGGTACCTGCTACCTTAATCATTTAGCAGACATTAATGGATTGAAACCACCTGTACACACTGGCAGGAACCTGTTACCTTAATCATTTAGCAGACATTAATGGATAGAAACCACCTGTACACATTGGCAGGAACCTGCTACCTTAATCATTTAGCAGACATTAATGGATAGAACCACCTGTACACACTGGCAGGTACCTGCTACCTTAATCATTTAGCAGACATTAATGGATAGAAACCACCTGTACACACTGGCAGGTACCTGCTACCTTAATCATTTAGCAGACATTAATGGATAGAGACCACCTGTACACACTGCTACTTTAACTATTCATCAGAAACGAATGACGAGAAGCACAAAACTAATCCACAATGGCATTTCTACCAAGGTCATCAGTCAATACCTCTCTTATGTAGTGGCCTATGTAGTGGCCTATGGTGCCGAGTTAGTGGCCTATGGTGCCGACATGTCTATTCATACAAATTTCAACACATTATAAGACTACCAAATCAAAAAAGATTATGACGCGAAATACAAATATCATATTACAGCAAAGATGACTTATATGGCGCGGTATATACAACAGTGTGTCTTATATTCCGTTCAAAAGCTCTATCGATTTCGATAAGATGTCCAGTCTCTTTTTAAGAAAATAATATAGGAAAAACAAATATTTGTTCAAATTAACAGCTTATTTCTTTTATATTTTCTTGCAGCAAATGGAAAAATGCTTGTTCTTGATACGGACAAATAATTATTTCGACTCCAGTGAGAATTTATCCCACCCCTCTTCTATTAAAAACCAGGTTTAGTCAAGTTTTAAGAAGTAAAATTTGCGATAAGGTACCATTCAAACATGGTGTACTAATAAAGGAGCTTTTTTACGACGGGGGTTACACATTATGAAAATAATTGTTTTAGTCTAATCAAAACCAGTTGTACCAGTAAGCCAGTACGGTCATTAGTCAGAAACGTGCCGGTAAAACTTAAAAATCTACTTGCATATGTGCTCAAATTTACATTCTCCATTCTTGAAATTCACAAGCAATAACTGTATGTTAAAGTCCATAGGAAAACGAGTGTCGCTTGTGAATGATAAGCTTTTCAATTTGATAGTATAACAACATTCTTGTAATTATTGTCTTGTTTATTCTCATTTGTATTCATATATTTCGTAATTTTCCTACTTTTCTCTTTTATTATGCATTGATTTATTCGTTCGTTCATTCACTTACTTGTTCTTACACTTCCTCTTTCACTCTGCTCCTAAATATGTGTGAGTTTTGTTTGTGCATTTTTTAAAATTCATATTAATTTAATTTAATTTTAATATAAATTAAGATCGGCGAAATTGCAGAAATGAATGAGATGCGTCATAATGAGATGAAACATCCAAATGACTTTTATCAAAATATTTTTGCCTCACTACTTCTCTCTCTCTCTCTCTCTCTCTCTCTCTCTCTCTCTCTCTCCACATTATACAAAATATAACCTTACCTACGATGTCTTGATTCTCACTGAAAAGAAGATACAAAATTTGTCTCTGAACGTTTCTTTTTTCTAAAAAGCAGTATCTCATCCACAACTAATATTTTTTTTCCTCAAAGAATGATATATTTTTGTGAACCATGTCAAGAAGTTTTAGTAAGCCAAATAAAGGTAAAACAAATGCTTTCATTTTTTTTTTTTTTAAGTGAACAGTATGCATTGTTCTCCAATCATATCCGTGGTTATTAATATTTTCGTCCAAACACCGGAATATTACACCAATCAGGTCAAAGGGAGACAAATTCAGGAAGCTCATTTTCCAATTTCCTTTTATGATTACTTCCCGTTGCATGCTACCACTACATGCCATGGCTTCACGGATAAAAGTTCTTTTGATTCATTAAGTATGTAAGTAGTGTCTGATGTATCATCTACATCGGAAACTATTTATTCTACCTACTTTAGGCAAGACGTGCCTGCTAAGGCCTGGGCTAAATGTATTCCCGTTAGGTCAATGATTTTACTTTGTTAATTATGCAAATGTTCTGCCTTGTGGGCAAAAGTATTCTGAACAGTCTGGTTGTATGATATTGTGCAGACTTGTGGTCTAATGATTTTAACGATCACTGCCATCTCACCTCTTTTTAAGTGGGTTCCGTCTCGGGCTCTGGCAATGTGGGTATGTGAGAAAGCTATTTTTCCGGCATAACTCACGGTACCTATTATTATAGTTATTTTATCCTCGTACGAATGGTGAACGATACTCATAAATTATAAATTAAACAACACCAACACGTTGAATGTGTGACCGGTTTCGCTTTATCAGACTAAATTCAACCTCATTTCAAAATCATGCTTACGTCATTAAATATATCTGTTTCTAAGTGATCAATGATATAAATAACATGACATAAACAAGATGACGTCATAGCTTACTTTTTTTATCCTAATTGTCATATTTTTTAACGAATAATTGACATGGAAATATACATATACAGCACAGATTAATGCTATTTTAATACATTAAAATACATAAAACTGGGTCTTAAAGATGCTTATATCTCTATTGATAACTATCTAAAAAAAATATGAGTAAATAGAGATAAACAGTTTTATTAATATTTTTATTATGTACAATGCACATTTAATATATATCTATATCTATATATATATATAATATCTTGATATGTTATTGACCAATGTTCAATATTTCATCAGAACTCAAGTTATATAATATAAATTATGGTGTGCATACTACTTATAATCAAGTATATATTTTTTTATAAATAAATAATCATAATATATTGAGAAGTAATTTTAAAATGCCCACTCATTTTTAAAGAATTAGTTAAACTATTTTTATCATATTAGTTTATGCTTTCACTAGTTAAGTTATTCTGTAAATTAGTATAATATAAAAATGTTCTTAAGGGTTACTAACTCATATAATAATATCGGAGACTGCTTATTTATAGGAAATTATAATGTACATGCATGCTGAGAACCACATTTAAATTCTGTATTTTCCTTCATTGTATGACCTATATTACTGAATAAAGGATTATTATTTTATTCTCTCTCTCTCTCTCTCTCTCTCTCTCTCTCTCTCTCTCTCTGTGTGTTTCTCTCTGTCTCTGTCTCTCTCTCTCTCTCTGTAACACACATACACATTCACAGACACGCACACAAGAGAGAGAGAGAGAGAGAGAGAGAACAAAGACAATTATATGCAAAGACTGTCCATTGAGCAGACGTTATTTGAAAAAACTGTTGTCAGATATGATGGAGCAAATGCGATGCCAGTGCTGTATTGTGGCAATGACTCGGTTGCAGTGTTTATTAAATCTCCCGAGGTTACAGCAAAATGGATCTGGCAACAGCGCTCCTTGCCCGCGTACATGATCAAGACCCGTGATGACATTTGCGAGTGCATAGAGGCGACTCCTTGCTCGATCTGTGAAAGAGCTTTCAACTGCCAGACCACCGGCACGCACAGAGTAACAGCACACAGTACATTTTAAACGTAATTTCTGCTTGTGCTTCATGACCTGCGCTGGTACCATGATATTTGGACGTGGCAAAGAGTAAGCAGCAGAGAGGGTGAACAGACCACTTAGGGGAATGGTCACCCTTGTTTTTAGACCCCCAAAAAATAGTGACCCTTCATAGAGGTCAATACCACGTCTACGATTATTGTTTGTCCCAAACAGAATTGTAGACAGGACCCTCTCTGCTGCTATTAATTAAAAAATTGTTATATTAAAAATAATGGTATATCCAGAATCTCATACTGCAAGAATAGAACGAGAACGATTAGAAGCAATTAAAAAATTTCTTCCCGTGCGAGATTCATTTAGAAAAAATCTACAAGCGCAACAAGAAGCACAAGCTGAGTACGAAGAAGAAACTAAAAAACTGTTTAAACCCGTCACTGCAGCTACTGAACAAGTTACAGCTGTCATCAAAGAAGATCTTCTTCCGGTATCAAAACAAACAGCAGAACAAACCGAAAAAATAGCAAGAAGAACTAAACAGACAAAGAAGATTTTACGAGATCTTCCAACTGATATAGCTGCGGCTCAACCTCCACCTGTCGGCGAAGAAATACTTGAAAGTATTGGAAAACTTCGTACTGAAGTCGCCGACGTGCAAAAAGAACATACACCTGAACCCGAACTAGTAGAAAAAAACGCAGAATTGATTGCAAAATTTAGGAAGGGGCTTGTTGAAGAAATTAGAAATACTAAAAAAGAACAATTACCCGAAGTAATATTAGTAGTATAGGGGGTAGGATTAGCGTCAATGGGAATTAGCATTAAAAACACCCTTGGGTCACTTTAGCGTCAAGGGAAATTTAACATGGAGAAAAATCGTGGGTAGGATTAGCGTCAAGGGAAATTAACATGGGGAAAAAATCGTGGGTCGGTTTAGCGTCAAGGGAAATGGAACATGGGATTTTTTTTTTTTTTTTTTTAAATTTTTTACATTTAAAAATTTGAATTTAAATTTTTAAAAAAGGGGTAGGCAATTCAAAGGCTATCTCTTTTCGAGAAATATGGGGGCCCTGAAAAGGGCCTTTGGGTTTTTTTCTTCTTCTTCTTTTTAACTTCTTAACTTCTTCCACCATCCTCTTATTTTGTCCATCATTCCTTTCTTCTTTTTCTTTTCTGTTTCCGGCAGCCAGTCCGGGTGGCCCATGGCCCGGAACTTCTCTTGGATTTTCATCCAGTTTGTGTTCAGTTTTTCAAATTCATCCCTTTTTTTTCAATTTTCTTCTTCTTTTCTTTCTTTATACCATCTCTCTTTAATCTTCTTGACTTCTACCTCCATCACTTTTCTCATCAACTCCTCTCCTTTCCTCAGTCTTTCCTGGCCTCTCTCCACATAAGAGCACTCTGTCCCATGTGACATTTTTTCAAGAAAGCACCTGACTTTGCTTGCATTGTCAAGTGCTTCCTTTAGGCTTCCCACTCTGACATAGGTGGGATTTATCATACCTCTCAATCTTTTTTCCTCCTCTTCAATCATTCCTGCTATCACTTCTTTTGCTATGTTTAGACATTTAGCGTAGTCCAGGTACTCTGCTATCTTCCATTCTTTTTCCAGTCTCTCCACTACATAGATACCATCTATTATCCAGTTGTATATATGTACCAAATTGTTGAACAAGTCACTTGCAACCACCATCTTCGTTTTTATTATTCCGTAGAATGGTTCGAACGACGAACGTGGTGGGTTATTATAGTGAAAGCGCGGACATGAAGGAAAACATCCCCCTACTTTCTCATTTCATATAATATAACCCTAACTATACTCTCTACATACGCTAAGAATCAATAAATAAACCCTTAATCTACTATTCACACAAACTTACTTCAGCATTTACAAACACCAACACAAACTTACTTCATCATTTACAAACACAAACACACAAACACACACACTTCCACTATTAATAAAGAGTTAGTGTTTATATTCACACTACTCTACCTACACACATTGGCAAATCGATCGTTATTTCTTTTCTAGAGTATTGGGTAGCCCTGAAAAGGGCTGTTTTTTGAACTCCTGATGCACCTATCTAATGGTTGCACCTTCCTGGCCTGGCGCCACACACGCATCTTCTTCCCCAGTCTTCTTTCACCTTTCTTCTGGGGAGCGCAGAGGGAGGATGATTCGCTTCAACACCCCAATCCTCTGTCTCGGGAATATTGAACGACATCCTCTCTTCTCTTTTCTTTTCCTCTTCTTCCCTCTCTCTTCTCTCCTCCTCTTTTTTTTTCATTCTTGCTTCTTCTATGATAGCCTCCGCTGATAGTTCGTTTACTATGCGCCTGGCATATTCCAGGTGCATCTGGAGTTCTAACAGTTTCACTATTCTGCTATTCATTCTTCTGGCTGTGTTGATCAATCAACAAGGGTAGCTAGACTGCCCAGCGAGTTTCAATTTATAGTGAAAGCGCGGACGTGATGGAAAACATCCCCCTAATAACATAAAATTGATCTTACCTAGATCATGACCCAAAACAACGCGCGGACCTAAAAGAAACACTCACTCACTTTTTTATGCTACCCATCACTATTGTAAAATTTTTATAAATCACTTTAATAGACTATCCACATACGCAAAGCAATTCAATCTAACCCCAAATATACACCTCTAACAGCCAAAAAATCAAACATCATTTTAATCTACTATCCATACCAACTTACTTAACCACTTACTAACACAAACACACAAACACATACACTTCCACTATTAATAAAGAGTTAGTGTTTATTTTCACACTACTCTACCTACACACATTGGCAAATGGATCGTTATTTCTTTTCTAGAGTATTGGGTAGCCCTGAAAAGGGCTGTTTTTTTGTTTGCTATGGCATTCTTTTTTAGTTTCTAAGAATGCGATGTCCTCTGAGGATAGACTTTCTGGCGATAGGTCTGCTTCTTCGGAAAGAGAAGAAGAACTCTTTGGTGTCGATACGACAATCGACAAAGCCTCTGTCAGCTTCAGGTTGCTGCTGCTGCTGCTGTTGTTGCTGTTGTTGCTGCTGTTGTTGCTGTCTCTGAAGTCTGTACTTCTCTGTCCATTCTTCTTTTTCCCTGTTCATTTCTTCTCTGAAGAGCTCTTCTATCAGGTCTTCAGTGATTTTTAACATTCTCACATTTTCTATTTCTTCTGGCTTCGGTATCAGACTGTGTCTGACCCTATGCAAATTCACGTAGGCTTCGTTGAGCTTAGCTAGTTTGGAGCACATCTTCGTAGGAGGATGAGTCGACAATGGATGGTTAGACTGGGAACAAACCGGTTCTTAAAGTCAAAGCGCGGACGTGAAGGAAAACATCCCCCACACGGTTTTTCGAGCCGCAACGTTCATGAGAGGGATAGTAAGAAATGAAAGAGCATCAATCCAACATTCTTATAGCTAAACAAAAGACAAAAGCATTTTTTCAAAACACAACATTTTTTATTCAAAAATCACTTAACACTAAACAACAACAACTCTAACATTTTTAACAATAATCCAACACTATAACATCAAACAATTTTTTTCAAATCACAAACATTTTTTCTCAATTCACAATCTACTTTAAACAGGGCTGACAACGTTGTGAATGAAATTGTGATTTCCACTGTTGGAAATCATTAGGCCATTGATTGACACTACGTTTCCTAGCTTGAGACAAAAGATAAGCTTAATGGTCACAAAACCATCGATCTACTTTCACATCGTTTCTAGCAGAAGAACGAGGATCGAAATGAGTCACTAAATGTTCTAAGGAATAGCCCAGGCTGCGATGATGCAGAAAATACACACAGTACTGTCCACACACCAAGGAATCTGTGCCTTGTAATTTCACATTATTGAATCGGGTGGTTTGAGCATTTCTTCTCATAAAGTCGATGATATCGTCTTCCAAAGGAGGCAATCCGTACGAATCGAAATATTCCACACATCCTTCTTGAGGAAAGTAGACGGCTACCCAGTGGGTTCCTGGGAGATGACTGTCGTCCGTGTTGATCACGTAAGCTTGATGGTCTTTAGGTTTGCGATGAGGGAGTTCATCTTTAGCACAGACGACAGGATTCCAAGAAGCCGTATACGAACTGTGGTTCAAAAGGTAATAAAGTTCCCAGGTATCCATTGTTTTGTGTTTTTTCTTCTTCACAGGTAATAATAAGTCGTCAATTCGATCCTGACTTTTTGCTTGAAAATGTCTGACGAATAAACGGTTATTCGTTCTGTTTCCTCACTCTGATTCAGGAGAGCTTCGATACGATGGATCTCTTGAGTGGTTAATGGTGGACAAGAATGTTCACGCAAGTCTTTATACCACTGATGCAACACGTCTTCGTCCGAGATGAGACTCCAAGCTTCGTCCAGATACTCGTCCAATTTTTCTTCTTGACTCAACATCAGGCATTTATCGTGTTGAATTTGACTGGGATGATCGTTTTGACATCCATAACAATTTTTCTTGATCAATTCCGTCATTTTGTCGACCAAGTGTTTGGCAAAACAGGAGACTAAATGGGCTTCTTGTTCTGGCCATCTCGATTTCATCATGATCACTTCTTCTTCTTTTTCTACGGTCTCCTCACATTCCATGTCCAAAGTGTCTCCACTAGGTAAAGAGGGATAACAGTCTTCCATGGCTTCTAGTAATCTTTAATGACTTCTCTCAAACTGTTGATTTCTATCGTATTATCGAAATCTGCATACAGGATGACGTTCACTGTGTTATCTGCACGTAAAGCTTCTGCAAACTGAATTTCCACACGAATCTGGCCAGATTTTATAGGGTGGAAATGTCCCTCGTCGCTGCCTTGGTCTGGAGTGAAATCGAAAGCCCACAAAGTGTAGCCTCCGTCATAATCGTTGTACTCAATGCCGTGACTGGTGTTGGTCCCTAACTGACCGGTGGCTTCGTACAGGGACAAGTACGATCTCAAGTAATTTCTGTCAGCAAAGTTAGGCTCGAAAGGTCGGGTACACAAGGTCTTGCCATCGCGACTGACTTCGATCTTGGACACATTGTAATGTTTAAACTCGAAAGGATTTTGATCGTAGGCTCCGTTGAAGGCTGAATTCTTGATGATACCAACAATCAAACGTTTGGGTAACTGTCCTTGGAACAGATGATCTTGGATCATGGATCGCTGTCCAGCAGGAATGGTGAAGGTTTTCACTTCCACGCGTCGTATGGGATACTTGGCGTTCGTTCTGCTCAACGTTTGACTGATGTCGTTTCCCACTTTAGGCAACACTTCCACACGACGCACGTAGAGTCTGGCTTCTTGAATGATAGTTTTGTAAGAAGGGATATCATCACCAACATGAGCCATCAAATGGAAAGTGGCACTGCTACGATTCAGTCTCAGACGGATATCCACGCCGTTCAGCAAACACTTTTCTTGTAACCACATGTCCCAATGCAAACGTTCCATCAGTTCTAAACTTCGCCCTTGCAGAATTTTAGTTCTACGTGTGTTAAACCCCACATTGTGAGCATTCGCATTTTCTGTCAGGGCTGTGTCGTTAAACGTGTTTGCACCGGCCGTGTCAGGTTTCCATACCACGCAAGCATCCAGATGAGTATTCTTGGCTTCTTTTCCGTACGTCAAGAGATTTTCCAAGTAGGCACGATACGGGTAAGTATCCATGCTGCTGCTGACTAGTTTGTTATTCAAGTACAAGTCCACTTCACTGAACAAGGAATGCATGAAATTGTTGACAGGAGCTACTCTAGCATCGACTGCAGGATTAGTGTTGTCCGCCACTTTGACCACTTTCACTTTCAAGTACAAGTAACTGCTATTTAGATCGATGTAATCTTCGGGCTGTCCTTTGATTTCAAACTCGATGGGAGCGGAATCGGTCAAAGAGGAGATAGGAAGAAATTCCACCCATTGGGATTCTTGCATGGTCATCATGGTGGGGGGCATGGCAAACAGATCCAGTTCCGTCTTGGAACAAGCACATGACTCTCGGTGCATCATTTTTTTTTCTGTTCTTTCTCAATAATCGAAAACGTCTAAGTCTCGAACGGTTCTTCTTTTCTTGGGCTTTCTAGCTTGAAGTCTGGTGAAAGGGTGTTTTCTTCTTCGTCGTCTCTTTCTGCCTTGTCTTTGCTGAATGCCTGATTCGGTAGCGTGCAGGGCATTTATAGGTGTGTCTCGTCGGCCCAAAATGTCTTTACCCGTTTGCAGCAAAACATTTTTGCCTGCCCTCATGAAGGCTTCTTTAGGGTTTTGTTTGTCGATGATGACATTTTGGAGAAATTCTTTGCCTTGCGTCAGTGCCGCATCTTTCAAGGCGTGCAATCCGCGTGTCACCATCGGTTTCAACACAGGGGCCACCGAACGAAAGGCCGATTTTAACATGTCTCCTAAACCGTGTCCTCGTTGTCCTCGGTACACTGGATACATGACTTGCTTACGAGTCGTGAGAGAACCGTTTTCGAAAATGGAGTTTCACCGTGACTTTTCCTTTGGTGAATGCAATATTTTGTCCCAAATCTCCTTTTATAGTAATGTTGACCGTGTCCAAATACGACTTGCTGACAGGTAAATAGTGAGGATGGACAAATTCGCGGTGGACGTGGTAAGTGTTTCCACCTTCCTCGTCAGCGTTTGTGGCAGAATCCACTTTGAAAGGAATGACACGCAGTAACGGTACGGAGGTGTGTCCCACCACGTTGTATTCCACCACATCGGAATACACAAAGATCAAATTCAGTCCTTGGTTCAGTTCTACCGGGGTACGAAAATACTTGGCAAAAGAGTCGTTGTCAGAAATGACTGGTAATTCCTTTTTTTTGTTGTTCTCCTTTCTTCCTCAGCTCCATGTCACCGCCCAACATGTCAAACAATTCAGGACAAAATAAGAAAGACATGAATTTTTTGGACCCCTCAGAAAATTTCGTCAGAAAGCGACGAGCTATTTTGTGGTATTCCAGGGTGACACTTTTTTGGACATTCCCCAAAGCTTTATGGAACACGCCATTAAACTTGGTGGCTATGGTGCTGACCAAATGTTGACCGCTGAAATAATAGCCTGCGGGAATGATCAAGTTGTAGGTGGACGTTTTAGTTTTGTCATCATAGGTTTTATTGGTATATGTGCCAATCTTATCCAACTCATCTTGCAATTGTTTGTCATGAATTTCCACCTTAAAATAATTTTGATTGGTAAGGACATTTTGGACTTGGGTCGGGTGAATCATTTCTACTAAAGCCACTTCCCAATGGGCTTCGTGATCTAAGGGGATGGCTTGAGGTAATTTGGCTGTGTAACAGCACAACGTGTTATTGGGAAACACCTCCATGGAACTGTCACTGGGTAAGGTTAAGTAAAATTGGTTTTGGTGACTCATAATTCTAGAGTTCTGTGGCTGTCGGAGGGGATATTACTGGACGTCAGAGGCGTGTCTCCGCCCAAAATGGGGTTCTGATTGTGGTTGGACTGGTGACTGGCACTGACACTGGCACTGGACACAACGTTCCCGTTCGAGGAGAATTTCAGGGAGGGATTGGGAAGCAGGTAACCGATGCAACTGCTCAATAAAATGGTCCACAATTGTTTGTCTCCTTGTTGCAAACTCAAATTGGCAATGGCTGCCCCGATGACACAATACACCACGAAGATTTGGCAGAAAAAGACGATTTGCGTTTTAGGCACACGTTCTCCACACCACACCCACAAGGGTTGTTTTTGTAAATCTTGCACAGAAGAACTGGGTGAAGAAGGACTGGTCGACGTAGCTGCGTCTGCTGTGTGAAAGGGCATGATGGTCACTTCTTCTTTTTATAGTCGATGACCTGCGAAGCGTCGATCCAAGAATCAAAACTGGGTGGATATCCTTTCCAACGTACTTTGACTTCTTTGACACGTCGTTTGCCCACTTTACGGGTTCTGCGTTCGAGAATGCTTTCGATGTCGTACACGTCGTCTTCTTTTTTGGTGACACGTTATAACTCGGGCAAATAAAACGTTCCTTTGAGTACTTCTCCGTTCATGTCTTCCAATTTATAGACGGCAGGATGACGGCCATGCACTCGTCCAGTGACGCGAAACAATTCGGTCGTCCAGTTAGGTAAGTAACCTTTGTCGAAAGTGCGTTTGGTTTTGCCAATGCGCACCCAATCTCCTACGGCCAAGATTCCACTTTTCTTGGGGACAGCCCTCGTCGGGGACGTACCGAACAGGCGCTCGAACACCAGCACTTCGTTGTCGGGAGTCACGTCTTTCGGGGCACGTCCGATGCTTCGATGGTAAGATTGGTTGTACGCTTGCACCAGGGGCGGTAAGATGTCGATGTACTTCAGAGTGTGGTGATGCGTAAAATATTTCCACATGCGTTCTTTCAAAGTGCGTTGAAAACGTTCCACGATGCTGGCTTTGGTTTCGGGATTCTCGGTGGTTAAAAAATGAATGTCACGTTTCTTTAATTCTTTTTGGAAAGCTTGGTTCAGAAATTCGGTGCCTTTGTCCGTTTGCCATCGAAGAGGGCGACGACCGCTTTGTTTCAACACCCGTTGCAGGGCTCGCACTAACTCGTTGCTCGATTTGGAAGTCAAGGGCACGACCCAGGCAAATTTGGAAAAGACGTCGATGACAAAACAAATATTTGTAACCACGATTGTAGCTGGCCAAATGAGAGACATCGGCTAAATCGGCTTGCCATTGATGATCGATGCCTTCCACTCGGGTGCGACTTCTGGCAAACTTGCGTCGAATGGGTTTGTGTAAAGTGTAGGTAGCTTGTTCTTGTAACCATCGTTGCACTTGAGGTAAACGGAGACTTTTCCGTCGCGTTTTGGCAGCACGATACAATTTTTGAACTCCTGCGTAACCTGCAGGATGCGAGGGATCGTAGTAAATGCTGGCTAAGACTTTTTCCATTTTTTATTTTGTGTTGGTTGGAGTGTTAATAAGTCACCCACTCTTCGGTGATGCTACTTTGGGTGGGTCGAAAGGGTGGTTTGGAAACGGATTTACGTGTCCGATGGGCTACGGGAGTAGAAGTCGAAGGTAGTGGTGGTGGTGGTGGAGGTGGCAATGGAATGGCTTTGGTTTTCTTTTCTTTTTTCGGTTCTGGTTTCCCTTCTTTCTTTTTCACTTCTGTCGAAGGAGGCGTGGACATCATCTTTTTACCCCAAGCTTTCATTTCTTCTCGTTGGGGTGTGGGGGACGGGGTCAACAAGGATGCTGCAATCTTACTCAAAATGGGAGCTGCTGACGGTGTTTGAAACACTTCGCGCATCTCTTCTTCCTCAGGTCTTTGTGGGGTAGCATCTCTGGTGACTGTTGGGGATGGTATTGGTGGTGGTAGTGGTAATGATGATGATGGTGCTGGACTTTTCATCAAGGTCTTAAAATCTTTCAGAGTGGGTAAAGCTGTTTCGTCTAAAGCTTTCTGGTGAAAGAGTTGCAGTCTTTGCAAGAGTTGACCGTACTTTTGCGATTTTTCTGTTTCGGACAAATCTTGGCGATCCATCAAGGATTGCAATTCGTGTTGTAACTGGGACATCTCGCTCAAATTGGGATTGGGAGGTAAATGCGGGGTGCGTTGTTCTTGCCACCGATGGTATTCCATCCATCGTTTGTAAGGCACTAAAGCTAGTTTTCGTCCTTCCATGGGGTTGTCAGGGGTGAATTCTGAGATCTTGGGGCTTCCGAGGGCCTTTTTATCTTGCTCCCACCAGTCCTCCCAACATGGTTCCCAAGACTCCTTTCAGTATGGGGCCTAACAAGAGAGGTAAAATGCCTCCACGTTGGACCAACATCTTCTTTTTTTGACGAATGGGAATTTTCTTTTGAACCATTTTCCGAAGAACGTGACGATGTTTGCCTAAGCATTGTTTCTGGTGTTTGGACAAAGGGATCGTGCCTTTCAAAACGTTCAAACAGCATTCGCACACGGTATCGATGACCTCTTTGGAGGCCGTTTGAATGAGTTTTTTTCGTAGGGGTGGAGAAGCTTTGGACAGGACAGATAACATGTCCCCATGTTTGGCTAAACGTGGTGGCAGTCCTTTCCTTTTCTTTCCTTGGGGTTTTCTGGAGGGTGACATTTTTGCTTGTGGGTTCCGGGACATTCACCGAACAGACACTAACGTCGATGACTTAACGCACACCCTTTTATCTTTTTTGTTGGGACTATCGCTTTGTCATAAAGGTGACAATGTTTTTCCCAAAATCGCCAAGGAATCCTGCCCTTTGTTGACGCCTCTTTTTCTTGGAACAACTGTGTCTTTTCTTAGGGTAATGTCGATGCTTGGCTAAGCGCTTTGTCGGATGACGCGTCTGCCTTTGTCTCTTTCTTTTGTGGCTTCTTGGAGGTGACATCTTTTACAAGTTCACTGATACCCCGACTTGGTCACAGGCCTTTTTTATACTGGAACGCGTCGCCACTGATTGCCTTTACGTCGTATCAGTTTGAGGACAGGCATGACACGTCGTGCAGGGGTATGCAACGGACTAAATCGAGCCAGTTCTTGCTTGGACAAATCCAGTAAACTTTGTAACATGCCCGATCTTTCATGGACTTTGATTTTGGGAGAAGGTACTTTGTGAGCAGCAGCCACTGCCGCTAAATTGGAAGGTCCTGCCACTGGGGAAGTTCTTTTGGGGGTCATCAACGGAGAAGTTCTTGGTGTGATCAACGTCTCCAAGTACTCTTCAGTTCCTGGTGACATCAACGGAGAAGTGGATAAACGTGAGGCTGCCGGAGACGCAGTCACCGCTGTGGCAGGTCGTGGTTTGCGAATGTAAGGTTGTGTCCTGGCCGAAGAGCCTCTCTTGCGACTAGTTTTCTTCTGTGGACTTTTCTTTTTCTGGGGACTTTTTCTCTGTTTCTTTTTCTGGGGGCTTCTTTTCTTTTTCCGGGGTGGTGTCTGGTAAGAGGAGGGTCCTGCCACTGGAGAAGTTATTCTTCTTGGGGACCTGGTCTTTTTCTTTTTCTTCTTGGGGCTTCGTTGAACTTTTGTCTTGGGGATAACTTTGGGGGCATTAGGATCCCATCTTAAGAGTGAGCGAATGATGACCCCTCCTAGAGTACCGCTCCCTCCAGGTTTCAAAATGATTTGTTTTTTGGTTTGAGTGTCAATGCGGGGATCGGCCAGTTGGACCAAAGCGACTTTGTTTCGATCGAAAAAGCGTTGGGTTTGATGAGGAATCTGAATGATTCCTTGGAGTAATTGACGTGCCGTCACCGTGAACCATCGTAAGACTTCTTTGAGACTAGCTTCTAAGACACGAGCTCGTGCTTGTGGATCTTTTTCTCGACTGATGCCATACAAGGCACGAATCAATTTGACGGGAAGATGCGACTGAAGGTACGTCATGTTCACACTGTGTGAGACAGATGAAAAAGGGTCTGAGGTTTTTATAGATTTTTGATGGGGAGTGAAATGAAGTCGAGGACGGAGACGTGTACAGGACAGGCCCTCCGTCTTGGCACCAGTGGTGAAACAAGTGGGTACGAAATCGCAAATCCTCGGGAGTCGTAGGTTTCAAATCGACGAGTAAATAGGCGTGTGGCGTTTGAGTGGCATCGTCGTACGCCTGAGTCAGCCAAGGCGTTCCTAACTGTTTGGCTAAGACTTGCACTTGCGATTTATCTCGAGGGCTTTTAAACAAGACCACGTAGTGTGCATTGGGACTGATGGTGCGATGGGCTTTACTTTGTTGAAACAAATTTTGGGTGATGTAAACGACACTGGCATTACGGTTATGCCCTTTGCGCGTAAACCACAGTTTAATTTCTTCTTCGTCTTCTCCTAACATGTCGTCGAAAATGACCAAATGGGTTTGACGGGAGTCAGAAACGATGCCGTCGTCTTCTTTAGGAATGCCTTCCACAAACACGATGGAATCGCCTTGACTTTCTCGCAAGAGGCTGTACGCCGATTGCCACTCTTTGTAACACCACACGATCCGTTGAGGGGGCCGATCGATCAAATGATGTTTATGTTCGATCAAACGTTTGACGAATTCGGTTTTGCCAGAACCGCTAGGTCCAGCAATGAGCATGTTAAAGGGATGGCGAAGATACAAAGCCTCCCAACTGGCACGATCTAAGTGTTCGTCGATGACTTTGACAGTAGAGGAAGAGGGAGCAGAGACAGCAGAAGTAGCCATGGTGTGAGAAATGTCACTTGTGACACGAAAAACAAACAAGACGAGAGTTTATATACTTTTTCAGAACACGTTTATTGAATGTTTTTTTTTTCCAACATGAATACGAAAGACAAAAATACATAAAAGCCAAATGCTTAAGTACAAGGATAAAAGGCACATGATAACGATGAACGTGGAATAAACACAAGTGTCTGTACAACAACCATGTGTTTTGGGTAATGTTCTAACCAGTTCTATAGTAGGGGGTAAGGTCACACAAGTGTCCTCCCGAAAGGGTCTTTCAGGTCTGTCCATGACAGTCCTGTCCTGGGTGACGGGTTCTTCTGGCACCGTCACTAACACGGGTTGAAAAGTAACTTTTTTCCTTGAACAACTCTCGTGCATACTGGGCCACTTCTTGGGTCCAAGCCTCAAAACCCCATTCTTTCCAGGCACGTACATCTGTCCAATGGGGATGTAAGTCACAAGCTACACACACATCGTCATACACGTCTTGGGTAGCTAAAAGTTGACGAATCTTTTTTTCCTGTTGAGGTCGAGAAGTATCCAGATGAAAACGCAAGGCTTTGAGCAAAAGGAGTTTTTCGTGACCATTTAAGGCCATGGAGGTGGTAAGTACTGATCGTAAAGAGTCCACAAAGAATCGGCTGGTAAACGAAATCCCAGAAAACAAGTCACTAAGACACACACCACTTGTCGTCCCAAATTGAATGGATAAAATTCTTGTAATAATTGATGGTAATGATCCACGGTTTGAATATGGTCATTGAGTTCCTTCCACGGAATCTGTTGGATTACATACGACATAAGTCGTGGCATAGCAGCCTGTTTTTATATTCTCTTTTTTTCGGAAGCAATACACGTACTTTCTAGCCAGTGATGTTCGTTTTCCAGTTGGGAATATAAATCTTGCATACTGTAACCTGAACTTCAGATTTCGATTAGAAGTTTCCTCTTCCGCTAAGTAGATTCCACGTAACAAATGTTGGTAATCCTTTACCTCGTCTTCCTCAATGCGTTGCTCTAGGTGAATCTCGAAGTAACCAAAATGATCAACACGTGGATCATCGGGGGCCTGGAAGTATTGAACAAGGTCTGACCACTGAAACAATTTCTGACGAATCAGTTCTCTTATACCATTCAGGTACCAGTGCTTAAAGATCTGGTGACGTAACGGATGCAATTGTTCTTTACGTTTCACTTGTATTTTGATCAGTTCTCGGTAAATGCATTCTCTCAATTCCACAGGCAAGGCACGAATGTTCTCTAGCAAAGTATCCATGAATAGGTCATACTAAATCCTCTTTGGTCTGACACAAGAAATGTACTCTTTGCACAAACATGGTTTCACTTCAGTGTCGAATTTAAATCGTTGAGTCACTAATCTACACATTACAATTCGTTCAGAAGTTTCCTCTTTCACTAAGTTGACATTGTGTTCAAGATGTTGGTAATTCGTTAACTCTTCCTCTGGAATTCGATGCAGTACGTTTACAATGATGTAACTACAATCGTCCATACCAAACCAATCCTTTTTAAAACTAGAGGATCGTTGATCAATGTCTGTCCGATGGAACACTTTCAATTGAATCAATCCTTGTATAGCCTTCAGGTACCAGTGGTTCAAACACCGGTGACGTAACGGATGCAATTGTTCTTTACGTTTCACTTGTATTTTAACCAGCTCTCGGTAAATCCTTTCTCTCAACTCCACAGGCAAAGCACGAATGTTCTCTTGTAAAGTATTCATGAATAGGTCAGTCCGTACAATTCACAAAAGTAATCCACATAGTGAGGAATTTCTGACCACTGCCATTCAGGGTAACGTCCAAGAATGTCACTGAACTCTTTTGATGTAAACGGTCTAAAGCGATACAATAGGAGGAATGCACCCTTGACCCAAAGAAATCTAACACACTGGTTGACTTTTTTCACTTTCCTCTTATGAATTTCTCGACACAAAAGTTCTACAGTGACCCATTGAGATTTCACTCTGGCAAACCCCTGCCAAACTTCCTTGTAAATCTTCTCTTGTAGTTCTTTAGGTAATGATTCAATATCGTTTTTGAAATGAAGTTTAAATACTGGTCTCGGTGATGTCCAACATTTGACACCTAACCAATCTGGTTTCTTCTTCGTCAACGACATGGTAAGTTACTTCAATGTCTCGGTCCCACTAAGGGTAAGTAATGACAATTCGGTGACCATCGAGCATGTTCTACGTAGGCCGAATCTTGCGGTTCCCAGTGGTGAAGTGACACACCGCAACTGAAGCACTTGACTTTATCTCCTTCGCCCAAGTAGAAAAATCCGGCTCTGGCTAATTATTCAGGGGTCGGTCCTCCCAGATACTTTGGCCATTTTCCTTTGAACGATTGAAGACGATGTTCAAAGTCGCAGTATTCCGACAAACGCACAGGAAACGAATATTCGTCTTTCACAGGTTCGTTTCGATGAGGGTTGAGTGACATGGGTAGGAGTTTGCTCAGGGCTGGATGACATCCTTAGGGGGGTAGACGTGAAGGTGAACATTCCCCTTTAAAACGAAACCCAGTAAAATGTCCAAGAGGACGTGCAGCATCGCTTTCGCATCCCACAGGTTTGACACGCACAGCATCACTTTCCATGATAGGGGTAGGGGCACTAAAGTTCCCATGATGCTTTACGGCATCGCTCAGGTCACAAGGTACAGCATCGTATCCATCGCAAGGCTCACAATCGCACTCATCTGCAAACTCCGTTACGCAATTACAATGGTAACCACATGGACAATCGCAGTTTCCTTCCGGACATTTTCCGTCGCAATGCATGGGTCTTATCCATCCAATATTAGTCACACTAGAGGAAGATACAACTTTTTGACAATCCCCAAACTGGAACGATGCCTCTTTCAAAGTATTCATCTTGTTCGCTCGGTCTTGGTAGTCACAATGAACTATCGATCTTGCCTAGGGTTCCTTTTTTTATATACAGACCAATACCGACGTGACCGTACGGTAAGGTGAAATGATTGGGAAGTCGAACTCGCTTCTGGTACACGATTTGATAAACTTTTTCCAAAGGTCGACTGACGATGTGGTGAGTGGGTAAACGTACAATCTTGTTCGGTTGGTGAGTGGTCACTATAGGACACACGGTACTAATTATACGGAAGAACTGTGAACCAGTCTAGAAATGGGTGAAGAAATAATAGAGTATTTACAGGTTTGGTGGTCCATAATTGGTTAATAATGAAAATTAAAATTTTAGGAAAAATATCTTTTGAGAGCTTATCCTATATGTAATGTAAAAAAAATATTGACAAATTTCTACTGATGCAACTTTAGCATTTTTACAGGCTTGACTCAGGAGTACTCAATACTGAAAGTAGCACCTGATTCATTTGGTGCAGAATCAATAACACGTGTTTCATGCACATGTATGTAAACAAATTGTCGCGGGTCATATGGTGTTCTCCACACATAAGCTTGCACCAAGGTTAGATGTGCACGAAAAATTATAGGTGTTATTATCAGCACCCATAAATTTTAAGTTATTGAATTTTGAATATGATAGTGTTTCCATATGTTTACCATTGGAGTGGAATTAGTACCGTGAGTCCTATATGCGACCTATACCATAATAGGAGTTTGTTGTTTCCATGGTTACCACGTGCATACAGGGTATCAATTTGGTGGTTTTTACATATGACAATCATAATGGAGTCTTTTTATCATGGTGTGAATGTGATTTTGGAGAAAAATTCTATACAAAAGACAGATGGGGATGGTTTTATACAATGGAGAGTGGAAGTAGATAGCTCAGGCCATAGGGAAAAGAGCATAGTATGGCCTGATGGCAGAATTTCATATGATGGTACCCATAGATTGGCCTATATGGTTAAATACCATTTAACACATGCAACAATTCCCCAAAAGGGGGTGGGGGTGGGGGAGATTTTATATGTAAGCCACTTATGTCACAATCACTTATGTATCAGTACTGATCATTTAACTTTAGAGACACACTCAGCAGATCAAAGCAGAGAACATTGTAAAAATAAGGACTGTGCACAAAACTGCACATGCTGCATTGCCTCAACCTGTAAATTGAATTATTATATGTCGAGTCACATTGAATATTAATTATACTGGTCTTATTTCTTATCCTAGAATTAAACTCCTTGACACCTATTCTATGTTCAGCATGTTTCTCATATTGGTACATTACATTTTTGGGTAAACAGTATTGGAACTTTTCTGCATTCCTTTTGTTGAGGGAGCAGGGAGGGATATTTTCACTTAAAATAATAGTTTTCAACCCTTCATTCCAAATATAACTCTGCAAAAGTTCTATCTGTATTGCATTCTTTACACAGGCAGTTTTTCTTCCCCAACCTCTCTTCATACAGTTGAAACATTCTTGATGTATAACTGCATGGTGAACATACTGCTCTCTCCCACCAAACCAGATCTCTTTTTTCTTCATGTACCAAGTCCCATGATAGAAAACCTTCATACTCAGGGTGTTGCAACTTGTGGTCTCAGAACACATTATTCCAAATCTCAGCATTTGATTACTGCGTGCACTAAGCGATATGTGTTTTGTTCACCATATATGTTGTTGTGAATAAATGAAAACAAGCTTCATGTCAGAAATATGGTTTCATATTTGAAACAAAAGCTATTTATAAAACCTACATTGCTCTGTTCTTACCATCAAGTAATAGTAAGGAATCATTTAGCTGTAAATTAGAGCTTGCTATTTGGTTTGCCAAATCAAGGTGTATTACCTCCCCTTTGACTGCAATTGAGTGATTGCAATGTTTGCTTTGTTTCTCTTTTGTTCAATAATGTATGCATTTTTTCAGCTTTATATTAAAAAGTAAGTAATTTAACACTGCTTATAGTGGAAAGCAGCCACAGTAATGATTTTTAGACTTTTTCTTAACTTTTTATGAGCTTTGGGTAAATGTAGGTATATGTTTATGTATTAGACAACTTCAATATGCAATTCAGTTCTATTACTTAAATTTAACAAGTAGTGTATTCAGTGACAATTTTTATCAGTGTCTGCATATTGCATAGAGACATGAACTTGTCTTAGCATAGCAAAGTTTTTCACACATTTCTCCACCTCCAGCATACTTAATAGCTTGAGTCATAACAGTTTGTGCATACACTTTCTGTCTCCAACATCAATGTCAGCATTATAGGAACTTTGGATAGCTTTTTCAAATTTGTCTCTTGATGTCCTTATGTAACATACCTCATGTTGATGTGTTATTTGGGTTGATACACATTCCTCCCACCCCCTTTGTTGTGGGGAACATTACCAGGCTTGAAGAAATTACTCTGTCTATTCTTTGCTTATTCACCCTTCCCCATAGTTTTATACTAAAAAGTAGCACTATGTTATTTAATTATTCAGTATAATACAGCTTATGGAACTCTTCCTTGGCTTTTATACCTTTTTATTAACATTTGGGGGTCATGAATCACATGTGATGATAGTTTAAATAAGTTTGGAATATCAGCATCTCTTGATGCTTCATGGGTGTGTGTATTTGTTTTAGTCACAAAAGGGCAATGGCCTCGTATCATTTTGACCTGTCATGTGGCACACTTATTTGTTTTGTTTGATTGATGTGAATAGGGATGCACTGTGTGTTATTTCTGTGAGAGTCAGCAAGAAAAGAAATGCAATTTTGAAATTTAAAACATTTAAAACTTGTCTTATAGCCAGTGAGAGATGAAAATACAATGCGTCATGTAATTTGATACCCTGTGATGTCATACTTGCTGATGTCAGCATGCTTGTGTTTCTTTTGTGTAGCATGCATGCCATAGAAAGATAACATGAAGATACAAAGGCAGAAAACAATCATTTTAATAACAAGAATAAGCCATTAATAAGTACAATACAACACAGCAACATGTAATGCGGATGCAATTTAACTACAGATATTGGTATCGCATAAAATGCTATTGCACTATTATCCATGCACAAGCATGGCCAATTCTTTCTTACAATTATGCTCTAATATCAAGGAGTAAAATACAACTTTTTCAAAAAAAATTAAATCTGGTTATAGGACACACGGTACTAATTATACGGAAGAACTGTGAACCAGTCTAGAAATGCATGAAGAAATAATAGAGTATTTACAGGTTTGGTGGTCCATAATTGGTTAATAATGAAAATTAAAATTTTAGGAAAAATATCTTTTGAGAGCTTATCCTATATGTAATGTAAAAAAAATATTGACAAATTTCTACTGATGCAACTTTAGCATTTTTACAGGCTTGACTCAGGAGTACTCAATACTGAAAGTAGCACCTGATTCATTTGGTGCAGAATCAATAACACGTGTTTCATGCACATGTATGTAAACAAATTGCCGCGGGTCATATGGTGTTCTCCACACATAAGCTTGCACCAAGGTTAGATGTGCACGAAAAATTATAGGTGTTATTATCAGCACCCATAAATTTTAAGTTATTGAATTTTGAATATGATAGTGTTTCCATATGTTTACCATTGGAGTGGAATTAGTACCGTGAGTCCTTAAAGTTTCCATCCTCTCCCGATTGCAAGGCTTCTTTCAATACGTCAAAGTTGACCACACGACTGGTACGATGATTCAAAGTCAGTCCTTTCACTTTGCACGTCGTGTGCACTTCTCCTTGTTTGTCCCGGTATTCGTAGCCGTAATTTTTGGGACCGCCACTGACGAAACTTAGAATCTTGTCGTCGGGATGCTCGTCTGTCCAGGCTCCTAAACGGTCTCCTTCGATGTCAGGGTGATGTTGAATCGGGTGATGGATGTAAATGCAACTGTCTGTGTCAAAGTACAGGACGCGTTCCCCTAACAGTTCTAAAGCTTCGTACACTTTTAAGCGAGCATGAGCTGTCACGTAAGCCGCAATGATGACATTTCCAAAAGGGTCGTCTTGTACAAAGTCCAGATCTTCTTCGTAATTGACCAAGATCAAATCCTCTCGAACGACGTCCACGTGTTTCATGTATTTGGTTTTGTCGTGAATCATCTGGAAGTAGCGGGAAGGTTCTGTCAAATATTCCGTCTTGGGTAAACACGGTCGTTGTGCCATTTTACCCCACAAGCAATTTAACATCACTTTGGCAAACGATCGCCTGCCTTCGTTTTTCTCGATGTGGTCTAAAGTGATGCCTTCTTGTTCCCGATATTTCTCTTTGAATTGTATTTGGTCTTCGGGAGTGTGACACCAGGAAGGATAGCCGCTGGCTTCTTGTTTCAGTTTCAAAAAGGCATCCACGTAGTCGGCGAAAATGCCTTTCTGAGTGGGGTCACCCTTGTGGTATTGTTGCGTCTTGGGAAAGTGGCAAATTTCGTACACTTCTAACAGTTGGTATCCCATGTCCAGAGCTTTGAACAATTCTACGCTGACCCAGGTTCCCGTCAAGGCCCGTTCTTCCTGGGTGTGCTGACAAGGTTGGTCTTGGTTGCACGTTTCGGCACAAGTACGGCACAATGGAAACATCAGTTTGCCTTGACAATGGTGAGGTAAGACGGGATGGTATAGGTTCGTGGGAGGCAAAACCTTGCACTTGATCAAGCCTTCGTATTGCCGAATGTTTTTCAGGTCGATGTGTTCCGTCAGCAATCGCGGGTGGCCTACAGGAAAGCGACAATATTTGCACACGTAGGGATACAGCGAACACACGTCCAAGTATTTGATTTCTTCTCCTTTCTCTTCGTCGGCTTGGTACAGCAAACAGGTGGCATTGGTCCTTCCTCCGTACAAACTATCCCTCGGGTTTAGGGGGTCCATCAGCTTGCAACTTTCCACGGCACGTTTAAACTCGGGATCGGTTTTCATACGGTGATCGTATTCGTGTTCCCACATTTCCACCACTTGGTATCCTTGCTGTTCTAACTTTAGGCGTCGCTGACAAGTGTCCTGGTACAAGTCTTCCATGGTCCGTTGTAAAAACTGATTTTTAGTGTCACGGTCAGGGTAACAGACGGGACATCCGTGCAATAAGCAACCGTTAAACTCGTACACGATCTTGGGGTTTTCTAAGTCCCAGCCATCGACCGAATACGTTCCGATGCGGGCATGCTGAATCTACTTGTCTTCCTTGTCGCACAAGTAATGTAACCAACGTAGGGCTTTGACCGAGTATTGACGTTTGACATAGTGGGTCGTTTGAGGACTGATGACAGCTACGGTCTTTTCAGGCATGAATCGTTGGCGGTACACTAAGGAACACGCTTTGGCAATGGTGCAAGCTTCTTTCAAAGGATCGACCCCTCCGTGTTCCATGAACAGTTCTCGAAATTTTCCACAGCAACGCCGTAAAATGTCCACGTCGGAACGACAATACTTTAGCATTTCTTCCTGAAAGTCAAAGGAGTCAGAGGCGTGAGCCTGGTACCAAGCGTAGAAAGCTTCTCGTTGTTCGGTACGCATGTTGTCGGGGTCGTAATAGTGAGCCTCGGGTAAATGGGGTAGAACAGCATGTTGGTTGGCTTCCGTATTGAAAAAGTGTGGAAAGTACCCTTTAGCCATTTCTGTCATTCCAAACGTTTTAGGCATTCGACTCAAAGGCATGGCCAAGTAACTCATCGAATCTTTAAACTGCACTTGTCCCACTTGCATGAAAATGATTTTGGCCCCGTTCAAAGTGACTTTAGGACGCTCGGTGCTTTGTTCCGTATAGTACCTCAAAAGAAACTGTCCATCGTATCCGGAGAAATTGTGAGCCATCACCGTGGCATGACGATGACAATCTCCGTAACGTTCTATGTCCTCTTGGCTCCACGTCTTGTCGACGGGGTCTAAGACCCATTGGGCAAAATCGGCTAACCTGTTCGGTCCTCGAAAGATTTTTTCACGCCCTCCGGGAATCTTGCTGCAGTGAGGGCAATGACTGAAGATAGGTTCTTGAATGCACTTCTCGCACGCTCGATGAGCCACGCAGAAATTAGGAATGTGAATGCCAGTCTCTTGCATGCATTCGAAATCGAAAAAGATGAAATTGCCTTTTTTATTTTTGTGACCGTCCTCTTTCTCTGGTGGGGGTTGGTATTTTTGCACGTAACATTGGTGTTCCAAGTCGACGATGTGGTGACAAATGTGACATTTTTTCTTTCCTGAACATATGTGTGCCTTGGTATTATTGGTACGTATGACTTGTTCACACGTAGGGCACAATCTCAGGAGTTGACAAGCACATTTCTTCTGTGAACCTTGCGTTTTCAGATGTTGTTGGTAACAGGTAGGGCTGACAAACGTGCGCAGACAAGTGGAACAAGGCACTGGTTCTTCGCTCAGACAGGGTGAAGAGGCCAAACATCCTGGGCATTTCGATCCACAATGTTTGTGTTGCTCTCGATTATTATAACCACGGTCACATTTCTCACAATAATAAACATATCCCAGGAATCCAGTGATACTGGTAATGGTATCGAAATGGTCATCGTGATGATAAAGGTGAATGTATTTTCCGTCCTTAAAGTCTTGGCCTCGAAACAACAGAGGTCCGCGCACTTCTTGAGGGTGCACTTTCAAGGTGTAGCGTGGAGCTAGGACATCTTGCAATTTTTGAATTTCAGGAATGCCACAGGGTATATCTTTGGACAGGCTGGCTTGTTGCAACAGGAGTTCTGCTTCGTTTCGTTGTTTGGCTCGATCGGATTGTTGAATAATTTTCCATGTTCTATTCCATTCTACCGTGTCGTTCTTGTTGGCATAGGTTCGTCCCACCACGATGGCACGGGCTAAACACATCTGGTCTTGAGGGTTGTGAATTTGGACGAGGCTCTTTTTGGTACTGCGAAGTTCGTTCACCAATAACACCTTATTGCGTTGTCCAGTCCCTTGAGGAAGAGAGACGTGAGCCATTTTCAGTGTGGCTTTACCATCGGTGATGTCAAACTGGTCATTAGATTGTTGCACGTGTTGAATCTTGTCCATGATTTTGGAAGGGGTTAGTTGTGCGGGTCTGCTAAACTCGATCCAAACAGGGGATTTCAAACCGTCGTGATCTATGGATAGTGTCAAGCGATCGTCTTCTTTGGGTTGACATTGTCGCTTGAGTGAAGTGAGCAAAGAATCCCACATCTCGGTGATGAACCCTTCTGCTTTCTCCAAGGGTACGTCGGACTTGAAATCTTTAAACTTCACCGTGTAGGTGTAAGCCGTGGTTCTAAATTTTCTAGAGGAGCGCTTTTCCATCTCTCGAATGGAATAGTATTTTTCAGGGTTGAGTAAGGGTGACGAACTTGGTTTAGAGGGTTGGGATTCTGGTTCACTCATGTCCTCTTCAAAATCACTGGCATGAATTTGTGCCAAGATTTCAGCCCTGGTACGAATTGGCAAATTGAAAGGATATCTCTTTTCGAGAAATGTGGCTGGCCCTGAAAAGGGCCTTTTTTATTTCGGTGTAGGGGTGAGTTTAACCAATCAACTTTAACTGCCTTATGCCTTTGCCACGGCCAAGGCCTACTTCTGAACTGCGTAATGATGATGATTGGGTTGAAATCACTAAAGGTGGTACGGTAGGCTTAGTTACAGGGTTAACGTGTTTAGCTCGGGAAGGTCGTATTCTCTTCGGTCGTAATAAAGAAGTCTGATACATTTGTTTCAGACTTCTTAACTCCGCTAAAATGTCCAACAGTACCGTGACCGTTTGATTTTCACCCTCTTTTTTATATGCTGCTACTTCTTCTTGCTGTTGTTGTTGCTGTTGTTTTTTTCTTACCTCTTCTTCTTGCTGCTGTTGCTGTAGGAGAAAAGCATGTTCCGCTTCCTTTTGTCGTTGTATAAATTTCTCCAATTCTTCTTTCTGTCTCTGTCTAAAATTCTCCACTTGCGGTAATGAAGAAGGTAACGAAGGTTCCGGAACAAATTCTTGCGAGGAGAGAAAATCCACAAAATCCCAATTCACCTCTTCTGAAAGTAAGTCCGGGTTCCCTTGGGCAGTCTCCCCTGTTGGTGCAGCCCAATGGATCGTTTTCTGAGTTTCCGTCATGTTGAATCACTGTCGCATAGATTGACTGCACACAAGCGCTAGCGAATCTATATAGACTACGTGACGTCACAGACTGCTCTCTTCGGATTGGATGCGGGCTGACTGAATTCTGTAACGCGTGTTCGGATTGGTGAATGAACTCAATCCGTTTCAATCCTTTCTGTCCCTATAAATAAGCGCAGTTCACTGCATTGATTCACCTATTCTCGGAGCCTCAACATGTGGACCGACGTTGAATCTTCAACCCTTGTGTCAACAATGATGTTCAGGACGGACATGCTCATGTATGTCCGATCCAAGTGGACCGTTGTCCACAGGACCAGCAGCAGCATGTGGATAAGAAGAGTCTATATAGAGAGACAAGGTTGCCTCAAGAGGACTCTGATGTATGGCCCTGCTGTAAGACGAAGTTTGAGGACAAGAAGATGTCGCAAATGTCCTTTATGTTAAGGGCATATTAACATAAACCAAAGGCCCTTTTCAGGGCCCCCATATATCTCGAAAAGAGATAGCCTTTCAATTGCCTACCCCTTTTTTAAAAATTTAAATTTAAACTTTTAAATGTAAAAAAATTTTAAAAAAAAAAAAAAAAATCCCATCTTCCATTTCCCTTGACGCTAAACCGACCCACGATTTTTTCCCCATGTTAATTTCCCTTGACGCTAATCCTACCCACGATTTTTCTCCATGTTAAATTTCCCTTGACGCTAAAGTGACCCAAGGGTGTTTTTAATGCTAATTCCCATTGACGCTAATCCTACCCCCTATACTACTAATATTAAATAGTATATTTAATAAATCTAGTATTTTAAAACCCCGTCATGAAAAAGTAAACGATGATAATCTTATTAAATATATATATCGCGTATATTACAACAAAAAACAAGCTAGAGATCAAGAATATGAAATTATTAATGAAGAAGTAAAAAGACTTTATAGAGAGAGACTGAAACAACAAGAACAAAAACAACTCGCCCAGTATCAACTTCCTCCACCACAGCAAGAACCTTCACCTCTGCAGCGATTATACGACTAAGTACTATATTGAGGAAACCAATTGAGGAGTTTAAAGAAGAAAGAGAACGGATGTTGGCAGGGGGATGATGATGATCCTCCGAGCGCTGTAGGAAGTGGTTTTCTGACTACATCGGGAGAAAACAATTTTGTTTGTCCTGATAATATCATTAATGATGTGTCACGGTTAGAAGTTCTCATAGGAGGAAAACGAGCTGGAAATAATTCACCAGAAATAATTAATGAAGCATCTGATATTTGTCGGCGATTATTTCAAGGTGGTATCATGGATATCGGAGTTTACCGAGAACTTATCGATGAACTTGTTGATGATTAGTTGTTAAATAAATGGTAAATTAAAAAAGATGATCATACATAATAATCATTGTAAACCCGTACAGGTCAGAGCGGTCAACTCACGATTACCAATCTATAAAGCTACTTACGGAGATGGACTTGGTGATGTTGTGCGGGGATTATTCACAAGGATGGCTCCAAAAGCAGTACCTGTTCAAAACAATTATCGATGAAAGTTATCGATGTTGTTCGTGATAAAGCTCCTGGAGCAATTGTCAATGTTGCTGGTAAGGCGTTTTTGGCAATCAAAGAAAGACTAGCACGATTATTGCGACGAAAACAACAACCACCAGTGAAACTGGCAAGTACTGAGGTGATGCCCGCAGACGTAAGTAAAATAATAAATCAGGCTGCAAATAAAAAACTAGCGGAATTATCTAAAGAGGCAGAAAGAAATATAACATCAAATTTGATAGCAGATCAAGGACCCAATCAGGCTTCAAATAAAATACTAGCAGAATTATCTGAAGAAGCAGAAAGAAATATAACAGCAAATTTAATAGCAGGAAGCGGTCTTCGTCGACGATGATTTAGATCATCATTTGGAAAAATGGTAATTATAATAAAATGTTCAAGCGTGAAACAGACACAGCATTTGATATGGAGGCACCTGACCTTGAGTATGAATCTGTACGTGATTATCAATTTTATTCCTATGACGCAAGACAACCAAATCACCGGGGGAGAATAGAATTACAGGTTCATGATACAAGTAGATATTTCTTGCCCGCTGAGGCGTTTATTGAAGTAGAAGGTAGACTTGTAACGAATGTTGTAGCTAATACGCCATATGCTGCCAATGCACGAGTTGGTTTTGTCAACAACGGGATTATGGCGTTGTTTGATAGCGCCACATACATGACTGATGGAAAAAATATTGAATCAATTCAGAAGGATGTTGATGTTGCTACAACAATAATTGGTCTAGCGAGATATTCTGATGATTACACAAGATCAGCCGGTCCAACAATGATGTTTGCCAAGGATATTACTAACCACGCTGATTATGTTCAATATACTAAGTTACTGGCACCACGAAATACTGCAGTTCATCCACAACCAGTTGATTTGGAAGACGCAGACAGACCAGGTGCTGATTTTGATATTATAAAAAGTGTTAATGCGACTTACAACGTAGGGTTTGCAACACGCCGAGCAGCGTTGTCAGGAAATGATAGAAATTTTTCATGTGCAATTCCATTATCTCACATCTTTGGATTTTGCAGAAATGTTAGAAAGGTCATCTTTGGAGCTAAGCACACAGTTGTGCTCGTAAGAAAAGGTGATGATAGTGATGCAATCTGGCGAGGTGCTGGTGTTGCTGATGGTAAAGTAAATATATCAAAACTTTCATTGTGGATGCCAGTAATGACTCCATCTATTACTGAAGAACAAAAATTAATTTCTTTTATGGATCAGGGCGGTAAATCATTGCTATCATGGTTAACAGTAACCACAGATGCTATTCAAAGTAATGTTAATGGTTTATTCACATGGCATATAGCATCACAACAAGGTGTTTCTGCACCGCGACATATTTTTATTGCGCTGCGAGATAATGCTCGGACGAATAATCAAGAACGTTCACATATGATATTTGACAACCTTGGAGTTAATGAAGTTTCCTTGCGGATAAATGGACATCAAGAACCAGCTGAAGATATATTATTAAATTTTGATCAAAATCACGTAGCGCGTGCATATCATCGTTTAATGTCATTCATGGGACGTGATCAAAATATAGATACTGGTTTGCAAATATCACAACTAGATTTTACAAATCTATATCCGATTTATTATTTTTCACTGGAACATCTTGATTTATCCAAACAATCTGTCGTTGATATACACTTTCGAGCTCGTGTTACTAACCCTCCTCCTGATATAGCTGGTCCACCTTTTATTCGCGGCACCTACAGAGCAATCGCGGTCATACTCAGCGATAAAGCCATGTTACTTGAAGGTGGTAGTGGTCGAATGAGAGTCGTTGATGCACCAGTGGAAAACCCTTGATCGTGTTATTTAGAAAAATATATTTTATATAAAAATGTCGTATGGTCATGTTAATGTTACTCTGACTCCCGGTCAGGTCAAAAAAGCTTCAATCAAAAACCACTAGCAAATGCGGAACTAAAATATCACTTAAACGAGATCAGATTGGTGGTGGTCCAAACAAATTATCGTTGACAAATAATCATAAAGCCCTAGAATCAAAAACTGGAGTTCAGTTCCATCTTTCTCCGAGTGCCATCAAGGACATGGTAAAAACAGGTGGTATATTTCCACTTCTTGCGGCTATACCAGCGTTAATAGCTGCTGCCGCTCCAGCCGTAGCAAAGGCAGCCGCGTTAGGTGCTGTTGGAACAGCTGCTGGAATGGCTCTAAAGAAAGCAACAGAAAAGGGATACAAAAAAAGGGACGCGGTCTAAGATTACCGGGATCTCGCTGGGGAAGATGTCTGAGGCTTCCACGTTAGATGTTCCAGCATCAAATTTTGATTTACTTGATGCTGATAAAAAATTAAAAATAAAAGCTTTTAGAGGTGTTTTCATGCGAGATCAATTACCAAAACAACCGAATAAACTTGAAACAGGTATTATTAATCTCGACTCGAATTCAGGACCTGGTTCTCATTGGGTATCGTACGCGGTTGATCCACGTGGAATCGTTTATTTTGATTCGTACGGGTTAGCTCCACCTGTTGAATTTATCAGTATGTCGCACCACTTCACGCAAGAACCTCTGGTTGTAAAGTTTGGTATTCAACGCTACCCACACAAACAATGACAGATCCGCCAATATGTGGCCGTGAGGTAATTAATGTACTCGACGCTATATCAAAATCATCCAAACCACCACATAAAGTCGTGCATGATTATACAAGCAACCGATTCGTTGCGTGTAAAGCGTTTTAAACAGATCTTGGATCTTAAAATATAATGGTTGATATTTACAGAAGAAGATCTTCCCCCGTTAAGAGAAAATCCGGCGATGTTGATCTGTCGAAGTATGCGACTAAAGATGAACTTGCTGATATTATGAACCTGGCTGGAGTTGATCCAGATGAGGTTGTTATTTTTCAAGATCGATATGGTAAACTAAAAACGAGCAATACCCACTGGTAGTTATGAGATCGAACAAATCAATGAAGAATTTCAACGTAGAATAAAATCAATAACCGGAAAAGAAGCAAAAATATCAATTAATGTTCATGAACCGAAGCTGTCCTCGAAGGTTGAGATACATTCTCCTGATTATGCCGTTGATATTTATCAATCCACGATAAGATCCGTACTAGGTTGGCCGGATGTTCCCCCGGTGTATGAAGGACCACCAGAACCAAAAAAATCTGATTTTCCGTCAACAAATAGATCTCGTCACGATATTGAAATGAATTCAAATTGGTTAGATTATATAGAATTAAAACCAGAGGTGATAGGTGGAGAACTTTATTATGATCCTATGGCTTCTCTTCGTAATCTTAATAGACGTGTTATTGCTTTGAATATTGATTCTATATTTTCTTCAATAAACTCAGACCATACAATACAGTTAATAGTTTACGTCATAGTTTTCAAGAGTATTTATTTGATTTGACATCTTCGCGCGATAATATCATTAGGTACATAGAAGTTTTAAATTATATAGTTAATTCTTCTGAAGTTATCTATAATAGAATTAGAGATACGGTTCTTAAGTCATCAAGCGATTACAAAAAATCCTTCGCAGCCAAATACAAAATACCCGAAGCTGACATTGTAACGTTTAAGTTCCCTGATTATAATCCAGATATATTAAGAAAATCTGTCAATGATGTCATTGATGAATATTTTCCTAAAATACTCGATGCATGGAGAAAACTAGCACCACATCCAACCGTTTTTAGATATAATAATGATCCACACGGAGGCGGCAGACACGTATCTCCGGGAATCGTTAATATAACCAGCACGATCGTGGTCAATCTGGTTTGTGACGTAGTCGATGGCAGCTTTCAAATAGATCTCGGAAAATCAAATCAGGCTCAACAAGGATATATTTTATATACATTTACACCGCAAGTTTCCCCTGAAAGTTTAATCGTGCAAGAACCAACTAATCCTGTGTATCTGCGATGTCACAATAATATGTTAACACGAATAAATTTTAAGCTCACAGACCACCTTAATCGCTTAATTGACATGCGTGGAGAAGAGCTTGTGATAAATCTCTATGTGAAATCTTAATTAATCCAGCAAATATTATATAATGTACCGCCACGTGAAGGTTTTTATACATGACAAAGAAGTACTTGAAAACGCCATCAGAACAGCATTTTCACAAAACACAGAACAATTTAACGTTAATTTAGTTATTGATGAACACGGAAGCGAGGATTTCTTATTAACACAAGAACAGTTAGATGAACTCCGCCAAAAACATATTATCGAGATCATTTGTAGTAGAGATCAGATTCTAAATTATGCACACTCCTGTATTAAACTCGATCAACTTAAAAAAATATTTTTAAATAAATAAATATAATCACTGATGGGATAAATTACACAAATTAATCAATTTTGTATAATCTGAAATAATTTATTATTATTCTGAAATGAATCAATCTGATGGGGTAATTGGTACTAAAAATGATACAAATTAATCAGTTTTCCCAAAAATACTACAAAAGAATATTTTATTATTATTCTGAAACATTTTATTTTTTATGTAAATTAATTCTGATGTGATATACATGATGAGGGAAATTATATTACTACTCAGGGTTGCTTTGGTCGTTACCCACTGACATAATTTTTCTTAAGTATCTTATGCGGGTACTGATTGTTTTTTTTCGTTTCGTACTCGTTGGATTATCCCGTTCTGACCTTTTCTATTGCGACAGAAAGAGGAATAAATTCATTTACTTGATCATCGCTCACCATAGCCAGTGACTGAAACATAGCTGCCTGAATCCGCTTTATGGACTTATATTGAGATGATAGAACATACTTATTTTCATTTTTAATTTCTTCTAACGTTTCAAAATCAGATATTATTTTTTCAGGGTTTAGTTCATCAGATATATTAATTCCGTTTTCTTCTAGTTTTTTAATAGCAGAAATAATGTCTTTGATATTTTCATGGTTCATTATATAATATATAAATCTTTAAAATAAAAAAAATTATCCCTATAGAACCCCTATCGAGTGGTTAGCGAGTTCGTCGGGATGTTTCAAGGACGGCACAACATATACAATGAGAGTCTTAGCGAGCTCATATTATGAATGAAGGGACGGCACAATCATATATTATGAAATGAACTTCTATTCGAATTTTTTAGCAAGTTCATTAAGTATGAAAAGAAATATATACAATGAATGAATGAGATCAAATAATTGAATGAATGAAATGAATGAATGAAGGATGGCACAAACATATACGCTCAGCAAAACCCCACTCACAATAATCAAGCCCGTGGGTGATACGAAAATATGTATCAACCTCCAGTCGATATGTGGGTGAGTTTTGCTGAGCGGGGGGATTTGGCGGAGCCCCCAATTATTATAAAAATCGCAGTTATGTGCACACCCACCGACCAGTTGTCAGCCATGGGGATTCGATACTGGACCGCAGCCAAATACGATACCGATTGAGCTATCAAATCTTGTTACAAACATATGCTTCGAAAGTTAATATATAGCTAATAATCATTGAAAAGGAACTAATTTCAAATATTTTTGCTGAAAATACAATTCTGAATTCAAGAAATACGTTTATACAATATATTCTCACCAAACATTAGATTTATAAAGCTGGATTAAGGAATTTCCTATTTACTATACCACGCCATCTATGATAGAACATCCGGTCCAGATCATCTAACTGCTAGATTTTTTCATCCTTCCTATAACTATTACGAGATTTTTCATCCTTCCTATGACTATTACGAGATTTTCCATCCTCTCTAATGTGTGTGCTGTCTATGTGTAGTGCGCTGTTCTAAATATTTCACGAATAGAACAGAAAATACACGAACTGCATATTTTTGAAAGTTAGAAACCGTAGATAATTATGACCATATACCGAGGATCATAAAATTACCTCCCTTTCATGAGTAAAAAAAAAATAAGTAATGTATGGGGGAAATAATGTGACATAAATTAAAAAATTGATTCGAGGTGGTGATGATAGTTAACAATACTGAAAGGTGATTTTCTGCTTATATTTTTTTGAGAAAGCGGTTTTATATATATTTTCTGCTACTTTTTGTACTGAAGACGGATTAATATCAAAGTATTTCGCAGCAGAACATATCGAACGAGATATAATTTCTTCGCCAGTTTCTGTGTTTGTAGAATTTACCGCCCTTCTAGAAACTGTCTTACATCTTCCAGTATTACCACGTGCACAGTTTTCGCTATATGTAACAACCCTCAGATTGGATAAATTATTGTTTTGAGGATCCCCGTCAGTATGATCGATTACAAGACCGTATTTGATCACTCCAAAGAAACATTCGTAGATGAAACGATGACAATGATAATGTTTTCTCTTCCCGACAGTAAACATTAGATAACCAGCATTAATAATATACCAACCGGTTTTTCTAACTTACAGTGTCTAATGACACCATTAATATTCTATTCATAGTTTGTTATGACAGGATGTGGGACAAATATATTTTGCTCCATATATGCAATAATATTATTTGTTTAAATCATTGTTTGTCTGAAATCTTGATATATAATCCTCCACGGATTTTATAGCGTTTTCACCATTATTATTTTTTGTCATAATATCTTTTAAGTTCTCTGAACCGTTTTCCACCGCACTTTCCACATAATTCTGTTTTTCCTCGCACCCGAACACCACATCGCAGACACGGTATTGGTCCTAGACTTCCTCGCCGTATGCCTTGTAAGTGCATCCAGCAAAATTCACCTCTACAGGATTTGTTGCATCGATTTACTGAACCGATCATGAGCCATCTGCATTGAGACATTGTATATATAATATTCTTTATTCAAATATTTGTTTTAATTATATGAATGAGTTTGAGAGATTATTCCAAACTAGGCCTTCTAAATATAAATTCAACCTCGACAGATTATCTCCAGACTTACCAGTACAAGATTTGGTTGATCCGAAAAATAAAAGTTTGATCAATAAAATTCACGACGCCAAGAAAGAATTTTACACGGATGGTGCATCTCATACATGGTCAACGTTCAAGATTATTCGCAACACTGACAAAGTCAGTGTCGACGCTGTCAAGGACGCTACAATGAATGACAAACGAGCGGCAACTATCATCAACTACATCGCTGAGTACGAGGGTAATCAAAAATATTTCTTTAGAGTAAAATTTATTGTACTAACAGAAACAGGTAGTTGGATTATCCGTGACAAATATGATCCTGTCCTTGGTAATAATAAAATCGCCATATTAAGTAAAAATTCCAGACCGGGTCTGTTGACGGGTATTGACAAACCGTATTATGAGCGAGCGTATCCTGTAACAGCGGTTATTTATGGAATCTATGAGATAAATAAAAAACCCGACGTTGATAAACTGACACCCATGAAATTTTCAAGGTTAAATTGTGTAGCCGAACGAGTAATAGAACACTTTACAAACGCGATGCGTGGAAATGGATTAACTAATTTAAGACGTGAAAAAATAAACTCGTGGGCTGATTCAGTTAAGGATACCGGTGCTACAATAAAAGATGTTGCTGAGTTAGGAAAAATATTAAAATTTCCAATAACCGTAGCGACAATAACGGGAGAAGTACTGTACGAATCGAAATATAAATCGAAAGGAGCTTCAATAAATAATATTGATCATAACGCGCACGCATGGACCAGCCCAGTAATAATATTTCCACGTGATCGAACTATTAGATTTTACCCCTTCAGATATGAATATACTTGATTTTATCAACGAAATAAGTAAAAACGAACCTGTATCAGTATGGTTATTTAAAAGTAATGAGCAAGGTGGATTTGATCAGTTTGTTAGACCAAACGGTGAAATATATCGAACAGAATATCTCCACGACGAGATGAAAAATCTCGCGGAGAAGTTTTCCAAGTACAAGCACGCGGAAAATACTGACAAATTACTCACTAATTGCTTTACTGTTCCATCTGTTGCGGCTCATTTCGCTAGAGAAAGAAATTCATGGAAACCAACACGATTTGATTTACTTGAAGATGTACGCGCAAGTTGCGTCGAATACGGACACGGTGGATTATGGAATACCAAATATAATTACAATGATGTTTTTTCGGTTGATATGGTTGCATGTTATCCGGGAAGTTTTCTAGGATACAGAGATTGTTCTGTGTACTTTAAAAGATTTGGTCACCCTACAAACGAGATGACGCGAGTGGCAATTAATGGACCATTACCTGATTTTGATCTGACTGGATTCGCTTGTATTGAATCATTCGAGTTTAACGAAAAATCTTCACCAAATTTGTTATGTTTGGTTTGGCAGACATTTTTGTGAAAAACGTTGGGCACCTATAGTTTTATTACGATATATGCTAGATTGTGCGGCACTGGCATCGTTGGTTGTCAGTGAGGCAATTATATCATATCACGCGCAGACCGAAGTTTGGTTGCCCATGTCAGATTCTATCAGTATTGATGAAGTTATTAGCGAGTTTAAGGAAAAATGTCCTGGTGTTTCCGAAGATGATATTATCAAAGAAGCTCCTAAAATTCTCCAGATTAAACTCAAAACCGCAAAAGATCTCTGTAGAAAAATTATTGGTAAATTTACTCAAGGTGGTGCATATGATCATAAAAGACATCACGCACGATTAATTCTAGATGATGCCGAGTACGATTTTATAATCGCTGATACAACAACGAAAGATATATTTGTAAATCGAGAAAGTGTTTATTTATCCGACGGAACAAAATTGGGTACGATCGTTAGTTACATAAATGATATCTCCCCACAGTATACTCATCTAAGATCTTCCATGTTGGCTTATGTTTCTATAAGTTTATTATCGATGATTAATAGATTTCCTGAGACCGCAGTCAGAGTAGCAACAGATTCGTTTTATATTTCGAGTAAATATTTAGAGTCTGTTATGAAATTTACAAGTAATGATGAACGATGGAGTTCATGGAGAATAAAAAAGGAAATATTACACAATTATACAGAATCAGCAGATGTTCCAATGAGAGATTTTTATCGTATGGGTAATAAAATATCAGAAATGTCGAAAGCGCCATCATTGAGTGATCCAATAACTAGAAATAAGACAGTATATCTCAATGGACCTGGTGGATGCGGCAAAACGACTCGAGCAATTGATGTTTTTAGAAATTCAGATATGATAGTGCTGACACCCACACATAGACTTGCACGGGAGATGAAACAACGGCAAGTACAATCGTGCACGTATCATAGTTTCTTTCGGTGGCGCAGGGATACATGGGCTCCTGAACGAATGGGAGAAAAATATATACCTAAAATAATTATTTGGGACGAGATATGCACGGTGTCATTGGATACATTAAAAATGTTTCTTGATTAGTTGTTGACGAAAAATACCGCTGTGGTGGTGTGTGGCGATCATGGTCAACTGCCGCCTTTTGTTGGACCATCTCCACATGATTGGTTAAAAAATTTCGTTGATTATTACGAAGAAATAGATGATGATCATAGAGCTCTCGATGAAAATTTAAAGGAATTTAAAAAATTAATCAGATTACAATCAAACAAACTTCAGTGTGAAATAATACGAGGTGTAATCTCAGAGACCTCAATGAGTGATTTTTTAAATTTATGGAGACCCAACGATTTGATAGTAGCAAGCAGAAAAATAATCAGAGACGATTTACAACAACAGTTATTTCAGCTGCATAAAGAAAAATATTCAGAATTGCTTGTTCCGTTATGTTATAGACCATCAGATACACGAAAACAGAATATTAATGTTGATATTCCATGACAGACTGAGAAGCAAAATCTCGTATTAAATGATATTGTCGCTGTTGATATCAGTGTGGTCGAAGATGCATTACGCGCTGACAAATCTCCATGGGTGTTGGGATACGCTATGACGATCCACTCATCTCAGGGATTAACTATTTCTGACACACGAGTCTGGATTGTAGACGATCACATCGAGTGGTCAAATTTAGTCTATTTAGCGGTATCGAGGGTCAGAAAAATATCTCAATTACGTAGAATTATAATTCCTGAAATCGTTAATAAATTTAACGTCATTGTCAATGATATAATAAGAAAAAAATTAATCGGATACAAACAATCTGATAGAAAAAATAAACGCGACTTTGATCTTGATGTTGAATTTATTATTGAGTTAAAACAGCAGCAGAATAATAATTGCGCAAGTTGCAATTGTATAATGCTGTGGAGGTATTCGAGTAATGATTCAAGACAATTTGCCGTAGAAAGAAAAGATAATAGTCGCGGTCATACACGAGAAAATACCATGTTGACCTGTCTTGAGTGTAATCGACGTAGAGGCGCCAGCGCCTTGGGTGCTAGTTAAGTGATCGCGGTGGTAGTTGTGTATATTCGGGGATTATTTGTAGTTGTTCACGCGTAAATCCACGTTGAGGAGCAGCCGAATCTAATCTGTAGATTGCAGGTCTACCTGAGGATCTTGTCACGGTGGATATTTTGTGTGTGGTAACACTCCAAATAGGATCAGTCGCTCTCGCGCTACCACCTTCAAGTTCACCCGGTTCATATAAATATCTAACTGTAACATCACCCAATATTTTTTGTTTTTCAATATCTTTTCGTTGTGTTGGTATATTTTTTTTGTGACCGCGCTAATGGGTTTCATGTTGGTTGTTCGTGTAATCTCATTATTTAATGCAGCTATCACGCTTGGTAATCTTGCAACCCATTCGCGAGATCTCGTATCCTGAATAAATTCCCTCGCGTATTGATATCCAAATAACTGCTCAGCAAGTGTTCGATTAAATCGCTCAACAATTGCCTGATCACGGTGAATTGCAGTATGACCTCGTCGTATTTTGGTATTATGTCGTTTCATCAACTATGATACTGGACCAAGAAATTCCTTGCCAGGATCAACCTGTAGTAGCTGTGGCCATCGCAGACCACCTCGTTGATAAATTCGTTCAAACGCATCGGCTACTTCAGATGCTGTTTTCGTTGATAGCGGCTCTGCCTCTTTATATCTACTTGCAACATCAATAACGGTCAACGCGTATTTGTATGTTTTTCTACAGTACATGTGGTAAAAATAAAATATCAGCTTGATGAACTTCATTAGGAACACTAACATCGAAATACGCGTACTGAATTCGTTTCGGTGGTGGCAGATAAATTTGCCATATTGCCTCTTTGGATAACCACGCTTTAGCAGTAGAATGTTTAACCGCTGCTGCATCAGCAAGTTGAGCAAATTGCTGCTTTACCTTTCCAGTATCCTCTTGGTGAATAATAAACTGATTCCATTATATATTACCAGACCCAAACGCTAATTTACCTTTCATCGCGGATCTTACTAACCAATTAGCTAATGATTCTCTGATATTTTTATTTTTTATAGAATTTAACGCGTGAATTAATTTCACATCTGCAATATGCCTGTCTTGTAGATTTTTACTCTTATACGCAACATCATGAACATGCCAAGCTCGATTAATAGCGTTTACTGGTACCTCGCCTGGTTTTTGTTGATCTTGATTATCAAGTCTGATATCGAGTCGAGTACCAGGACCGCAATAATTATATCCTGGTAGATGTTTTTCTTCTGAGTATTTAGCCTATGGAGTACCTGGAAACTTTGACATCAAATTAGCAATATCACCACCGCGCTTATTAGGTAAAAATGAAAATTTCTTTCTACCGCACGCAGAACATTTTCCACCATACGCTATTTTTTTATTTTTTGTTATAACTGTAGCTAAATCAGTAGTTGGAGTTTTAACTTTACAGCGTAAACAACATAAATTCATGTTATAATATATATGGATATAATTGATTTCTCAGCAACTCGGCAGCGAGAGCCAGTTAAACACCATCCTGCGCTACCGAATTCCATCAGAATGATTATCATAGGACCACCTGGATCGGGTAAGACGCATTTATTACTTAATCTGATAATGAGATGGTTGAAATGGGATAAGTTGTATTTGGTAGCACCATCCGCTGATGATCAACGATGTTTTGAAGTATTAAAAGATTTTAATGAAAATGCAAGATTACTGGACGAAGATAATGATGTTGTAGAGTTTATAACAGATATTGATGAAGCACCGTCCGTTGATGTTTTAGACGGATTTATTAATAAATTTAGTTGTGTATGATGATGTGATGCTAGATAAACAATCAAATCCAGCCAGAATATTTTCTCGCGGCAGACATAAAAATACAGATGTGATCTATGTTACTCAGCGGTATACACAAATACCAAAAGTGATCAGGGACAATTGTAATATTTTGGTTGTGTTTAATGGCGTAGACACACACACGCTGCGAAATATTCATCAATTCTGGTGCAGCGGTGACATGGATTATAATAAATTCAGAAATTTCTTCTCACGAGCGCAAGCTACTCCGCATGGATTTATAACAATAAATTTGCATGATCCTAGAACAAGATATCGTGTAGGTCTTGATAAAATATTTGGATAGTAGGGGTGATGATAAAATTAAATTGAATTAAACAGATATCATTAATATAATGAACAATTGTACGTGGCTGCGTCAAGGAACAACAGATAAATGCAACAAAAGGTGTCGTGGAGAATATTGTAAAAAACATAATTATCTTATGAAGAAAAACCCTCATGCTGGTCCACGAAGTTGTGTTGGATGCAACAACGGAGTTAGAGGATTATATCAGATTTGCAAAAATTGCGGTGAAGATCGATACAGAAGTTTAATGATATATTACAGAAAAAGAAAGAACATAAATCCAAAAATAAAAAAACCACCATCAGAACTTGAATATTACTTGAAACATAGAACACATTCCCAGGATTCAGATGAAGATTCCCAGGATTATTCAGAATAACATAGCAGCAGAGAGGGCCCTGTCTACAATTCTGTTTGGGACAAACAATAATCGTAGACGTGGTATTGACCTCTATGAAGGGTCACTATTTTTTTTTGTCTAAAAACAAGGGTGACCATTCCCCTAAGTGGTCTGTTCACCCTCTCTGCTGCTGAGTAGCAACGACAATAACATCAACAAGGAAAAGTGTCAGATGTAGTTCATTGACTAGTTGCAGTTTCTTTATTCTAGCCTGGACAAATTTGCCAACAACTTTGCGACAGGAAGCAATTATAGTTTTACTTGTTGATACGGTGTTCTTTACCCCGGTGGCGATGGAACTTTGCCAGTTCCACCGAATATCCACAGCATGAGCATCACATCGAATAGTCGTCGCTAAGAAAAGTTCTCGATTGGCACAAATATATTAAAAAGATTTCCGCTGGTAAAAGAATTCTGGGTGCTTAACCTAACGACACGAGTTACCATATCGAGCTAGAAATTGTCAGGATCATCTAGTCTATTGAGATTTATCAAATCTGTGACGCAATCACTTTAAGTTACAGTTCAGAGTTAACCGCGGAAAGCCGAACTTCTCATCGGTACATATTTTGCCCGAATTCGCCCTAGGCGATCTGATATCGCTTACTCCCATAACACCCTTGTATCTTCCATGACACACCTTAATTTCGCCAATTTTGACCAGGACGGTCACGCTTTGGACCTGCACTGGGAGACCTTGACGATTCAACTGTATATTAGAGATCAACCTGATATTTAACATAATGACAGCCGTACGTAAACTAGTGAAACCCGTGCATGTTGTCCATGCAATAAAACCCGCTTACGCAAAATATTTACTGGGATTATTCACGAGAATCCCACTTGTTTTTGAGTGTCTGGCCTTAAACGTAGCACTGATCACTAAACAAGTTGCAATCTAAGTCGTTGGTGGCATCAAAAGTACTGCCGTGCATCGGTTGAAAAATCTATATCACAGGCGTTTCAATCGATACAAGATCGACTACGACGATTAACGACTTGAGAACAAAAGTTGGTTACACTTCCAGCCATGGCCAAAATGCTTGCGCCGGTCAATAAAATCGTCAGTAAGGTTGCTCAACGAAAGCTGGAACACCGACTCGATGATAGCAAATCTGGTAATGGGGTGACGATTACGTAAAATGTATTGGACGAAAACACTAATGTCTAAACGTTGACTCATGTAATCACTGCGGGACAAAGACGTGTCTCCGTTGTGAGATGGGGCCCTGAGTTGTCGAGAAGTCTAAAGCGCTCTACCATCTCATCTCTGTGTGCGTGGGTTCGAGTCTCGGGTTCAGCCAATGTGGGTATGTGAGAAAATCGTCAGTAAGGTTGCTCAACGAAAGCTGGAGCACCGACTCGATGGAAACGAAGGAAAATATAAGGTCAATAATGTCAAACCTAAGCCTCTAACTTACCGAGATTTTCTCTAATTGGGTTAGTTTTTTTGTTACTTCATTTTTTGTGTTTTGTTTTTTAAATTTGTGTTTACGAATCGTGACACTCATTTGTGGTCGCACCCTCTCTGCTGCTGTAATGTGTAGGTTATTAAATCAGTATCTCAACAAAATATTTTTTCAAGACCTATACGATATTGCAATCGAGGGTCATGTAAATTTATTGTTATAAATCCGTGTGGAAATAAATTTCTAAATCTAATCATGTCCATATCTCCTGAATACCAAGTCTGATGAATATTTCGCAGAGTATGTGTATCGACTCCATTTAACACAACTGAAATATTACAATTATCTCTGATCACATAAGGTGTTTGTGTATATCGCTGAATAACATAAATTACGTCTGTGTTTTTATGCATGCCTCGAGAATATATTCTAGCGGGATTTAATTGTTTGTCCAGTATTACCACGAGATTATCAATAAATCCATCGAGGTCACCTACAGATGGGGCTTCATCAATATCGGTGATAAAATCAATAATATCATTACCATCTTCGTCCAACAATTTTGCATTTTCATTAAAATCTTTAAGCACTTCGAAGTATCGCTGATCATCTACAGATGGTGCAATTAAATATATTTATCCCATTTGAGCCGTCTCATTATCAGATTAAGTAATAAGGGTGTCTTACCAGACCCAGATGGACCTTTGATAATTGCTCCGATAGAATTTGGTAGCGCTGGATGATGTTTAAATGGCTCTTGCGTTCGTGTCGCTGAGAAATCAGTGACATCTATGTTATACAAATATAATAAATAATATGGATTTATACTGTGTTCGATGCAGAACTTCCACATCCATAAGTGGATTAACAACAATAATAACTAAAAATAAAATGGTAGCACTTACAGGTAAATGTGTAAAATGTGGCACAAATGAATATAAATTTATCTCCATTGACAAAGCAAGGAAATTGGTGGTGATATCGCTACTTCATTAGGCAAATTACCAGGAACTCTATGGGCTAAATATCCAGGAGAAAAATATCTTCCAGGATATAAGTATTGTGGTCCTGGAACCCGATTTGATATCCGACTTCACGAGCGAGATCAACCAAGACATGGAGAGTCTTCTATAAACGAAATTAATAAAGCATGTCACGTTCATGATGTAGCTATAAAATGAATGTTCTGAAACAACGACATATTGCAGATGTGAAGTTGATTCACTCGTTAAATTCCATAAAAAATAAATCTTTCAGAGAATCATTAGCTAGTTAGATGGTAAGATCTGCGATGAAAGGCAAACTAGTATTAGGGGCCGGTAAATTAACCAACTGATCATTATTATTATTATAATGGAATCGACTTATTATAGCCGAAGAGGACAGTGGAGGGTAGAGCAGCAATAAGTAAACATGCTGATGCAGAAAATGTTATACATTCTGTTGCTGCAAATTGGTTAGGACGACAGGCAATATGGCAAATTTAACTACCACCACCTAAAAAAATTCCGCATGCAAATTTTGATGTCAGCACTCTTAACGAAGTTCATCAAGCAGATATTTTATTTTAACCACAGGATACTATTAAAATTGGCAGACGTCAATCACGTACATACAAATACGCGTTGATTTTCGTTGACGTTGAAAGTAGATATAAATAAGCAGAGCCCTTATCAACTTAAAAAATAGCTGAAGTTGTATATGCTTTTGAACCAATTCATCAACAAGGACCTTTGCAATGGCTACAGTTACTACATGTTGATCATGGCAAGGAAGTTTTTGGTGCAGTATCATCTCTGATGAAAAAGCATAATGTCAAAATTAGACGAGGACATACCGCAATTCATCAGGCAATAGCTGAACGATTTAATCGAACACTTGCTGAGCAGTTATGTGAAAATCAATATGCGAAGGAAATAATTCAGAAAAATATGAGATCTCGCAAATGGGTTGCAAGATTACCAAGTGTGGTGGCTGCATTAAATAATGAAATTACCATTGTAATTTCTATGAAACCCGTTAATGCGATTACCAAAATAAACATATACCAATAAAACGAAATGATTTTTCAAAACAACCAGTATTAGGTAATGTTACTGTAAGATATTTATATGAACCTAGTGAACTTGAGGCTGGTTAATAAAAAGAGAGACTGATCCTATTTGGAGTGTGACGACACATACAATTTCCAGAATGGTAAGATCCACATGTAGACCTGCAATCTACAGATTAGATTCAACTGCTCATCAACGCGGATTTGTACGTGAACAGTTACAAGTAGTTCCTGAAGACACACAATTACCACCGCATTCACTTTTGTAAATTAGCACCCCTGCGTCGATTACATTCAAGACAGTCATCATCATATTTTCGCGTGTATGACCAAAACTGCTTTTAATTATGTCTACGGTATATTGTCTTGGATTATTATTTGAATATTGCCACAACATTACTGTGTTACAGCTCGCACAATGATTATTCTGTCGTTGATTCAATGTCATGATAAAATCAGCATCGAGATCAAAATCGCTTTTATTTTTTTGTCACACTGTTTGTAACTAACTAATGTTTTTCGTACTACATCATCGTTAGTTTCCTGAATTTGATTATTATTTTCTTTGAAGTCTATGATAATACTCCACAGCTGAGATATTCTTCTAACACAAGATACTGCAAGATAAACTAAGTTTGACCATTCGTTACGATCATAGGCGATCCAAACATTTGTACCAGAGATGGTTAATCGTTGTGATGAATGAATTGCCATTGCGTATCCTAGCGTCCATGGAGTTTTGTCCATAGTTAACACTCTCTCAACAACACTAACAGGAACTAAAACAATATCATTTAATCAAGATTTTGTTTTTCTGACGATCCTGGTATATCAACTTCAGTATTTTTCCGTCAGGTATCTTCTGGTCGATAACACAATGATACGGGTAGATTTGAAATTTTTTCTTTATATAACAAATATAATTGTTGTTGAAGTGCATCAAGAACTATCCTTCTACTAGCAACTATCAAATCAGCTGGTCTTCATAAATTCCAAAAATTGTTAATAGGAGTTTTTGAAACTCTCTTCATTTTGGATCAAGTGCTCTATGATCATCAGTTATTTCGTCATAATAATCAAAATAATTCCTCAGCCATTTATGTGGAGACAATCCATCAAAAGGTGTTGGCTGACCATGATCGCCAAACATTATTACAACAGTGTGTTTTGTCAATAACCAATCAAGAAATATTTTTAACGTTAATAATGAGACAGTAGACAACTCATCCCAAACGTCAATCTTTGGAATATATTTTTCGCCCATACGTTCATGAGTCCATTTATCTCCCTTCCTTCGAAAAATACTATGATAAGTGCATGATTTAATATTTTTAATATTTTTTCTTTCATTTCTCCTGCGAGTCTGTGTGTAGGTGTTAATACAACTATATCAAAATTCCAAAAAAATTCAATAACACGAGTTGTTTTACCACAACTCTTCAGGCCCATTGAGATAAATTGTTTTATGTCTAGCTACAGGATCATATACAGATGGTGCAGATGATAATTTTGATAGATGATATTTCTGGTAATAAATATCCTTAATTTAATTTTAGTCGGATTCAGAATAATTAAGTATATTTTCTTGTTTGATTCTCCATTTACCACATGATGCATAAGTACCGATATATAGATGTTCTTGCAATTCTGTATTTTCGTATTGATATAAAATTAATCCATAGCGACTCTGACAGCAAACTCAGAAACTCTATTTATCATCGATAATAGATTTTTGGAAACGTACGCGAGCATTGTTGATCTTAAATGAGTAAATTGCAGTGACTCACCATCAATATAACTCACAATTTTACATAATTTAGTTCCGTCTGATAAATAAACATCACTTCGACTAATAAATGTATTTCTATTAGTTGTATCAGCAAATATAAAATCGAGTTCAGCTTCATATAATTAATATTGTACAATGTCGTTTATGATCCTCCTTGGGTGAATTTACTGATTATTTTTCTGTCAAGATGTTTTGCTATTTTATTCTCAAAATCAGTTATACCAGGATTTTCATCATCAGAATATTTCTTTTGTTGTGGTAACCAAACTTCGATCTCAGCCAACTTAAATGACTCGATACAAGCGAATCCAGTCAAATCAAAATTTGGTGATGGTCCATTTATCGATACTGTGGCCATCTCGTGTGCTGGATGTCCAAATGGATCAAAATATTTAGAACACTTTCCCATTCCAAGTGTCACAGAATAAGGCAAGAAATAACTTAGTTTCGCCTTAGAACGATATAATCATATTAATCGTACATGCGTACAACGTTACCTAGGGTGAATAATTGTTTTTCTAGGTAAGAAAATGAACTAGCATGTACCTCGCTGTAGATAAAATTAAGGCGAGATTCACTAAATGCACGGTAAGCACGGGTATGTAACCCTGATTAATACTCACTCTCCTGTGGATTTAAGGCAGGTTCCGTTTCTAACTGACACACTGGTCTATGGATCTTGTCAAGGAGTGAACGTTCTCCGTTTGTGTTCTCCAGCCATAAGGCTGTTTAGGGCTGTACGAAGCTGTTTAGGGTTGACTGAAGCTGTTTATGGCTGACTGAATCTGTGTATGGCTGTCTGAAGCTGTTTAGGTCTGTCCAGAGCTGTCTGATTCTGTTTAGGGCTGTCTAAAGCTGTTTAGAGCGGTCTGAAGCTGTCTGTACGTATGTCTCAACGTATCTCTGTGCGCATGGTGGATCCATGACTGGAGGGTGTAGCCAATACAAGTCGGCCAACTCAGTCTAGGAGAACTGTGTGCTGTCGGTGCGTATGTGTGTGTAACCGTCAAGGCCAAAACGAAACCACTCGTTTGTAAACTTGTGCGCATGGTGGATCCATGAAGGGTGTGAACGGCCAATACAAGTGAGGGTCAACCCAAGAATTCGGGAGAGCTGTGGTTTGTCAGTGGACACATTTTGCAAGTTTTACAAATATATATAAATCATACGGCTGTATAAATGACTGAGTCATGTTTGTTTTAATTGGTTGTTTCAATTGAGTACAATTGAGTCATTTTGTTTACATAAGATTATTTGAATCTTTTTTTTTTTGAATACATGAGATTATGTGAATCTCACTTACATTCCAGGAGATTATTTGGAATCTCGCTTTCATTTCAATCATTTTGTTTTCCTACTTGTGAATGTTTGGATAGTGTATTTGAATGAGACGTATGTTTGGAACGTGAAAGAATGACTGTATTAGCAGCAGGGAAGTTGTACAGACCAGACGTTCCAGACCAAATAAAGCTTCCTACGAGAACTTTCTCCGTAGAAGCCTCAGATTTCAAAAATAAGCCTTCCTGCGAGAATTAATTTGCGTAAATTCGTTCCCGATTGCAATTTTTTGTGTGCAAAATCGATGATTTTGGACAGCAATTTTAGGGGGGGGGGGTAGGAGAAATTTATTCCATCGATGAAGTTTGCGAAGATTTGGCTGTCGATCCTAATTTTACCTCGCATTAAAACAATATAGTTGAAAATAATATGAGTCGGAAAGCTAGTAGAGTTGGAGAGCCTCATTCTGCCAGATTAACGCGAGAGCAATTAGCGGCAGTAAGGAAACTTATCCCAACAAAACAATTATTTAAGAAAAAAGTTCGTGATTACGAAGATTCTCAGTATGGAATTACCGAGATATCGTCAAAGTTGTTGAGTCCAGTCACTGGAGCGATCGAACAGGTAGCATACGGCGATGAAAAGAAAGATAAGGAACTTAGGAAGAAGGGGCTTATTCCTATGACGAGAGACATCGAGCAACACACTCGATTATTGCCGGAACGAATAGTACAAACACAAACACGAGCACAAGCACGAGCACGAGCACAAGCACAAGCACAAGCACAACGAGAACAAGAACAAGCACAAGCACAAGCACGAGCGCAACGAGAACAAGAACAAGCACAAGCACAAGCACGAGCGCAACGAGAACAAGAACAACTAGAACAAGCACAACGAGAACAAGAACAAGAACAAGCACAAGCGCAACGAGAAGATAGGAAGGAGCGGTATTTGGAGGAATTAAGGGAAGAACAACAAGCGAAACAAGCGCAAGAAGAACGAATAAAAGAGGAAGAAGAAGAACAACTAAAAGAGGAGGAGGAAGAAGAACAACTAAAAGAGGAAGATGAAAAACAACTAAAAAAAGAAGAAAAGGAAACGAGGAAAACCGATCCTATCGCGAATATAAAGGATAAATTTAAGGATGCTGGCTTTTTAACCATAAAAATGGAATTAGACAAAATTGATTTTATTGATACTGAAGATCTCGCATATTTTGCAAAACGCAACTTCGATGATAGAAATAAATATTTGACTAGCGAAGGACAAAAATTTTATAATTCACGAGAAAAATGGTTTAAAGCAATATATCGAATAAAATATAATGCGTCCCAGGCCAGGGGGGGACAATTTTATCAATTTGAAGATTATGCAAACGCGCCGATTACGGGAAAAGGGGAGGAAGCTTCTAGAATTTATGGAAGAACCACCGAGGATGATTTTACACAACATGGACTTAAAAAATTAGGTGAAAGTAACCTGGTTGAAATTGCCAAGTACGGTTATAATGAAAAAGGCAAATATTTACGTCCGGGATCTTTTGAAAAATATTCCGCCGAGGAATGGGTTCCCGTTGTGTATTTTGCTGTGAAGGGGGGTAAGGTCGATCCTTATCTTCCAAGTTACCAGAGATTCAAAAAGGCTGTGAGAGAATTACCCGAGAAAAAAGAAAAATTAGAGGAAGCGTTATCGCCATCGTCATTTTCAAAACCAAAGACAGGAAGCGGATATACCATTTGCCCTGACAGTGTTGTCAACGACGTGTCTCGCCTCGAAGTTTTAATCGGAGGAAAACGAGCCGGAAATAACTCTCGTGAAATAATCAACGAAGCCTCAGATATTTGTCAGCGATTATTCCGCGGCGGTGTCATCGACTCTCACATTTACAAGGAACTTGTCGATGAACTCATCGATTAAAACAACACAATTGAAATAACATGATTGTTCACAAACATCAGCGCAGACCCAAACAGGTCCGCGTAGTAAACTCTCGATTGCCCGTATACAGATATATCCACGGTAATGGATTCGGCGATATTATTGGAAGTCTTTTTACGCGAATAATACCTAAAATCGGACCCATGATCAAACAGCTCGGGTTAAAAGCAATAGGAAAGATCGGCGAGACTGCCGTTTCTGGTATCGGTAATTTGGCCAGTAAAGGCTTCAATACTGTCAAAAGTAAAATATTAAATTTAGTGCGCAAAAAACAACCCGTCAAATTACCCATCACCAGAGAAATGCCACCCGAAATCAGCAAAGTCATAAATGACGCAGCAAATAAAAAAATAAACGATCTAGCGCAGGAAGTTGCTAAGACAAATTTAGCGCAGGAAGTTGCTAAGATAAATCTCGCAAATGAAGTTGCTAACACAAATCTAGCAAAGGAAGTTGCTAAGACAAATCTAGCAAAGGAAATTGCAAATACAAGCTTCATTTCAGGCAGCGGTCTTCGTTTTAGATGATATTCTTAATAATAAATGTTCGCACAAGTGTCAAATGAAGTGTTTGACATGGACGAGCCTGTAGGCAGGGATACATCCGTGCGGGATTTCCAGTATTTCTCGTACGATGCAGTTGACCCAAATACAAATAATCGCTTGGAAATTCAAGTCCACGATACAACAAGATATTTTCTTCCATCTGAGGCATATATCGAGGTTGTTGGGAGAATTATTAGGACAAACGATACCAACTTTGGCGATAATTTCAAAGTCGGATTTGTCAATAACGGTATTATGGCATTATTCAAGAGCGCCACTTACATGATCGATGGAAGAGAGATCGAATCAATTACAGATAACGTTGATATAGCAACGACGATTATAGGCCTAGCCAGATACTCGGATGATTTTACCAGGTCGGCCGGTCCTAGTATGATGTTCGCCAAGGATAATTCCAATCACGCTGATGGTTACCCGTATGCAAAAAGACGACCTGTTAATCGCGCTGATCCTCCTGTTGTTGTTGATGCCTTTGAGGATATAATAGTTGGCAACAATAACAATTACAACCTTGGATTTGCCACGCGAAATAGTATGTTAATTGGGGGTGAACGAAGATTTTCCTGTGCAATTCCGCTATCTCATATTTTTGGATTTTGCAGGCATTTCCGAAAAGTTATTTACGGAGCAAAACACACGATAACTTTCGTTCGAGACGCTGCTGGCAGTGACAAAGCTATCTGGAGAGAAGTGAGCGCGGATGCCGCTAATGTCGGTAAAGTTGTCCTAAACAAATTTACCTTGTGGATGCCAGCGATAGTTCCATCGATGCTCGAGGAAGAAAAATTATTATCATTCATGAATCAAGGCGGAAAATCTGTCATGTCCTGGTTGACAACGATGACCGACTCCTGCGATGTTAATATCAACGGAATATTTACCTGGCGAATTGCGTCACAACAAGGCGTTTCGGCACCTAGGCACATCTTCGTTGCTCTCCAAAATGCAAATAGATACGATCAAGAACACAGTCATATGATATTCGATCAATTCGCGGCAACAAACGTTTCATTGAGAATAAACGGCCAGCAAGAACCATCAGAGGAAATAGCCATCGATTTTGCCAACTATTCGACTGCCCGCGCATATCATCGCTTGCTAAGTTTCATGGGCCGCGATCAAAATATCGATACCGGATTGCAAATATCACAGTTGGATTTTAATACTCGCTATCCTATCTATTACTTTTCCCTGGAGCATCTCGATTTGGTAAAACAATCCGTTGTCGATATCCATTTCAAAGCCAGAATTAACACAGCCGGAGCAGCAAGAGCCATCGCGGTAATCCTCAGTGATAGAACAATGATCTTGGAAGGCATCAGCGGCAGAATGAGAGTCATCGATGCTCCTGTCGAGAACATGTGACAAATTCCAAATTTAGATTAAGCGATTATTAATATGCCATACGAACACGTCAGTGTAACTCTGACCCCAGGTCAGATGAAAAAGCTCCAATCAGCGATATCAAAGCGATGCGGTATGAAATTAACTTTGAAAAATGATCAAATTCACGGTGGACCTAACAAACTATCGCTAACTAGAGGTCAGCGTGAACGATTTTCCAAGGCCAAATCAGCGAATTCCGGTGTTCATGTGAGTCTCTCCATAGGCGCCATCAGAGACATGGTCAAAACAGGCGGCGTTTTTCCTCTGTTAGCTGCTCTTCCGGGACTGCTAGCTGGGATTCTTCCGACAGTTGGAAAAGCAGTAGGATTAGGTGCGCTCGGAGGGATAGGTTCCCAGATAGGTTCCACAATAACAAGAAAAATTACCGGAGGAAGATACGGTAAAAAAAAGGGAAACGGCCTTTATCTAAGACGCCCCCTATACGGATCCGGCCTAAGACGAGTCTACCAGCCTCAAATTTAGATTTGATCAGCGAAGCAAAGAATAAAAAAATAAAATTTTTCAGAGGTGTATTTATGCGAGATCAACTACCAGACAAACCAAACTCTACCGAGACAGGAATAATTAATCTCGATAAAAATACCGGCCCTGGCACACACTGGGTTGCCTACGCGATTAATCCTCGCGAAGTCGTTTATTTTGATTCGTACGGATTAGCACCGCCAAATGAATTTATCAACTATGTGTCTTCGCTGAAACTTCCGGTTTGGTATTCGACTCTTCCAACACAAACATTAGCTGATCCACCGATATGCGGCCCGGAGTCAATTAATGTTCTTGACGCAATTTCAAAATCATCCGGCCCTTATAACAAAATTGTATTTGAATACGCCGTAGATAAATATCATGGTTGATATTTATGGTAGATTTATCTACAGGAAGGAAAAGGCAGAAGTGACTGACGTCGATCTATCAAAGTTCGCAACCAAGAGCGATATTAACAATCTTCTATCGCTGTCAGAGGTGGACCCTGGCGAAGTTGCTGTTTTTCAAAATACCGAAGGAAGATTACAAACCAGCAACGTCAAAATAACTGATATAATCAAGCGAGACGAATACCGCGATCATATTAGTCAATTTACTCGTCAATCGGAGATGGTATTAAAATCTATTGCTGATATCGCCGATATTATAGCGAAGTTACCCCTGAAGGCCAATATCGCGGATGTGGAAAAATCCGACAAAGAGTTATCAGCAACGTTGCTTCTGAAGGCTGATAAAGCATTACACGACGATCTTCAGGACAGAGTGACAAAAAGATTTACCAAGCTAACTAACGATCTTAAAAAACTAGACGATACATCAAAAAATCTCAGTAAAAAACTCGACGAGGATAAAAAAAAAATCATCGATACCTCTTCAACTACACATAACGACCTCAACGAGAAAACAAGAAAAATAAACGAAGATATTGCCCAAATCAACAGAGAGATTGAATCGGCACGTGCATTAATATTTCAAAAAGCCGATAGAACATCACATAACGATCTTACCGAGAAAACAAAGAAAATAAACGAAGATATCGCCCAAATCAACAAAGATATTGAATCGGCACGTGCATTAATATTTCAAAAAGCCGATAGAACATCACATAACGATCTCATCGAGAAAGTAAAATCCATCAACGAGGAAATTACCAAAATAAATACCGCGATGGGTCAGAAAATCGATAAAACATCAATCGACGACCTCAGCGAGAAAACGAAAAAAATAAACGAAGATATCGCCCAAATCAACAGAGAGATTGAATCGGCACGTGCATTAATATTTCAAAAAGCCGATAGAACATCACATAACGATCTCAGCGAGAAAACAAGAAAAATCGACGAGGATATTACTAAAATCAGCGTAGATATTGACGTAATGCGTGAATTAGTAAGTAAAAAAGTTGATAAAACATCACACGACGAGAAAACAAAATCCATCAACGATGATATTGAATCGGCACGTGCATTAATATTTCAAAAAGCCGATAGAACATCACATAACGACCTCAGCGAGAAAACAAGAAAAATCGACGAGGATATTACTAAAATTAACGATGAAATTAACGCGGTACGAGAATTAGCGCGTCAAAAAGTCGATACATCAGTGTACGACGGAGAAATTCAAAATATCAACGAGAAACTTCTCGCCGTAACATTACACGCCGACGAAATCGGCGCAGCAATATCACCGTTGGATATTCCAATATTAGCGCTAATTCGCATACCAAAGATTGTAATAACAAAAAATATTCCCTACCATGCATCATTTGTGTTAAGGTCACAAAATATCACATGGACACCCGATAATGATTCTTTTAATTTTACCGCACCAATTCGGGGGATATATCGAGTATATATTATTTCGGAGTCAACAAATTTTAACGTGACAAACGATAGCCATAAAATTTATGAATATTATCCTGGATTTTTCGTTATTTCCATGGATGAAAATAACACTGAAACTTTTAAACTAACGCCACCGGATAGACCATGGGACCAGTGTATTATTTTATAATTTTCGAATATTTATCTGGTTGGGATATAATTGGTCGACCCGAGCCGGTCGCAGTTGCCGAGGAAGAGGAAACTGTAGTTGTCGAGATAAAAAACCCCACTATTTGAAAACGGAAAAACTCTGATTTTACAAAGAAATTGACTAGATAAATAACTAATAAATGACCGCATCGGATTACCGTTATAATCAGGCGCGATCATGGCAGGATTCGCTAAAAAAACTCCTCGACGAATATCAAACAAAAATAAAAAAATACCAGCGTAGATTAGTTACCATTGACGTTGCTGTGTACGCGGTATCTGCGGTAGTCGCCGGTGCTGGAATAATTTTATCCGCGGTAACAACAATCGCGCCAATCGTTGCAACAATAATAATCTCGTCAACAACGACAATCGCTGGTGTTCTCAATATCGTAGCGAAAAAAATATCCTCGTGCACAAGTGAGAAGTTATCATTGTACAAAAACAAACTAACCAAGGTCAATGACGCGTATTCGAGATTATCATCGTTGCTTTCGGAGAGTCTCAACGATGGCGTTATCTCCGATCTAGAATTTTCGGTAATGATAAGTATTTACTCGGAGATTGAACAAATGAATATTAATAATGTCCGAACTAGCCCAGATCGTGACAAACACGACACCGCCGACAACAACGTTAATATCGTTAAGCTCAACTAAGCCAGAATTTAGCATCAATTTTCCAACACCAATCAGCGTCAAAGAAATTGCGTTAACACAACTGCGTGTCTACAACAGCTGGCCCAATGTTAGATCGAAATCATTTGGCAGATTATTATCAAACAATTCACTTGTTTTTGCCAACAAAAACAAACCCGATGGAACACCTGATTGGATCGTCGTTGGCATACCAACAGGCAGTTACGAAATTGATCAGCTGGATAAGGAATTTACCACCAGAATATCAAATATAACCGGCGATGCTACTCCGGGAATAAAAATATCTGCGCATGAACCAACACTGTCATCGATGATAGAAGTGAAATCGCCGTACATGGTAGATATTTACCAATCATCGATTAGGACCATATTAGGTTGGCCTGAAATCGCACCTCTAGCAAAACCAAAAAAATCAGATTTTATTATTCCAGGTTGGTACGAGGAAGCTCCTCCAGAACTACCGGAACCAAAAAAAGAAGATTTTACCACCGACGAAGGATGGTATGGAGATATCAAACACAAACCTCTGATCGATAGCGCCATCAACCTCATGAATAACCACAAATTTAACCTGGTAATATTCGCTTTTACTTTTATTAACGAAAGAATTCTCTCGTGGTTGCCTCTTCCTAAAATTCCCCCCGGTGTGAAAATCTTCGACGCTACCCACATTAACAGGATAATAGCCCCCATAGACGGTATCTTGGTAAGAAGAACCCTCGACGAATTTATTCAAGAACATACAATACAATTAAATTTATTGCGGGAATCCTTTCATGAATGCATCTTAAATAAATCAGGCTCATGTAGCGAAATTATCAAACGCGTGAAAATTTTAAATCAACTCGCGAATGATGTTGAATATTATCATGGAATGTTTATTCAGGCGATAGTCGACGATATATCAATTGCCGATTATGTTCTTCCTATTAGCAAATTCGAGTTGATCAGAAATTCAGGAGAAAAACAAAAATTCATGAGAGTATTTGGATTAACCGAGGAAACGCTACCAAATTTCAAATTTCCTGATTATGACGTTGATAAAATGAGAAAATCCGTCACTGATACCATCGATGATTTATTTCCGAAGTTACATGCCGCGTGGACTAAAAAAGTACAATTGGAATTGATTCTCAAACACAATAACGATCCCGCCGGGCAAGGTCGGCATATCTCGCCAGGTATCGTTAATATAACGGAAGTTATCGCGATTTATCTTCACGCGGATGTTGTCGAAGGCAGCTACAATGTTGATTCGTCAGAGTCAAATCAAGCGCAGCAGGGATTTATCTTGTATTCGTTTTCACCTAGCGCCTCTCCTGGTTATTTGATAATAAAAGAGCCAGTGAATCCATTTTACCTGCGATGTCATAATCGATTATTGTCAAGGATAAATTTCAAACTAACGGATCAGAAAGGAAATTTGCTTGATATCCGCGGGGAAACTGTTGGTATCAATTTACTGGTGAAATCGTAGATTTTCAAATCCGTCCGCCAGGGAAAAACGGGCCAAAAAAATAAATAAAATCCAGGGAAATTTTCAAAATTAATATATTTTTTTAATTTTTTTTTTTTTTTTTTTGTTGTTTGCGGAAAATATTCAGGAAAATTCAAGAGTCTGCGATTTCCTTGGCCTTGCTCTCATCGACCAGTTTTTTCAACTGTCTGATGCGTGAACTTGTAATTTTTTTTGACTCGTATGCTTCTGATAAAATCAACCTAGCTTTTTCCACTAGCGTAGATAATTTAACAAAATCCTCGACGCGATCATCGCTGACTGTCGCAAGTGATTGATACATCGCGATTTGGATTTTCTTTATTAATTTGTATTCGGATGGTAGCGTGTATTTATATTCGAGTTTCCCTTGAACAATCGCCTCGAATTCGGATCGGATTTTATTCGTGTCCAACTCCGATGGAAGATTTATTTTTTTCCTTAGATCATCGATGGCTTCGATGATATTGTTTATATTTTCTTCGTCCATATTATTATTAATTTTGTAATATTTAATTATTCTTCGTCGCTCTCCGAATCGAATATTATCGGAATATAGGAAAATTCGATCCACGCGTCAAATTTGTAGGAAAATGTCGCGTTGATTATTTTTTCTGCCACTCGTCGCACTGAGGTCGAATTAATACTAAAATATTTTGCAGCTGCATGCATCGACGCGAATATAATTTCCTCGTTTGTTTCTCGATTTATCGATTTAACCGCCTTGGCATATTTCGGATATTTACCAACGTTACTACTGCGAAGTAAATTTTCACTCGGAGTTACCGCGTGAAGATTGGTTATGTTATTGTTGAGTTTATTTCCGTCAATATGATCGATAACAAGACCATCCCCGATAGGTCCGTGAAAACACTCGAATATAAATCTGTGAGAAAGATAATTTGTTTTTTTTCTTTTTTTATTCTCGCTGAAAGTACATATCAAATAACCCGAATTACCAACATTACCGACATGATACTTTGTTTTGATATTTCTGACAACACCATCGGCAGATGCCTCGTATCCACTGATCGTTGGATGCAATTTATACTCGTGTGTGATTGTCATTGCAGGAATCGTCGATTTCATTTCCATATACAATATTCCATCTGTCTAAATCATAATTTGCCTTGAATCGATTAATATAATCTTCTTCGCAGGTTATTATCGACGAGGATCTTTTTTCGTAATACCGGCGCAATTCTCGATAATTTTTCCCTCCACAGGATAAACACAATCGAGTTTTTCCTCGAGTGCCAACTTGGCAAACTAAACACCGTTGTGGTCCTTTACTGCCTCGTCGAATCGCATATATGTGAGCACCACAATAATCACCTCTGCAGGATTTGTCGCATGATTTTGTTGATCCGATTGGTATCCACGAACATTTATTCATTATAATTTAGATATTTGTCTAAAATATAATAATGGATACATTTGATCTTGATGAGGCAGAATATATCATTCCTGAGGTCGATCGTGCCAAAAAAGAATTTTTCGATGATGGGGGGATTCATGTTTGGTCGACATGGAAAACTAACGCTGTTGATGCTACGATGAATCTGGAACGGGCCAAGAAGATAATCGAGCATATAAAAAACTCGCATTCCGAGGAGCGATTTATCTTTGGAATAAAATTTATTGCACAAATGCCTGACGACACTTGGATTATTCGCGATAAACGAGATCCCGTGCGTGGCGGTAAGAAAAATGTTGTTCTTGATAAAAATTCGAAGCCAGGATTATTATTGGGAATTGACGGTCCTTATTATGCCAGGGCGTATCCATCTAGCGCTGTTGTTTATGGAATTTATCGGCTAAATAATAATCCTGACATGAAAAATCTACCTGCGATGAAAGAATCACCGATGATAAATTGCGTTGCCGAGCGCGTTATCGAGCATATGAAAAACGCTCGTCGTGGATCTGGTCTGACTCAGTTGAGGTTGGATAAAATTAACGCGTGGGCGAAGACAGTTGTTGATGGCGCATCGATTGACGATGTTGCTGTGTTGAGCAAGAAACTTAAATTTCCTATTACCGTGAAAACTTTATCGGGAGAAATATTATATTCGTCGCCGTATAGATCTCGAGGAGTACCAATCGAAATTGTTGATCATAATTCACATGCGTGGTCGCAGTCGGTAATGATATTCCCGCGGGATCGTGTTGTTAAATTTTATCCTGTTGATGATGCAAAGGATAATTCCGATGCCATGTTCCGATATATCAAAATATTAGCCGCATCTGATCCAATATCGGTTTGGTTATTCTCGAGCGAAGAAAAGTATGATCAGTTTATATTGCCGCGCGGAGATATTTACCGAGATGAAAAATTACATGAATCTATGAAAAATATCGCGGTGAAATATTCGTCAAATCCTGATCAGTTATTAACGAATTGCTTTACTGTTCCGTCTGTTGCCGCTCACGCTGCCAGAGAAAGAAATTCGTGGAAACCTACAAAAAATGAATTTCTCACTGATATTCAACTTAGTTGTGTCGAATACGGCCATGGCGGATTGTGGAATACCAAATATTATTTCGAAGATATGATCTCCGTTGATATGAGCGCGTGTTATCCTGGAAGTTTCCTCGGATACGGCGATTGTGCGGATTATTTTGCTAAATTTGGCCATCCCACCAGCGAGATGACGAGAGTAGCGATTAACGGACCGTTACCTGATTTTGTCATGACCGGATTCGCTTATGTAACTTCATTCGAGCTTGCTGAAAATTTACATAAAATTTGTTATATTTGGTTTGGTCGGCATTTATCTCAACGCAGATGGGTCCCTATAGTGTTGTTGAGATATATGCTGGATTCGTCAATGTTAGTATCGTTGACGGTTAGCGAGGCGATTATATCGTATAGAAAACAAACTGAAGTGTGGTTGCCGACGGATTGTGAAAACGCGAAGGATATCGGAAGAAAAATAATTGGCAAATTTACTCAAGGAGGATCCGTTGATCATAAACACCGACACGCTAGGTTATTTATCAACGACGCCGAGATGGATTTTATTATAGCCGATACGGTATCGCGAGGAATATTCTGCAACAGAGAGAATATTATCATTGATGGAGAAAAATTAGGTACCGTAATTAGCTATCTCGATGGAGAATCAGCGCAGTATACGCATTTGAGATCATCGATGCTCGCTTATGTTAGTATAAATTTACTGTCGATGATAAATAAATTTTCTGATATCGCGGTAAGGGTCGCAACGGACTCGTTTTATATCGATAAGAAATATCAGTATAGGCTAGAAAATTTAATCGCTGATGGTTCTTGGGGCACTTGGAGGATAAAAAACGAAGATATCCTAGATTACTGTGAGGACGCCGATGTCGAAGATTGCGATAAATTTCATCGAGATAAATGCGAGGAAATATCGACGGCTGCATCCGCATTTGACCCGATTTCACGTAACAAATTCGTTTACATGAATGGTCCTGGTGGTAGTGGTAAAACAACACGAGCGATAAATTTATTTGCGAAATCTGATATGATCGTGTTGACTCCAACTCACAGATTAGCGCGAGAAATAAGGCAACGCGGCGTTGATTCTGGTACGTATCACAGTTATTTCAAATACAGCGGTGGATTATGGGATTCGGCTCGCATGGGAAATAAATATATCAACAGAATTATAATATTTGATGAAATTTGCACAGTAAATTTAGTTGTATTAAAATCGTTCCTAACCTGGCTGGAGGAGAAAAATACAGCCGTGATAATGTGCGGAGATCATGGCCAACCTGATCCGATTGATGGTGAATCTCCTCACGAATGGCTCAGGAACTTTGTTGACTATTATGAGGAAATCGACGCTGATTATAGATCCGATGATATTTTACTGACTGAATTTAAGAAAATAATTCGATTACAACCGAATAAAATTCAATGCGATGTGATGAGAAGAATAATCGACGAGACTCCGATGGATATTTTTCTAAATTTGTGGCGTCCCGATCATTTGATCGTTGCTAGTAGGAAAATTGTTCGCGATGTTATTCAGGAAATGTTATTCAAGCTTCATTGTGAGAAATTTCCAACATTGCAGGTGCCGTTGTGTTACAGGCCCGCTGATACCAGAAAACAAAATATCAGTGTTACTTTACCCTGCGGAGAGGAAAAGATCCTGGTCTTGAACGATATTATTCTTGTTGATATTAATCTTGTTAATGACGCGATAAACGCAGAAAGATCGCCATGGAAACTAGGATATGCAACAACGATACACTCGTCGCAGGGATTGACCGTAGATGGTCAAGTTTGGATCGTCGATGATAGAATTTCCTGGTCAAATTTAGTTTATTTAGCCGTGTCAAGAGTAAGAAAATTATCTCAGTTAGGTAGAATTCGGTTTCACATTAATGACGCTGGCGGTAGTTGAGTATCTTTCGGTATTATTTGTAATTCTTCCTTGGTAAATCCGCGCTGTGGCGCTAGTGAATCTAGAAAATAAATTGCTGGTCTTCCTGACGATCTTGTTACGGCTGATATTTTATGTGTTGTTACGCTCCAGGTTGGATCGGTTGCTCTTTTTCTTCCTCCTTCAGCCTCGCCTTCTTTATATAAATACCTGACCGTGACGCTACCTAGCACAGGCGGAATTGTGGAATCTCGCTTTAGGGGTATATTTGGTTTTGTAATTGCAATTGCAGGTTTCATTGCTATTGTTCTCGTTGTCTCGTTATTTAGTGCGTTAATCACATGAGGCAACCTCGATACCCAATCATGAGATCGATTATCTTGAATAAATTCAAGCGCGTACTGGTATCCGAATAATCGTTCTGCAAGCGTTTTATTGAATCTTTCGACGATAGCTTGATTGTGATGAACACCTACAATACCGCGACGGATTTTAACATTATTCTTTTTCATCAGTGAAGTAACCGCGCCAAGAAATTCTCGACCTGGATCAACCTGGAGAAGCTTCGGCCATGTTAATGGAGATCGTGAATAAATTTCGCTAAACGCCTTAGCGATCTCCGTTGCTGTTTTATTCGATAACGGCTCGGCTTCCTTGTATCTGCTTGCGATATCAACAACCGTTAACACGTATTTATATGTGACTCCGTCGACGGTATCGTAAGGAAGAAACATTAAATCAGCCTGATGGACTTCATTAGGGACACTGACGGTGAAACTCGCGTACGGTATTTTCTTAGGTGGGGGAAGATAAATTTGCCAGACTGCCTGTTTCGATAGCCACGATTCAGCAACGGACTGTTTTACTTTTGCTGCCTTGGCGAGTTTGGCTATTGCTGATTTTCCTCGCCAGAATCCTCGCGGAGAATAATATATTTGCTCCATTATTATTTACCAGCGCCGAGTACTAATTTACCTTTCATCGCGCCTTTTATCAACCAGGTTGCCAATTTTTCTTTGAATTTTTTGTCAGGAATCGCGTCTATTGCATGAATTAGCCTAATATCAGCGAGATGTCTTTGTTGTAAATCCCCGCTACGATACGCAAGATCGTGATAGTAACACGCGTTATCGATGGCGTTTACTGGATCTTCGCCGGGATTTGGTTGATTATTATCGTTGAGTCTTATATCGAGCCTTGTGCCGGGTCCGCAGTAATTGTATCCTGGCAGATGCTTTTCTCCGGGATATTTCGCCCAGGGCAGCCCAGGTAGATTTTTCAAGGAGGCGGTAATGTCTCCTCCGGTTCTTCTACTTTTTTTTTTACAAATCTGAACTTGCGTGTCTTACAAACTTCGCATTCTCCTGCAATTGCGTTCCTGTTATTGCGCGTGACGATTTCGGTTGGATTTATCGTAGCTGTGCGCGTGCGACATTTAACACAATATAAATCCATATATTCTAGTAACATGAATGTAATTGATTTTTCGGCCACGAAGCGACGCGAGCAGGTGAAACACAACGCGGTATTACCGAATTCGATAAGGATGATAATTATTGGCCCGTCCGGTTCTGGAAAGACACAGTTGTTGCTAAATTTGATAATGCGATGGCTAAAATGGGATAAGTTGTATTTGGTTGCACCGTCCGTTGATGATCAGCGTTGTTATCAAGTACTAAAGGAATTTAGCGACAATACCGACGAAGGCACAATCGAATTCATCACAGACATCAATGAAACTCCATCAGTGGAAAATTTAGATGGCGATGTTAATAATCTTGTCGTTTTCGATGATGTTATGCTGGATAAGCAAACTAATCCGGCTAGGATATTCTCGCGTGGCCGACACAAGAACACCGATGTTATTTACGTGACACAGAGATATACGCAAATTCCAAAGGTGATTAGGGACAATTGCAATATTTTATCAGTTTTCAATGGCGTCGATACTCACACGCTGAGAAATATTCATCAGACTTGGTGTAACGGCGATATGGACATAAATAAATTCAAAATTTTCTTCAGCCGCGCCCAGGCAACACCGCACGGTTTTATCACGATTAATCTTCACGATCCGCGTAGTAGATATCGAATCGGTCTTGATCAAATTTATTCATGAGATTAGCAGCCAAACTTTGCAAACTTTGTCGACACCAGAATAAATTCCCCCCCCCCCCCTAAAATCTTTGTCCAGAATCATCGATTTTGCACACAAAAAATTGCAATCGGGGTTGAATTTACGCAAATTAATTTTCGTAGGAAGGCTTATTTTTGAAATCTGAGGCTTCTACGGAGAAAGTTCTCGTAGGAAGCTTTATTTGGTCTGGAACGTCTGGTCTGTACAACTTCCCTGCTGCTCTGTATTTGTTATATATATATATTATTTTTATTAATTCCTTTTATATAAATTATCATCATTCATCCATTCATCACATTGTTTTGTGTTGTCATTCGATCCAGGCATCCATTCAGGTCTATCCTGTTTCACCAAGAAAACTTCCGGGATAACATGCAACCATATCAACCAAAATAAAATCTCTATAATCGTATTTAGTATTCCATAGTCCACCGTGTCCGTATTCGACACCACTGCATTGTATTTCTTCAAGAAAATAAAATCGTGTTGGTTTCCACGAATTTTTATCTTTAGCAAAATGAGCATCAACTAAGGGAACGGTAAAACAATTACTTAGTAATTGTTCAGCGTCGTCATGGGTATATTTCAACGCTAGATTCTTCATGGAGAGATTATGTGCAATTGGTAATACAAACTAATCATAATTTCCATTATCTAACCTTTGAAACAGCCATGCTAATACAGGATCATCCTTTCTGATTTCGTTTATAAAATCAAATGTATCTCCTTGGTAAAATTTCACAATTCGATTTCGTGGAAATACTGTTACTGCATTATTCCACGCATGCGCATAATGATCAATAATTTCAATCGGAGCTCCCTTCGATTTATACTTGGACTCGTATAAAATCTTTCCGGTTATTGTTCTTACTTTTAAAGGGAATTTTATTTTCTTTCCCAATTCAGCAACAGCATGAATTGTAGCTGCTTTATCATTAACTGATTCAGCCCATTTGTTTATTTTTTCACGTCGCGGATCTGTTTGCTTATTTCCACGTATCGCGTTTGCAAAATGTTCCGTTACTCGTTCGGCTACACGATTTAGCCTTGACAAAGTCAAGGACAAAGATTTCATCGGTTTTAGATCATGAACTCTGGGTTTATTATTTATGGGATAAATTCCTTAAATAACCGTAGTCACAGGATACGCTCTTTCATACACGGTTTGTGAATACCAGTTAACATTCCTGGTTTGGATTTTTTACTTAATACGGCGATTTTTTAATTATTAAGGACAGGGTCACGTTTGTCACTGATAATCCAAGTACCTTCTACTTCCTTAATAAACTTTACTCTGAAAAAAAAATATTTTTGATTGTAGAGAAAAATAATAATCGTTGTAGCATCGACACCATCTATGGGAACATTTTTTTTAGGCATTACTCATACTTTTAATCAGAGTTTCCGTCTGATCAACTAGAGCTCGTATTCGTGGGTCAGGTGTTCTTCTATCAAGATTGAATCTATATTTAGATGCTTTAATCTTAGTCGCTGTTGATTCATCCATATTATAATTAAGACAACTATATATTTAAATTGAAATATTCTGTAAACTTCACTTGCAAAGTGTAAGAAGGGGGAGATTAGGACCTAAGCCGTGTTTGAAATGTGGTGTTGGGATTAGAGGAAAAACGCAGTTGTGTGTGCAATGTGGTGTAAAAATGCAGAGAACTGAAAAGATATTATGATTAAGAAAAAAAACAACATTGGTAATAATGATAAAGTTATAAAAAAGTTGAAGACTATCCAGCTAGATTTTCAAAATAATCATTGAGACACGTAATATTATATATAAATAGAGCAAACAGAATTTGTGACACATCCTATCATTAAAAATTACGAGGCATCTCGTGATGGTATCATCAGGCTCTGTCGACTAAAAAGACCTTTAGTCGGCGTTGTTTATAATTTTGGTTATCTAAGATTTACTGTTGGGAACGAAATCTATTTCTGGCATAAATTTATTTACGAGTGTTATCGCGGAGTAATTGAAGACGGTCTTGGGATTGATCATATTGATTCAGATAAGAAACACAATGATATGTGTATCTTGCAAGCTATAACACAAAGCCTATATTGTAAATTAAGAAATACTGGCTGTAATGATAAAAGCGCAACAGTTGTTAAATCTGTAAATGTAGAGACAGGTGAAGAAAAAAATATTTCTATCGACATATGCTGCTGCTAAATATTTCAATACTTGTCCTGCTTCAATACATTATGTCGCAAAAAATATATATAGATCCACATTCTCTAAGAAATGTAAACAGAAGGACATTTTTCATTATTGTCAAAGGGAGATAACTCTGTCAAGTTCAGTTCTATCCGGTAGAGTAATTAGGTAGTTACCTCACTTGTTACTGAGTAATTGACCGCATTTTATTGTCGTCGCAACTAATTATATACAAATATTCAGTAATTTAAATATCTGTGTGATAATTAGTATAAGTGAAGTAATATAATTTAGTAATAGTTCAAATTAGTGAAAGGATATCTACATCTTAATTTAAATCTCCCTTGACAAAGACAAGGTAGAAAATCAATAAGTAACGCGTGCTTGTAATTATGTTGAGTTATACAGACCTATATGTATCTTAACCTTGACAGATTTCAAAGGCAGAAATCTACGTACCGATTATTTTAATACAGCGTGTTCTGGAAAATGAAAATTAATTCACGCTATAGTTTTAATATACCGCCTGTTTTAATTGAGTGTCTAACCGCAGCAGCAGAAAGGTTGAGTTTAGCGCCTGTTTTTTAAATGTCTGAGTTGACGTTCTGACAATGAACAGTTTATTTTGACCACCTGTGATCTTATCTTTTTTTAGTGATATTTTTATTCCGCAGTTCTTTGCTGAACTTGATTGAAGCTTTTTAATCTGAGCAGGAGTCATACTGACACTAACATGATGACATGACATTTTTCGTAAGTAATAAGTTATTGTCAACTGAAAATGTTACATATTTTCTACTGGTGCGTCAGTAATTCGCATTTGTCCGCCAGTACCATCAAGGAACATTGCTTTATCACTAAGTGTAACTACGATTCCTCTAAAACTAAGACCATCAGCAGTAATACACCTATTCGAGCTCGAAAATGAATATCAACGACAGATTGTTTAAATAATTATATATGCTCTAATGAAAAAAATATAAATCAGATACAGTGTTGTAAAATCTCGCTGTGATATTCGTAAACCAGTATATATTTTAATTGAGCCCCATAAATGTCATTAAACGATGATATACACTTGCTACATGATTTCGATCATAATTTAACAATATATCTTCAGATGGTTATTGTTGTCCATTTATCCGTAAACAATCTTCACTAATTGCAAGTGTGTCAAATATCATATGACTACGTTCTTGTGAGTTTAGTAGATTAATGTGTTGTAAAGCAATACATATATGTTTTTGGCGCAGAAATTCCTTTTTGTGATGCAGTATGCCATGTAAATAACCCAGAAACATTACTTTGAACGCTATATGTGGTCATTGTCAATCATGATAACAATGATTTTCCACCTGAATTAATAAAAATAATTAACTTTTCTTTTTCAGCAAATGTTGGAGTCATCAATGGCATCCACAGTGAAAGCTTTGTTAGTCTTACCATGCAATTATGTCCAACCATTGGATGCCAGATTGTATCATTGTCAGTAGCTTTTCTAACAAGCACAACTGTATGTTAAGCTCCAAAAATAACTTTTCTAACATTTCCACAAAATCCAAAGATATGAGATAGTTGGATTGCACATGAAAAAGTTTCTTCATCATTTAACATTAATCGACGTGTAGTAAAGCCTAAGTTGTAATTTGCGTTGATTGATACAATTACTGGTCTATCAACTGCTCCTCAAGCGGTTCTTACATTACCCGCAACCTGCCTGACGTGTTCCGGATGATTAGATGTATATTTAGCTAACATCGTTGATGGGCCAGCTGATATTGTATAATCATCTAAATATCTTGCAAGACTAAGTATTGTTGTATCAACATCAACGTCATTCTGAATTGTTTCAATATTTCTTCCATCAATCATGTACGTTGAGTTGTCAGACAACGTCATAAAACCATCGTTAACAAAACCGGTAGTTTCACCTGATCCAAGTACTCCACCATCATCCTGCAAATGTTTTCCTTCTACTTCAATAAATACTTCAGCAGGTAAGAAAGAGCTGCTTGTATCTTGAACTTGTATTTCAACTGGACCATGCTGATCTGGTATACGTGCGTCATTAGAATAATATTTATAAGCACGAATAGATTCATCTTTAAGAATTGGTGCGTCCATATCAAACGTTGGGTCGGATATACGTTTGAACATATTTTATTATTACAATCTTCGTCTAACACGAAGGCCTCTTCCTGCGATTAAACTTGCTGTTATATTTTTTCTTTTTCTTTTGGTATAGCTACAGACATAAGTTTGTTAGTCAATTCTGCAGGAACGACTTCATTAACAGCCAACACTGCTAGTTTTTCATTTGCAACTTGATTTATTTTTTGCTGATATTTCAGGCATAACTTCAGTACTTGGTAATTTTAATGGTTGTGGTTTTCTTCGACTAATCTAGCTAATCTTTCTTTGATTGCTGAAAGTATTTTACCGGCAACATTACCAACAGCACTGATATCTTTATCGCGAATAGCGTCCATAGTTTTCATTCCAAATTGTTTTGCAATCGGAATTGCTTTTAGAGCTTGTTTCTTAAATAATTATTGAACTTCATCACCAAGTCCATCTCCATAAATCGCTTTGTACGTAGGCAATCTTAAGTTTACTACCCTATTACAGGCCCACGTTGAGCATTGTGTATAACCATTCTTTAAATTACATGTTGATTAATTAATTGGTTTCAGTCGCTGTGATAATCATCGAAAATTTAATTAATGAGAGAATGATAAATGTTACGATCCATAACACCGCCTGCAAATAATCTTCGAAAAATATCAGATATTTCATGAATAATTTCTGGAGAATTATTTCCTGCGCGTTTTACTCCGATCAGAATTTCTAAGCGATCAACATCGGCAAGAACACTGTCAGGATAAGTTCCTAGACTACCTCCGGTTTTTGGTTCAGAGCTTTGCGTATCTTTTAACAATTCAGCAAACATAACTTCTTGTCGTTTTAATTGTTATTTTCTTTTCATTATATCCATTTTAACATTATTAAAATGTATCTGAACATCTTCATCATTATCATCAGGTCTAGAACCAGTTCTGATGAAAACTAGAATGTTAATCCAATCATTTTCTGACAAAGATCCAGCATATTTAGGTTTTAAATGTTTATCTCTTTCAACATAATTTATAGCAAGATCTATTAATTTTTGATGGAGAAATTATATTTTAAATCGTCTAAAGATTCAGTTGCAAATTTACTCTTTATTTCAGCTCCAGTTAAAATTATTTTGTTAGATCGAGGAGGTTGATGAAGTTGTCGTAGTCAAGGAGATTGTGGTTGAGGTTCAGCTTCAGTCACAATTTGTTGTTGAGGAGGTTGAGGAAGTTTTTCTTCTGTGGTTTAGGAATTTTTGAAGGAGATTGAAGTTTTTGAGGTTGTTCTCGTTTTCTTACTTCATATTTACATTTTTGAAAATCAGGATCATCAGGTTTAAGAGAACTTTGTTTAGTAAAGATAAGATATACACCTCTAACAAAATCATCTATTGTCAAAGATTAATCATGTTTGGTTCTCAAATATTTTCCCATTTTATCATATTTTGCAGCAATATTATAACTTCTTCTGCTATTGCATTATCGCTAGCATTAAAACCTTTAATCGTCAATTTATCTCTAAGAGAAACTTCAGGTTAAGGTTTAGGGTTAGGCTGTCTTCTAAATATATATGTATTTCACTTATATATGCAATATAATCATAATCACCTGTCTTAGCATGCTTACCTCCTTTTTTATTCGAAATATCCAATCGTACCGGCTTATTAGCATATTCGTGTTTTAAATATCTTTCTCTATCACTATAACTCGCAGCAACAAATGCAGATAATTTTCTGTCTTTGCTGTTTTCTTATTGACATAATAGAATCTTCTGTAAATTTATCAGGCACTTCAGCTTTTTCTTTTCTCATTTCTGGTTCTCCTCCAACAACACGTTCAAGTTCCTTTTCAAATTTAGGAACAGGTTGTGGTGGTTGTCCATTTGGTTCTTCTTGCTATCTTTTCAGTTTGTTCAGCAGTTTGTCTTACTGCTGGAAGAAGACCTTCAGTAGCTTCTGCAACTCTTTCAGAAATCTTCGTAACAGGTTTAAAAAATCGTTCTTTATATTCTGCATATTCAACTTGTGCTTCTCCTGGCGTTCTTGCAGTTTTTGTTTAAGAGCATCACGAACAGGAAGATAACTTCTAATTGCTTCTAATCTTTCTGTACCTAATTTACTAGTGTAAGATTCCATTATTGATATAATAATGATTTAATTGCTCACATTTATAGCAGCAGAGAAGGTGCGACCTCAGTGAAACGTCCGGCGGATAAACGAACGCACATACAAATTTTGAAAAACACAAACGACAAAAATGAAGATACAAAATAAACTGACTGACTTAATTGAGAATCTTTCGGTAAGTTAGAGGTTTCGGTTTTTGACGTTATTGACCTTATATTTCCATTTTTCGTAGAAAGCTTTATTTTTCAAAAAATGGGCCTTCCAGCAAGTGGTCTGTTTATCCTCTCTGCAATACTTACGACGTAATGCAAGCTCAGGAGACAGTAAAGATTTCAACGTCGGATTCACGTAGCGTCGAGCCGTTCCTAACACGCGAGGTGAGTTTTACTGCACTATTCCATTCTCATATTTGTGTTTCGTAGGGTTATTTTCGGCCCAAAACAAACAGGATGAAAATGATTATTATGCAATATGGTTAACATTTTCGTCGGCGGAAATGGTAATAGTGATATAGTGAGATATCAAAACGTTACGCTTTGGATGCCGTCAATGAGTCCATCCCTGACCACAGACGAACATTCGGCATCATTTATTGACTATGAAATCTACGTTTTCCTTCTTTATGATGACCACAGGCTCGCACCAAAGCAGGAACTAAGTATTCAACAATGAAGTAACGCATCAATGGAAGTGTTTGCGGCATTTCAAAAAGAAGACAAATAGTAGAGCTAAAACTACGTTTACATTATGCCTGTATGTTGTTTAGTGAATTTATCTGAAGAACGGCACCAATGTACCTGTAAATCAGGAAGACATCAACTGAATTTTATCAGATGTGTACGGCTACCAGGATATCGTAGTTCGTGCAGTATCAGATTGATCCCAAAAATTATATTTGACCTCAGACCAGGCGAATTCCCATAATGGAGACCTTCCCGTTATATTGCTTTTAAATGCGGCCCATAATCCACTGCAAGTTATGTCAGTATGACACATATTTCATGTAAAAGAAAAGATATTTTAAAAAAAAACAAGTAAGCACGGAAGAAAGTCTGATCTAGCTTTCTACAATATGCAATATTTAAAAAATATATCGGGTGAAAGGCCACTCTGTAAAAAACATCTGACTTAAAATTCATCCTCACCATTCTCTGGCATCTCTCTTTATATGCTATACAAATGACTTTATTAGTTTTCTTAAAATAAAATGTATTTGTTGACCAGTCCACACCATTTCTAGCGCACAATCATCACAGAGGCAAAAACAAATAAAATGATTTTCTACAATATCACTCCATTATATATGCATCTCACGCCAGAGTACAGTCAGTTCAAATAAGAAATCGGCAATAACTGGAAATAAAAGTTTAGAGAAATGGGCAACAATGTGCTCGCAAGAATGTACCCCGCCTGTTCCGCACCATACAACTAAGCCATCATGGAGATGCGTCTGTTATTAGACAGCAAGAATATACCCCGCCAGTTCTGCACCATACACATAAATTATCTTAGATATGCGTCTGTTGTTGGACAGCAAGAATATACCCCGCCTGTTTCGTACCATGCATCTAAACCATCTTGGAGATAAGTAGGTTGTGGGACTGCAAGAATATACCACGCATATTCTGCATCATACAACTAAGCCATCTTGGAGATGAGTCTGTTGTTGGACGGCACGAATATGCACCGCCTGTTCCGTACCATACAACTAAACCATCTTGGAGATGGGTCTGTTGTTTGACAGCAAGAATATACCCCGCCTGTTCCGCACCATGCAACTAAACCATCTTGGAGATGGGTCTGTTGTTGGACAGCAAGAATATATCCCGCCTGTTCCGCACCATACAACTAAACCATCTTGGAGATGGGTCTGTTGTTGGACAGCAAAAATATATCCCGCCTGTTCCGCACCATACAACTAAACCATCTTGGAGATGAGTCTGTTGTTGTACTGCAAATATTGATTATGTACATGCTGCTGAGATACAACCTTAAGAAGGTTCATAACTTTAAGATTATATATATATATATATATATATATATATATATATATATATATGCCACATACATTAAAATAGCATAGAATTTAAAGTGTTGGACCTATGAATGATGGTAAAGTTTAGTCCAACCGTCCAAACGAGAGAGAGAGAGAGAGAGAGATAGAGCAAAATGCCTGTCCACAAAAGTTTGGAATTTTTGTGTAGGAAGGAGTTCCATGGGAGTGATGCTAAGAGTAACCGAACTGGGTAACACCAACCCTATGTACGCCGGAGAGAGAGAGAGAGAGAGAGAGAGAGTCACAGAGAGAGAGTCAGAGATAGAATTGTATAATCGTTAGAAATGTTAATTAAAGCAATATAATGACTTAGATGAACTGTCAATATATTACAATATTTTAATAACCTCTTGTTGGCTCGTCATTTCGCTTAGCTTATATTCCATGCTAATTTCCATACGCCAGTACGTGAATGCCTGACAATTCAGGTCCAGTGTACAAAAAGATAACTGTGTTTGCAATGCACTACTTTCTTCACGAAAACTGCATTTCATGTTTAAATCATGAGTGTGTCTTACACTGATTTAATAAAACAATTAACTTATCAATTTGCATATGTGATTCTGAACAACAAGAAAAACCGTAGAACTACATTTTGTAGCCGACAGTCGCAGGGATGCGAGGCGTTCATTCTCTCGGTCAATGGACAGTTATCCAGAGCATATTGTATCTCCATTCAAAGTGTAAATATTTGTATTTGTATGTGATATAAATAAAATATATGTATAGTACATACCCTGCATCAATGATGTACCGGGGCCCCGAGTGGCCGAGTGGTCTAAAGTGCTCTCCGTTACGGATCACTGCCATCTCACCTCTGTCTGCGTGGGTTCGAGTCTCGGATTCAGCCAATGAGGGTATGTGAGAAAGCTTCCCAGTAGCTTCTCGAGCGTCGGTAGTTCTTCCCGGGTTCTTCCTCCACCATTAATACTGGCCACCATGTATAGCCTATGTGCTGAAAATGGCGTAAACTCTACAACAACAACAATGATGTACCATTTGTTGTATAAATGTTTCAGTAAAACATTTCTGCGTCTCGTAGTACATCCCTGATACAGCATACAAACTATACACACACACACACAGACAGATATATATATATATATATATATATATATATATATATATATATATATATATATTGTAGTAAATTTAGAGTATGTGCACGTGGTTGTAGTGCCCCGTTTTAAGCAATTCTTAGATTTGTGTGATTACTTGTTTGATTATTGGAATTTGGCGCCATGGAAATATTCCTGGCCCGAACTAATGAGCTAATCAATAGGAGCAAACGTCACGGAGTGAAGTGTTAGTGTGTTTCCATGATGTCCTGGTTCACTAGTAGTGAATTCCGACCAGAACCGAATGACTGTCCCTTTCGTAAAATAGTACATATTAAAAGCTAGTGGTATACATTGGTAGCGTGCCTGCAAGGACAGCACTTACGGTATTAAACCGGTAAATTACACAAGGGCATAAATAAAAAGGGACTTGGCAGAGACCGTTTATGTCGCCATGCGGCCGAATATGGTGCAGTTATATCGGCGAAATGTGCCTGGAAAGCATACATTGACTGGCCTAAGGTGGCGGAGTTAAAATAGTTCCCATTGTTAGGGAGTACTCACATAGGTTCTAAGGCGTGAACGGTTGGTGGTACGGAAACATAATGAAGCCAAAACACGCAGATGTACGGTTGATGGATAGTTGACAGTTTGGTTTATCTGTGGTCTTGCATTAATTAGAGGAAAATTTAGGTATAGAATGGACACGTCGGGCTTTCTGATTTACAACTGAGATTGTATGGAAGTCTTTGGAAAGTCGGGGAAACTTATGACTTCTAGCGAGAATCGCGCCAGGGTTTGACAACCGCTCGGTCAAGTAAATACCCGTGTGCGTGTAACAATATATATATTCTCAGATGAGCAAATTAACTAGTCCATACATTTTTAGTGTCACTAGCTTTAATTGGTGCCATATTGCCATATCTATCGATCTTTTGTATGTATTTTTTTTATCCACCGATATGGCTAAACAATATCTACTGCCCATTTTCTGGTTTTCATTTTAGACAAATATTTCTAGTCGTATGACTTCTATTCACTGGGGCATCATGCCGCAGACATGTAGTAAGATGCCCCACCCAGTCACACTATCCTGACTGTAGGCCGACCAGACCTAACACTAACCTCTTAACGCTTAGTGTCAAGCGAGGTAGCTGATAGTACCATTTTTGTAACTTTTTGGTATGACTCGGCCGGGATTAGAACCCACGACCTCCCTTTTCCGAGGCGGACGCACTAACCACTAGACCACTGGAGCGGTCGCAGACTTCTAGGATGAACTTACTGTCACAGAATTCATACATTGCCACGTTGTTAATAAAGAAGGTTAATCTAAATGTCTGGAAGGCTGAACGTTCTGAAAAGGAGAGGCCACGTACAAAGTTTGTGTATTTTATTTTAAATCAACTATTTATATGCAATGTCATTTCAGTTCATTCTCTCTTCCTGCTACGATCCGATTGGTACCCTGCAGTCTAGTATTTTTTAAAAATAATTCATCTAAGATTTCTTTTTTACCATAATATATTTAGTCTTCAAAGTTTTAACTTTCACAGCTGTTGTGACCTTTCTAACATTATGTTTTCCTACAAGCTATACAGATGTGACGTATGATGACTGTGCTGAACGGATTTGCTCTCAAGAATATGACCCGCCTGTTCCGTACCATATAACTAAGCCATAGTGGAGATGGGTATCTTATAGGACAGCAAAAATATACCCCGCCTGTTTCGTACCATACAACTAAACCATCTTTGAGATTAGTAGGTTGTGGGACTGCTAGAATATACCTCGATTATTCCGCACCATACAACTAAACCATCTTGGAGATGGGTCTGTTGTTGTACTGCAAATATTGATTATGTACATGTTGCTGAGATACAACCTTAAGAAGGTTCATAACTTTTAGATTATATTTATATACATTAAAAATAGCATGGCATTTAAAGTGTTGGATCTATGAATGATGGTAAAGTTTA